>VZRU01004954.1:276802-308090 GCA_013398155.1 Pedionomus torquatus | reverse complement strand
AGGTTATTAAAAAAAAAAAAAAAAAAAAAAGGAAAAAGAAAGAGAGAAAATTGTATTTTTCTTTGCTGGTTACGTTACCAAAATTTGGGAAGGAAAGCAAGGTTTAATGGAAGTCCTTTCTTACTGCAGTGAATTAACTTCCTCCACGCCTTACCTTGGGGTGACCAATCCCAGACTGATGTTTCAGGGCCAGAGGGAGTTTAATAAAGGTAAAAAGTGAAGACTCTCAGCGCTTTGGTTTCAGGTAACACTGGGCATCTCACAAACACCTGAAACTCCTGTTTTGTTTTTTTTTTCCCCAGGTGAAAAAGCCCCGTCAGTGCGGTGTAGGCATTTTTGTGGCGGGTAAGGGCCCTTTCATGGGTGTTTGAGTGGTTGTGCAATTGCACCCGCTTTATCTGACTGAAATCTTGGCTGCAACGTCGCAGGAGCAAGTCACGGAGACCAGTTAAAAAAATGAGCTGGCAGAAAACGAGTCCCTGCTTTTGCAGGGAAATGATTCATTCCCCTGCACCAGCCTTTGAGACCACTCCTAAGCTCCTTTCAAATAATTCCTGTGTCCCATGTTGCCTGGCTAAGCCAGGGAAAAGGCAGTATTTAATTAAAGCCGGTATTAGGAACAAGAAATGAGACTGTTAATGTCCCCTGCGGGCTTGGCAGTGTGTCTTTGTGGGGAGAAAAAGAGTAAAAATTAAGCCAATCATAATAAAACTTAGCCTTTGCCTCTCTCCAAAGCGCGGCTAAGGTCTGAGCCATCTCCATACTGCTGCTGTGAGTTTACAGAAGCCATAGGTAGCACTGGGAGGCTGAAAAAGGGCACATTTTTTCTCTCCCTGCCAGCAAAGAACACGTGAGGGCTACATCTGCACCTCCTGCCCCTGCGTCGTTTCTGCTCCCGGCGGGCTGGAAAGGGAGGCTGGTGAGAAGGGAGCGGGGATGAACTTCTAACTGCTGCTTTTTCTGGCAAGGCTCAGCATTGGAAGGACAAATATGCTCAACCGGTACACAAGTTCAAAAGCTGTAGGTGGAAACTCGGCAGCCCACCCCTCCAAACAATGCTCTTTATTTTTTCATCTAGCACTAGGAATATTGCATGAAAAAAATTAATATAGTTTCAGCTTCTTGCGTGTTTATCTGATCCCGCTGCCTTTTCCTCATCTGATACAGGTTTTAGCTGCTCATTTCAGAGCAAAGTTTCCCTCTTCTCCTTTTGGAGCCGGGTTGGGACTTTGTGCTTTAGGAGGAGGTGTGAGCCCTGCTTTTAACGTGTGCATTCCCTAAGTGTGGGAGAACTGTAGGAGCACAGCCCAGCTTTGGTGGTCAACAGCCCCACTCCAGAGCAAACTGGTTTGGAGGCCAGTCACACCAGAAGGTCTTTGATTTTCTCTGCGACTTCAAAAAAGCCTGATGCAGAAGGTCAATACTGTAACTCCTTAGAGAAGGGGAGCGACCTTCTTGGCTGAGTTTTGTGTCTGCTATGCAGAGCACACAGATGGCGTGCTCCTCTTACCCTGGTGCTTTTCCTTCGTTCCACTGATGGGTTAAACTCATGTCATGGAATCACAGGCTCACAGAATGATTGGGACCTCTGGAGCAACGATTGGGTTGGAAGGGACCTTTGGAGGTCATCCAGTCCAACCCCTGCCAGAGCAGGATCACCCACAGCAGGTCCCACAGGAACATGTCCAGGTGGGTTTGGAATGTCTCCAGAGGCAGAGACTCCCCCACCTCTCTGGGCAGCCTCTGCCAGGGCTCTGTCATCCTCAGCGTGAAGAAGTTTGTTGGTTTTAGTTTTGCTTTTGGAGCAATGTCAGAGCCTCTGAAGGATGGCTTCAGCTGGGGATGGGCTTTTGGTGGGACACCTTGGGGATTTATGGGCACTAAGGATTTTAGAAGCTTACCTGGTCTGTCCTTCATGTATGGTCCAGAGTTTAACTGATGACTAAATTTAACTCTAGAAGAGTTTTTTTTCTTGTTAAAACTAACAGAAAGGCCTCTGGGTATGGTGTTTATTCTGTTGTAGCTTTCCACAGTAGAACAGACTACAGCTTATCTGAGAATGTTTTCTGTTGAATTCCCAGTATTGCAGGTAAAAAAGGTGCTGAAGATGTTCTTTCACATCACGTGTCCTCGTGGCTGCTGCCGTTGTGCTTTACAGTTGGCTTCGTTGTTCTGTGTTGGTCCGGGGCACAGAGTGGATGGTCGCTGGATCCTTTGGAGATGCCTACTCCATTCTTTCTGCTTTTCGGTGAAGTACAAGTCTATATGGCAAACATAAAACTTGGACGTTTTGAAGTTGTTTGTACTACCTGTTTCTGCTTCCAAATCTCTGAGTGGATTTAAATAGGCAAGTGTTTCAATTTCTGTACCTTTCTGCCACATTTCGTCTTCTGCTTTCTTCAGGCTTCATTTTTCCATGCAATCAGCGTGTCCCTCGGTTGTGGTCTCTCTGGTGGTCACAGGAAGAGAAGAACTGTAGGAAAAAAAGGGTTTAGACGTGTGGGATGAAAGCTGCAGCAGAAAACCTTTCAGTTACTGTGCTAATTTAGACAGATTGTTGCAGTGCACGGGGACTGTCCACACACTGCAAGCCCTTTTTTTTTCTCCCTCAGTCTTCGTTTTCCTGATTTTGAACCTATAAAGCCTTTTTTTTCTCCATCCTTCTTGACTTTCCTGATTTTGAACATATAGAGCCTTCTTTTCTTCCTCCTTGATTTTCCTGATTTTGAACCTATAGAGCATTTTTTCTCCCTCTTTCTTGATTTTCCTGATTTTGAACCTATAGAGCCTTTTTTTCTCCCTTCTTCTTGAGTTTCCTGATTTTGAACCTATAGAGCCTTTTTATCTCCCTCTGTCTTTACTTTCCTAACTTTGAATGTGTAAAGCATGATTATTTTTTTTAAACCAACTTTTTGGTTTAAAAAGGGAGGTTTCTACTTCAAATTCAGCCATCATCAAGAAGTATTCTGCTGGTTTGGCTGATATCATAACCAAAACCTGTAGGGGCACATGGCCTGACTTTGAACTAACTGTGCCTGGTAGTGAGGATGGCACATGTAAATGGAGATGTGGGTTCAGGGACAACACTATGTCTGTGGGGAAAAGGGAAATTACTTTATGGAGGCCTCACATTTGTACATTGGAGAACTGCCCTTTGAAATCGGCTCTTCATCATAGAATCATAGAAAAATAGAATGGTTAGAGTTGGAAAGGACTTTGAAGATCATTGTGTTCCAACCCCCCTGCCCTGGGCAGGGACACCTCCCACCACACCAGGTTGCTCCAAGCCCCATCCAGCCTGGCCTTAAACACTTCCAGGGATGGGGCAGCCACAACCTCCCTGGGCAGCCTGTTCCAGTGCCTCACCACCCTCACAGTAAAGAATTTTTTCCTAATATCCAATCTAATTCTCCCCTCTTCCAGTTTAAAACCCTTCTTAGAAGGATTTCAGGTTTCATTAAGCTACACCTCTGCTCTGCTGTGGACAGAAGAGCACGCCAACTCCAGGCTGGCTATATCTACAGAAGTGATACGTCCACCTCCTGTGTTGTGGTGTGGATAATTATGTCTGTTACTTACTTGCTTGTATTTTTGCTTTTTAAGAAAAATGCATGCCCTCAGGGATGGGGAAAGAAGACAAGCAAAAAGCCCAGAGCCTGAGGAACAACGAATCGGGGTTGGATGGATGACGCTGAGGGAACCACCAAAAAGATATTAGTCTGTAAGAGTAAGAAACTGAATTTTCAGGCTAGAGACTTGGCTTTTGAAGACTGTGGCTTCAAAATGAATCCTGAGAGACTTCCCACTGGAAAAAAAAAAAGAGATGAAGAGCCAGGTAGGAACTGATTTTATTTTTTTAAAAAATCATTAGAAATAAAATCATTAGATTCCTGTGGTGTTTTGATTTGAAGTGTCAAGGCGTATTGACATTGCTTCAAATATAACCATGAATAATTTTCCTTTAGAAGTTTGGCATAGAGAGATGAGTTCAATGGCAGGATACTTTTTCTAACTGGCTGACTATAAAACTGCGTGTAGATTTTAAGCAGAAGCACAGAGGTCAAAGACTGCACATCTCATTCTGTTCTGCCCACGCAGTTACATCCCTTATAGTTTTTCTCTTTAATAGTCTATTTGACCTCTTTGTGCTCCATCCGATGGTGACTGGGATTTTTTTTTTTTTTTTTACTCATTTGTATGTAATTAGGAGCTTCAGAAATTAATGCAGACTTCTAAACCTGTAGCAGCTGCCTGTGCAGAGCTGGAACGTGGGGCACAGAGGCAGGACACTGCTGCTGGTGGCTTTCCTTTTGACTTTCTGTGAAACTGGAGGACTGAACACAACATTCAGTCACAGAATTGCCCAGGTTGGAAGGGACCTTTAAGATCATTGAGTCCAACCGTCAACCTAACACTGATAAAAACCATCACTAACCCATGTCTCTAAGCACTATGTCTACCTGGCTTTTAAATTCCTCCAGGGATGGTGCCTCAACCACTGTCCTGGGCAGCCCATTCCAAGGCTTAATAACCTTTTCTATGTACATGTTTTTCCTAATTATCCAACCTGAACCTCCCCTGGTGCAACCTGAGGCCTTTTCCTCTTGTCCCATGGCCTGTTCCAATGAGCCCCATGTCTCTACAAAATACAGTAGACTTCCACCCCTTTTTCCAAACTCTACTGTCTTGTGTTGTAAAGACCAAGCAGTTGCTTTTTTCATTTAAAGTTTTATTAAAAAAAAATTAAAAAAAATTAAAAAAATAGAAAAAAGGAGATTTTTTTAATGGCAACTGCAGGGGTTCCCCTAAATTTTGAGGTGGTGGCATCTTTATTCCAATAACAGTATGAGCTTTCTGGGATATTTAATGAGAGAGGCTGTCAGGGCACTGCATGGGCTGGCTCTCCCATGGGCTGAGGGTGGGAATGGAACCAAGCTGGTAATGAAGCCAGCCAGACCCCAAGCATGAGAAGCCCTTGTGTGTACCCCCTCCTGAAACCCACTGGCCTTTTCAGGAGAAGTTAGTCAGAAACGGGAGCTTCTCCTGGGGCCACAGCAGTGTCCTGTGATAGGGGATGAGTTCCTCCAGTGCAGCAGTGATTGTGTTTTTTTTTTTCCAGGCTGTGTGAATTTTTGTGGCAGTTGTGGGGCTGTTTCTGTTTTTCTTTAAAGTAGGGACAAGAGAAAGATTCAGAGGAACCGGGTTTGTGTGTAAACTCTAGGCGCTCTGGAGAAAGTGCGACACGGCATCTTGTCTTGCTATGCTGCCTAATTATGACAAGATAAAGAGAAAAAAACACTCCCTTGGAAGTCTTCAATGAACACCCAGACACTTGACCCCTGCTATGGCTCATTGCAAGTGAGATTGGGTCAGGCTGACCAGGGAGAGGGTTTTTTGGAAGGAAGAAAGGGCAGATCTACCCAGAGCAGAAGCAATGGAGTAATCACTCCCACTGGGGCCACGTTGCCTCCACGTGATGCTGGGTTTTGGAGGTTTTGGGCTTCCCAGAGGCACTACAGCCTCTCCTGGGTATCCCTTCATCTCAGCTGTGGCCCCAGTGAAGGGAAATATGTGCATGGTCTGCATGTAAATGTCTTCTGAAGAAGTTCCCTTTGTTTTCATGGTTTTTTTTTCAGCAAAATTGGTGATAGTGTCTTAAAAACATACAATTCTTATTGTCTTATTTCTGTGTCTTGTGAAAAAAACTTAGAGTTCTTTCAAATAGATGAACTTTAGGCTAAAAGCCTTTTTTCAATTTGAAGAGGAAGGGTCTTCAAAAGCCTTTCCAGTCCCTTCTCCTCTCATGGAAACACAGCTGCTCTGCTGTTCCTGACAAACTGGCTTGGCAGGTGTCTTTAAAAAAATAAAATTAATAAACCCCAGAAAGTAGAATCTTCACTGAGGAAAATTTCAGCACTTTATTACCCTACGGGGTATCCTGAATGTCCCACAATTCAATAATGTAACACCTTAGTCCTTGCCCTACCCTCAGTGAACAAGCAAGTTGACCACTTCTGATATCTTGGCAACCTTTTACAGGATTGATCCCCTTTTGAAAGAAAAAGGCTATCAAGATTTCCTTTCCCATGATAATCCCCATGGTACCTTCTCGAATTTTTGTCTGGTTTGTTTTCACAAACCTGCCTTATGGAACAACCCTTGTTTTCTGTTAGTTAGAGAAGGAGTGCTCACAAAAAGCCGGGGAAAAAAGAAAATAATCTTGTGAAAATAGCTGCTAGCTAATTTCCAGCCTGATTTTTAAGAACTGCCCTTTCCCCCCACCTTTCCCTTTGAAATGGAAGTGGTGATCATCAGCATGGGAGAGAATGGGAAGAGAAAGGCTGGGAAGAGCAAATATGAGTAAACACGACTTAAAACAGAAGACAGATCCCCTTTTATGCCAATAGATTTCCTATAAACATCAGATCCCAGAGGTAATTGAAACACTTGACTAATACAGATTAACTGCTGGCTTGAAGAAAAAGAAATCATGAGAGCTAAGATATGAAACTGAATTTATTGAGATTTGCATAGAAAATAGTACCAAAAGGGATTCATCCTACTAAGGGTACAATTAACATAAGACTGAAAAAAAGCTTTCCTTAAACAAAGCTGAAAATTTATTCAAAATTCATGTTATTTGAACATATGGGTTATTCTCTTTGCTCTTTGGAAAACGTAAGGAAATAACTTTTTTTTTTTTTCTCAGAAAACTATTTATGTCAATACGTTCCACCACCTATTTCAATATTTAGCCTGAGAATTAATCGGCAAATACATCCCTATTTATACAGAACATAAGCAGTCCCACGGTGCTGCTATATCTGCTGCTCTGAAATATTTATCCAAGAAGCGCTGCCTTGCAGCAGAGCTGATACTGTTTGTCTTCCACGTTGATTTCTGTGGAGTAGGTTCCTCTGATAGGGACAGGATGAGTTGGTTTTTTGGTGGGTCTTCTTTTTTTTTTGGTGATTGGTGTTTTGTTCTGTGATGTCGGACAGGGAACAGTGAAAAAATACTAGTATTTCTAAGCAATTACTTGAAAAGGATGTGTTTGTTTGTACCGATGGTGTAATACAGCAGCACTTGAAATGGTTACTCGGAGGGTACTGCTGTTCTTTGTCTTATATCTATTATGAAGGTACAAATATAAGACAAAATAGTCGCATCACAGAAGTAATTTTGCTATGTTTGCAATTTCCTTAGACTGGCTGGGTGATGCATTTAAACTTGAGATAGTTGACAGCTGTAGCTACTTGTCTGGAAGAAATCTCTGTATTAAAGATGCAAGAAGACAGGACGGGAAAAGACCAAACTGGTTTTAATTTTAAAAGAAACTCGGAGTAATTTTTGTTTTATTGAGTGTGGCTGAGGGGAAAATTCCCTGCCATGAAATATTCACTTCAGGCTGTTTCTGTTCAATCAGATACTGATTGTTTAGGCAAAATTAGAAATTCTTCTTCCAGTACTGCAACCCAGTTTGTGAAACAAAATGTTTTTCCTGTGCGCTGACTTGGGATAACTTTAATTGCTTCGTACTTCAGCAGACGTGTTCTTTGTGCCCTTCATCTTCAAGACACGTGGAACAAGTGAATCTTGGCTCTAAACAACTAAAAAGCAGAAATTCCTCTACTTCCAGGGGACAGAAAGAAGGAGCGGATGGGTATTTTCGTAAGCCCTTGTGTTATATTTACTGAGGGTTGTGTTTCTGAGTCACTTGAACACTCCTGAAAATCTTTCCTTGCACAGTAACTATTTTTTGCTATCCATTATGCCTTTTCCCCAGATATCTGAGGGTTGTTGCCCCTCTGAAGACGTTTTCAGGAGAGAGAAAGAAGGACCTTGAAGCAAAAGTGAGTGAAAGAGAATGACCCCTGCAAAAGAACAAAAATACTCCGGATTTGCTAGGTGCCAGTCAGACTTTCCACTGACGGCATTTTCTTTACTAGCAATTAGCTCAGTCTGGAGCTGTGTGGCTGCTGGTTGGAACATGCTCTTATTGCAAAGGAACTAGTGCCCTCCTGGAAGTCGCTGGCAGGGAGCTTAAAAGCCACAAATAGGAGAAAACTTGCTAAAAAAATCTATCAATCATCACGACAGAGCTTGGTGTTTTCTGCCTCTACTCAAAATTAGGTGGCTATCGAAGGTTCCTGTTCTTCCTCAGCAGCAGAAAGCTTATTTCTAGTTTTACTCCTGCTGACTGCAAGTAGGAACTCAGCTTTGGAGCTCTCATGATAGTTCTTTTCCTCTTGCTGCTGGTCTTGCTGATAGTTTCGGACTAGGGCTCACTTCATTCCTACAAGACTGACTCTGTCAGAAACTTGCGCCCACCAGTTCTCCCCAGCCTTTAGAAACCACTCTGAGTCATTTCGTTTAAAACCTTAAGCAAATGAATACAGGACTTCATCACTCAGATGTGATTCTGGCCCGCAGAACTCTTGAAAGAGTAGGCAGGTAATACAATTTAGATGAGAGAAACTTCCTGTTAAAAAAAAAGTCAGTATCGGTTTGTATCTAGAGTGAAGATTTTTGACAACGCCGTTATAAATAGGCAATTCACCGGCAGAGTCAAAGGAACGCTTTATGAAGGCATAAATAGTGATTGAGTCACACATGCAAGAAGTAATAGAGATATTTTCAGTTTGGAGGTGCAACCCAGACAAATGGGATTTGGAATAAATACTGCTCCTGTAGAGCAAGAAGAACTGAGCCTCTGAGAACTGTCGTTCTCTGTGCTTGGACTCCATCTGCATGGAGGCTTTTCTTTTTTTCCTTGGGAAATCTAAGCATCATCACAAGCTGTGCTTATAAATATCATAGAATCAGAGAATGGTTAGAGTTGGAAAGGACCTTGAAGATCATCGTGTTCCAACCCCCTGCCCTGGGCAGGGACACCTCCCACCACACCAGGTTGCTCCAAGCCCCATCCAGCCTGGCCTTAAATACTTCCAGGGCATTCATCTGCTTGGGACCTTGTCTTAACAGAGGGTTATTTCAGCATGTTATTTTCAGCAATCTTTCTTCTAGTGTAAGTAGAACTTACATCACTGGAGTTAGCAGAACTCCCCACGTTTGTTTTTGTCTGCTTTTCTTTTCCCCTCCTCTACTGAGAGCATAATTGATATCCTAAGAAAAAGCTTTCCTTGAGGACCAGCTTGGCATCCTTCAGGACCACCAGAAGAGTGTTAATTTAGACACATCAGATGTGACTGACTGGTGTGATCAGTCTGAAAGTAAGGGGAAAAAAATATGGTTTTATCTATTTGGATAAAATTTTGACCACCCTGAACTTCAGGACAAAATTCTCATAGAATTTAGTGGAAATAAAGACAGCTTCAAAGCACCCAGGAGCAAAGATTAGACAGCCAGGCCCAAGAACAGTAACAACAAGAAATAATGAGGACAGGGTGCTCAGAAAATGGCCCTTTGCCATTTCTCCGTGGTCGAAAAACCACTGAAAATGGGTAGCAGATTCTCTCCATCTGGCGGTCACTCCACATGGGGTGTTGCAGCTACAGCCGGGTGTTGGCTCAAAAGGTGGAAGCAGAGGATCTAAAAAACTTGCTGATTTGGGAGAGAGAAGCTCTGTT
Organism: Pedionomus torquatus; assembly: GCA_013398155.1. Classification (NCBI taxonomy): domain Eukaryota; kingdom Metazoa; phylum Chordata; class Aves; order Charadriiformes; family Pedionomidae; genus Pedionomus; species Pedionomus torquatus. Next base: position 298,500 of record VZRU01004954.1, on the reverse strand, counting down.
GCTGTGTAATTCATTCCTTCCACGCTGTTATCAGGGGGCAGAGGGGATTTCTCCCTACACCTGCACAGTATTGGAAGGAGGTGTTTGATAACGGCCAAGGCTGTTAACGCAAATATAATTTAGCTCTCTGACTGCGCGCTTCTTGATGACCTCTTGAGGCAATGGTCAGAGTTCTTCTTCCAAAAGACAACCACCTGTCTTTTCCCACACAGGGTACATCTGTCCAGTGTGCTGAGACGAATTAAGGTTGTGTAGATGAGGCACCTGGTCCCTTGCCTCGTTTGATAAGGAAGCTGAGCTTTACGCAGAGAGTGATGGGGATGGCAGAAAGAGGAAAGGCTCTGAAGGTTAAGGAAGATAAACCTCAGCTTGGGAAATTGGCTTCTATCCCTGCCTCTGCCATGAAGCTGGTATATGAGGAAGGGCAAATTACTTAAGCAAAAAAAGTTGCATTATCTAGGGATCCAGCTTGTGATACCTGAAGCCTCTTTTAAATAATTGCTGAGTAATCACAACTGCAGGCAGAGCTGCTTGGAGATGTGCCTTGAATACAGAAATTGCTATGGATATGTTTTCTCTGTGGCTTAAAGACACCAAAGTGTTTCAAACCTACTACTTCAAAGTTAAATAGTAACAAGAATTTCATTGTTTGTTCACTAAGAATCTCGTTGTTTGTAAAGATGAGAATAATAAAACTTAGTCTTTAACCATCTCCTTTTTGTATCAAAACCTGTGCTCACAAAGAGACAGGTGAGGTTGTATTCACTGTGGGATGAGAATGAGAATACCTGAGACATCCAATGAACAATGCTGGTTAAAGAGTGAAAAGATTGGGTAAGAATATCAGGGAATATTCTAGAAATCATCTTTCCTGAAAGTGTGGGGAAAAAAAAAAAAAAAAAAGTTGGCTAAGACAGTCACATAATTTACATTTCTCAGATTTTGAATAGTTCATTTCAGGCACATCCTACATTCTTTTAAATTTTAATGTTCTGGGTAACATACTAGCTGGAGTCATGAAAGGTCTTGCTTCTCTCTAGCTAAACTTTATCTTGACAACAGCTTAAATTGCCAAGGCTAAAAATTCATGCCTTACTCTGGTTCACGGGATTAATGAATAGGGGTGGTGGGAAGCATCCTGTGGAGATGGTCTAATCCAAGCCCTCTCCTCAAAGCAGGCTCAACCAACACAGATTGCATGGGACCAAGGAGGTCTTAAATATCCCCAAACGTGGAGACTCAACGGCCCCTCCAGACGACCTGTTCCAGCGTTTGACTGCCCTCACGGTAAGAAATGGTTTTTACTGAGTTTATATGGAATTTCCTGCAGTTCAACTTGTGCTCATTGTCTTTCTCCTTTCCTGAAGCAGCGCTGAGGATTCTGTGACCCTGACCATCACCTCCCGTGTTGCTCTATGTTCTGCAGCGGACAGGGTAAGGAGGAGGATGGGGATGAGGTGAGAGAGATGGACCCCAGAGGGATTTTCCCACATCACACTGCCCGGATCCTATCCCCCCAGTGCTGCAGGAATCCGGAATGCCTGGCATCTGAAGGGATGTAAGATATGAGGTGCAGTATTTGCATTCCTATTTTTCGCTCTATCCTATTAAAACAGTTATTTTATTAAGCCATTTGTTGATGGGCGTTTGCTATTGAGATCCAGAAGAAGCCCCTCCCAAGTGCAGAACTGTCCACTTCTAGCTCTCACCCACTGTAAGAATAATTTCCTTTTTGAAAGCAGGCCCAGCTTGATGGCTTGTTCTTGCAAAATAGGAGGAAAGCTTTCAGAATGGAGCTGGGAAAACTCGTGACTGAGGCTCTCCCCAGTCCGGAGGCCAAATGTCAAATGTCGATGTCATGAATCAAGGGAAAAAGCAAGGCGTAGCAGCTCCTGTAGTTCAAGTTCATTCATTCAATTCCATCCAACCTGCTCAAAGAAACGGTCAATTGGAAGCATAAACACGGGGCAGTGCTGGCAGACATTGCCCATCAGAATGAAATAAACCTTATGGAGAGGTGCCCTGGTGGTGGGTTCAGCACCCAAACGGTCAGATTTTTATCCTCTACATGCAATCTTTGCACAAGCACCAGCAAAACTGACTGCAAAATTTAGACAAAGGATCCAGGATAGGATGACAGGACAAAGAAGACTGGAAGAGACCTCAGAAGGTCTCTACTCCAACCTCCTGCTCACAACAGGGACATCAGATGTAGTTGCTGAGTGATTGATCAAGTCAGGTCTTGAAAATCTCTTAGGATGGAAACTACACAACTTTTCTGGATTTACTACAGTGCAGGAACGTACAGGATTAAAAATAAAATAGCAAAAAGGGAAAATCTATCTTGCTTAATTTTCACTGTTACCAGACCAGGGTGCCATCCCTACATGGTTCAGAAATACCAGAGAACAGTCTGGCTCTGTCCTCTGTATATGCTTCATACAGATATTTATAGACATTGATAAGATTCCTCTGAGCCTTCTCTTCTCCAGCCTGAAAAGCTTTGCCTATCCAGGCCTTTTATCCAGACTCTCCAGTCTGTCCATCTCTCTTTTGTACTGGGAAGCCCAGAACTGGATGCAGCACTGAAGTGTGTCACAGCAGTGCTGAGTAGAGGAGAAGGATCAACTCCCTCAACCTGCTGGCAACATCCCTTCTAAAGTGGCCCAGAAAAGTGATACAAGGTCTTTAATAGACATTCCTTCATGTGTTGATTTACAAATTTGGGTGATCTTTCATGGGAAGGTTAAGATCATGACAGGGAAGCAGATGTTTCTAGTACTTTTTATTACTTAAAGAAGTTATTCAGATAATTTGTAGGGGAGTAAAACTTGCAGAGGAAAACATAAATCCTATAATACTATGCTCTTGTGCCCTGTTTGGGATTTGCTTTAGTGATATTTAGTGCAGTTTGATTCAAAGAGCGCGTTTCATAACAACTGGATTGGTGCTGGTTGAGTACCTTTAAGATATCTCTTCAAGTGCAAATGAAACCTGAAAAAGATTAGTGTGACTAATGTTCCTTGAATTACTTCAGAGACAGATGTTTTAGATCCTGATCCTGCAAACATTTATTCCTGAGTATAACTTGACACTTCAGAGGACCCATCATTTCAACGGTTCTGTACAAAAGCTTTCAGCTGGGGATAACTTGGCCCGTGCAAAAAGCAGTCTCTCATTTAACTTCCTCCAATTTTAAAGATTGATATGGGGATATAGTTCTGCTCCCTATTCTATTGTTGCTGCAGTTGCCCTTTTAAATTTTTGTAGAACCTCAATAATTAATTTCAAGCTAATTTTCTATATCTTTCTAATGATTCCAATCCTTTATTCCTCCTGGTTTCAATGAATTGTAGTCTTAAACACTCCATGAAACAACATACATGAAAAACGCAGAAGAGAAGGAAACCTCAGCCATGAGTTGACCCAACTTTTTTCCTCCTTGATTTTTCCTTGACGTTGGATCCAGATTCTCAGACTAATATGGGATGAGCAGAAAATGGGGAAAAACATTTGCATCGGTTGGGAATCTGAATGGTAGTCCCAGGGTTTTATTCAGGTTACTGGTATTACTTAAATGGCCTCAGATGATCTTTAAGGTCCCCTCCAACTCCAACCATTCTAGGATTCTATGAAATTGATTGAGAGGACATGGTTTGATCAGGACACTCTAAGTGACTTGCAGCATAATCATTTATTCTAAAAAGCCTTAAGATTGCTGATTTTTATTTTTTTTTTCTAGCTGGGTTCGGGTTACATCTGCGAGTCTCAGTTTCTCTTCCCAAGCCTGTTTCGGAAGTTCTTGGTCCACAGCTGTTTGCAAGACCCAGAATGGAGTGTTGTGTTTGTGGCGATGGAATGGGATCACTGGAAAAAACAGTATTTTGCTGCGTGAGAAGACCTTTGTGACAAGGTGCTTGCAGAGAAAAATGCGCTGGAGAAACACAACCTACACTTACAGGGGTCTTCTCATTTCCTTTTCCTTAACAAAATAACACTTCTCCAAATCTGTTTCCTTACGAAATCGTGTTGTAACGGCAGATGGGGCCATATTTCTGCACGTAGTTTATGGGCAATTCAATTCAGCCGAAGCAAACGTGTTCAGCTTCCTCAGAGCGCTCCTGCAGGATGGTGATTTGCAGGCTCTGGCTTTCCTTGGAGCCCTCTCAGCACTGATTGCCAAAGTACTGTCAGTTTAAGAATGTGCAGAGATTTATAAACTAGTGCTGAGGCCCCCTGGGACTCAGCTAATTGTACTCATTCCTTGCCTACACAGTCGAATGGATTTATAATCATTGTAACCTGAGAAAACACTAATTTATTAGTGTTGAACATGGGTTGTTTCACATTAAGATAAAGTAACTACAGCTAAAGTCAGTGAGAGACTGTTCCTCTAAAAGCCCAACGTGCCGAGAGCCCCTGGATAAATTTATGTATCCCAGACACCTTGAGTTATCTTTAAATGCTGTAGATTCTCCTGTGATTTATTCAGAAACCCACACCACTTCTGCAGAGCTCCACTTGTTTAATTTCTACTCTAGTCTGTAGAGGTTTTAACTGAGGGAGGTGTCGTGGTTTCAGCCAAATTTACCAAAACCTAATTGACAGATGTNAGAGGAACAGGCAGGGTCCTCCTGGGACATCGGCCATCGGAGAAGGGGAGTTGACCCTTTGATCCCTCAGCTTTTATCTGAGGCATGATGGGATGGGATGGAATACCCCTGTTGGGCAGTTTTGGGTCCCCTGTCCTGTCCGTCCCTCCTTGCAGGTGGGACCCCTTTACGCTTTTCTGTTTCCAACCCTCCAACGGGGCAAATGACGAAAATTCCTTGCCCTTGGTTGTTCTAGCAATAAGTATAAGCAAGGGCCTCTCTGCACCATCCCTTGGGATAATCAGGCCTTATCACTGCAAGATGAAACAGCTCTGAACAATGTGCTGTTAATTTCAGAGTTTAGTTCAGTAGAAGAGGCCCAGCTAAGAAAGTAAAACTGTAAAACAGAAAATTGTTTCGTTTTACCTCAAACCAGGACAGGAGGGAAGGGAGGGAATATGGTGTTAGCAATGTATTTATGAGAATTTTCTGTGAGATTTCACACGTGTGTCACAAAATTTGCTTTTGGGTTTGGGCCTGACTCCATTTATGAGGTAGCTGCTTACCTGTAGGCAGGTGACTTGTTTTTCTCAGTCCTCTAAAACACATCCTTTTTCCCCACTCAGAGATGACTCATACCAATGTTCTAGCCTATTTTTGCAGCTCTTTTTGTTTCTCAAACTAAAGCAGAACAATGTCTCCCCTTCCCTCTGGGCTTTCCTATGTTAAGAAAACAAAAGGCAGGCAATCTCAGCTTGTAGCAATTCTTTAGCCCACATCAGCAATTAGCTCAGGCAAGATGCAGTGCTTGTTGGGTTTTTTTTGTTTTTTTCTTTTTCATTTTTTTTTAAAAACTCCTTTATGCACATAGTGATGTAGAACCACCTTTGTTTTATAGCCAGGTTACGAGTTACCAATTTACAGCATTCAGGATCCTGATCCTAAAGTCAAAGGCAGGAGCACTCGCATCCATCATCAGTTTGGTGATATTTCCGAGTTACTGCGGTTTGTAAGTGACCTTTGGGGTGGTAGAAACCTCTGTGCAGTCACCGCTGTGCCGTCAGCTCTGCTGCAGCCCAAAAATCCCATTGCCTTAAAAATGTATCCCACAAGACATTACCATTCCCAGGAAATAAATTGCTTGAATTTCATATTAATTTTCTTCCCCATTTCCTCGCAGCTCCCAGTTGAAAGCAGCCGGGTGAAGAAAGCTTTCAAAGGAGATAAGTTGGACACTGCATTCAACTTCTGCCCAGATGAAATAACTCAGCACTGCCTTTCACTTAAATATAGAATCGAATCAAGGTATAATTTTTAAAGTTTAAGAGCTTGAGCCATCCGCAATGCAGTTCCAGTCTAAGTGTTCCAGGTTCTTCTCAGAAAGGGCATGGCAAATTTGTAAGAGTCTGGTCTCACCCAAGCAAGCTCCCTAGAACAGGAAAAGAAGTACCTGTCCCTAAATCATCAGACCCAGGAGATGACCGTTGCAGAGAAATCATACTCAAAAGTCTATCAGATAATGTGACGATGAGGGAAATGCTGAAATCTGCCTGCCAGGACCAAGCATCTACTGAATGGTGACTGCATGTCTTCCTTCTTTGTTTTTCCCTATTCCTCTACTTTTGATCATTTAATGATAAAGAAACATCACTTCAGTGGAAATTCATGAGCAGTCTAGAGAAACTGAACCCCTGTATCAGGTCACTTACACTCCATCTCGGTGACCGTGTTGGGTCATCTTCTCCTCTTCTCTTAGAGATACTGGTAGGAAAGGTGCGTGAGAAGTAGGAAGACCAGCTCTAAGTCTCCAAGCTTCCACCATCTCTACCCCAAACCAGAAAAATTCTTAGATTGACCTAATTTTTTGCTGGGCCTGCTATAATCTTTCCCACTGGAGCAATGCAACCCGGTTTCCTTACAAGGTACAATGCATCATGCGCTTGAGCCTAATAAAATGCAAAATACTCCAATATTGGATTGAGGCTCAGAGTGTTTGTAATAGTTTCTGGTCAGGACAGAGAGTTGTGAGTTGACAATTTATGTGGAATGAAATGATGCAATGTCACCACAGAAGCTACAGAAAAAAAGTTTACATTGTATTAAATTTAATATAAATATTATAAGTTAATAGAAACGATGTATTATATTATGTATTAATATAAATTATAAATATCAATATAATTATTTAATATAAATAATTTTTTAGTTGATTAGAAACAAACTATTTTTTCTTATTGTTTTTTTTCGGGTAGGTTTTTGTGGTTTTTTTGGTGTTTTATCTTTTTTTGCCAGTGACCTGAAAAAAATCCCTTATTTATATAGTTCTACCTTACCCACTGAGGAGGTGGGTATTAGGGATATGTGACACTATCACCATGATTTACGTTAGTACTTCCTTGAACAAATATTTAGGAACTCTGATTACTCTTAAGTTTTCTACTGGAAGGCTGGTGTGAATGAGGAGTTCAGAGTTTCACAAGTCTGACCTGTTCATGAATATATATGAGCCTATGGCCAAAAGTGTTATTAATTTGATACATCCTCTGCTCATTCTCCAGTGAACAATAAAAGAGTTAATTCATGGCTTTAATATGGGATTTTCACATTTTTTTGTCTGTCTTATGGCCGCATTTAAATTGGAAGTCTGGCTCTCATTTTGCATATAAGCACTGACTGCTTTGTTACGCTTCCCAGGGAAGGCAGGGGACTAAAACATTTGTAGAGGGAACAATTATGCTGTAGGAGAATTACTAAATTATGCAGCTGTTTTAGTTAAAATGAAAATACTGCTGGCCATTTTATATGGGTTGTGCCCTTAATTGCTTTTTTTGAAAGAACCTGGAACAAACTGGCTTTTAAAGGCCAAAATTTCTTCCTTGTGACATTGTGGCCAAAAAAAATAACCCCACAATGTAGCCTTCTACTGGAATGATTTTTATTTGGCTCTGTGGGCAGAGTTTGTTGGCTCTTCATTGAGTTGGTTTTTTTCTTTTAAATAGTACCTTGGTATGGAAAGGAATAAAATAAAGAGAGGATATAAGAATAATGCAATATTTGGGGTCTATGTTACTTTCTTTTCTTTTCTTGAAATTTGCTGAAAAGTGAATTTTTGATTAAGATGATTTTTTTTTTTTCACAGCCTTCATGCGTAGTCCCAGTGGCGTACAGGCCAGCATGCGAAATGCTCTCATCTCACCATCTAACAATTGGCAAAACCGACTGTTCTCATTTTTAATCTCTTCAAAACACCTTCATTAGCTGAAGAGAAAGGTCAAAAATTTCTATTTGGCCAAAAGAATTCAGAAGAATTTGGCAGAATCTCTATTTGGCCAAAGAATTCAAAAGGTGGTGATCAACAATGCTTCAGTCTCATGTGAATTTTGAAGAAGACGGGATGTTCTTCACAGGAAATGCTGCTACCCTATGATTTTTAAATTCTAGAAACCTCTTCCACAGAGCCAAATTTTGGGAGCTGAAATGAATCCGTGGCAAAAGCAGCGTGTGGACACGCATGTTTTGGAAGCTGCAGTGTAAGTATGTCTTCATGAACCAAAGTTTAGAAATTAAAAAGGATGATTTTCCAACGTTAATGGGGAGAAATGGGAGCTGCAAAAAACAAACTTCCTTGAATTGGTGTGTTCACAGATTTATAGGTCTGCAGTAGGTGAGTTACATTGATATTTCATTTTACTGTGGACTGAATTCAATGTATGTTTACTATCGACTGTGGATTGACCAACCTTGTAATATGACTGAAAATGGTTCAAAATCTTACATGACACATCGGTGTAAAACCTGGTGGCAACAGAAGGGTTGCTCTTCTAAGAGCCCACCTGGAGTCCTGTGTCCAGATCTGGACACCTCAGCACAGGGGGGACGTGGACCTGTTGGAGCAGGTCCAGAGAAGGCCACAAAGATGCTGGGAGGGCTGGAGCCCCTCTGCTGGGAGAACAGGCTGAGAGGGGTGGGGGTGTTCAGCCTGGAGAAAAGAAGGGTTCAAGGAGAACTCAGAGCGCCTTCCAGTCCCTATAGGAGCTCCAGGAGAAATGGGGAGGGACTCGATTAGTGTAATGATGGGATTAGGATGAAAGGTTTTAAATTGGAAGAGGGGAGATTTAGATTAGATAGTAGGAAGAAGTTCTTTGCTGTGAGGGCAGTGAGACCCTGGCCCAGGTTGCCCAGAGAAGCTGTGGCTGCCCCATCCCTGGAGGGGTTCGAGGCCAGGCTGGATGGGGCTTGGAGCAACCTGGTGTGGTGGGAAAAGCTTTGAGAGGAAACACGTCTTGCTGCAGTTGTTTGTTTGTGTGTCTGTCTGGGGCTGCCCACACAAATACTAGAGGTTGCACGTCAATACTTTACCACCTGTATTCATTTTCCACTTCAGCAATGACTAATCAATTGCAATTTGACTTAAATATCTGACATTGTTCGTGGGTGTTTTCTCTTCATGCTGTTTAGTGTTTCGTATTCATCTGTCACGTTCGTCTCTATTTAAATTTCTTTGGCTGAAAACAAAGCCTAAGCTGGTGTTTAGCAGGACACTTTGGCCACTAATGTAATAAAAGGCAGTGTCAGACCTTGAGAGAAGGCAGATGAAACTTGAATAAAAAGCATCGTACGTATAAATGGCTGGTGAGTTTGTAATCTATGAGAATTTACTTCTGCAATCCATTAAAAGTGTCATTTTACCGTACCATTTGCATCATTTACTTTTGTATAAGCTACGTATGACTCTTGAAAGATAAACACGGCTTATTGGAGCATATGGCATTTTATCTACAGCTGCTGGGATCACCCGCGGGGACGGACGCTTCCTCACCCTCTGCTAGACCTTTCCCACTTGACTTACCAAAGCACCTCATGGAATGTGACAAACTGTTATCGCTGGACCCGTGCCCAAGGGGGGACAAAAGGTGCCGTGTCCCTGGATGGCAGAACCTCTGCAGACGATGCCAGGGGACCGGTGAGTACACGAGCTTCTGTACCGTGCCACAAGGTCTTTGGTTATTGTTTCCTCAAGGGCTCCTGTGTCAGGTCTTTCCCTTTTCCCCATCCTTCCTTCTTGTCTTGCAGCCTCTCATCCCTTCTCCATTTTTTTTACCAACAATTTGTGTTCTTGCTTCTCCAGGCTCTCAGTCCCCATCTTTTTTTTGCATTTATTTATTTCCATTTATTTACAGATTTCCCCTTTCCTAAGCTGTTTTATTCTTCTATGAAGACTCTCTCCCCACTCCTGATTTGTTTCACTCAATCTCATTCTTACCAAGAGGTCTTCCTGCCTTTTTCCCCTCATCAGCTCAGCTCCCCCTACTTCCTCCCCCTGTTCATTTTAAAGACCATTTCTTTTCTGGTTCCACCATCATCCCAGTTTTCAGTCTTCCTCCTTCTTCCCAAGCATGCTGGATAAGTTTCCTCTCCTCCTTTCAATTTTTAATCTCCTCCTGAGTTTCCAGTTAGGTGGCATCATCTTATAAGCCAGTTTAAGAAAGAGTATAGAGTATAGATAGTACAAGAAGAGGGTAGGTTGAGGTTGGAGTGGAGAAATAAGGAAAAAAAAAATTACTTCTGTTTGAACTTTCATGTCTCCAAACCTCAAAACTTCTGTTCCAGCAAAGCCCAGAGCTGCAATGGCAGAAAAGTCCCAAGGAGCCCTAGTTTTTAGTGACAAATTTCAGTGACAGCTGACACTTAGAAGAAGGAAAATGGAGCCATGAACCAAGTCTGTAACTTGGATAATCTACTGAAGCATTAAAAAAACCCAAACAAATACCATCTGAAATTACCGATAAATGACAGGTGAAATTTGAAAAAGGACAAGTTTGACCAAGTTTTAAGCAGGTGAAAATAAGGTTTTGGAAATAGGGGTCAAAATTATTATTAATGCTATAAAATCCTGCTACATCACCCTCTGAGTTTGTCAGGGAAGGAGGGTTTGAAGCAGTGACACAGGGCTGAGACAGACGGGGCTCTGATTAAAGGGCTTGTAAGCAACAGCAAAATGCAGATAATCAGAAGGAGAATAGGATTCAGAACTGAGATGTATGAAGTGACCGCAATTCTTAGTAGAATCAGTTTGTTCAACCTGTAAAAGAAATACTAGAACAATTACACACTGGAGCCTGATGGGAAAAAAAGAACAATTTTTCCTAACTGGTAGATCTGTGCATCTAAAAATGACATTTTATTCAATCTTTATGAAGAGATGTGTTCATACATCATGTGTTCATATCCTACCCCCAGGGCAGGGGGCTGGAAGTGGATGATCTCTGCGGTTCCTTCTAACTCTAACCATTATATGTTTCTATGATTGTTTGTGCTTTGCGTGATCCTGCTTTAACAGAGGAGTTGGACTAGATGCCCTCTAGAAGTCCCTTCCAACTCTGACAATTCCACGATTCCATGCCTGCCTGCAAGTTTATAAATACACCATTTCTAATCCTTTTTTAGACTGGGATCTCAGCAGAGGTGGAACCTGGACACTTACAAATGTTTTTTGGGGGGTTGAAATTCACTGCGATGCAGATGCAGGGACTTTGAAGCTGCCCTCTGGCCAAACCGCTCGTCTGGCTCAGCTCACCTTGCGTGAGGGCAAGCTCCAGGCTGCCTGCAGGACGAGGGCTCAACAGATGGAGAGACGAACTCTTCATCCTCCGATTAGCATAAAATATTTACTTGTTACGGTCTGCTGACACTCCCAGCCCTGACACGAGTATTCTCATATCAACACAACAACCAACTTCCAGGCGTTCGATTGTCGCCGCTGTATTGAGAGGGACTCTGGAATTTTCACTTATCTAATTTTCAAACTCCCTTAATTGTCAGCTTCGTTTCTCAGCAGCCTGCCATTTGATAAGCACTGCGAGATATACAGGCTTTACCTGACAACCCAGAGACATAAAACGATGGGATCTTCACTGCTGTGTTTTATTTCTGGAGGAGAAGTTAAACTTCTTTTCGCGAATTAGAGTTGTCAGAGCTACGTACAGTAGGGACCACTAAAATTTTATGACCTTGAAATTAAGTGTCACTCAGCAGCTTTTGCTAGTCTTAACAACCATTCACAACCAGGTAATAAAACATGATATGCTCAGAAAAAGCTATAAGTATGCCAACTCAAGGAACAAATTTGGGGTAAATCTTAGCATCTGATCTGAGAACTTTCCATATCGAGCGTGTGGCTCGTGGGCAGTGGGTGCGTGGAAGCTCGCAGAATTAATCCCAGCACGGAGAAATTGTTCCCCTCAACACTTAAACCTCCGTAAATCCACCCATCCTGGCAAAGGGAACGATGTGTGTGGCTGCAATGAAACATAATTATTGCTAGCTGGGGGGCGAGGGGGGGACCACTGCTGATCTTTAGAATTTTAAAACTGTAAGTGCACCTAAAGCAAAAGGATGGTCAGTTCCAGAGTCGTATCAATTACCGGAGTCTTTCACCTGAGGCAGCAGCAACTTCAATTTTATTCTTCTTCTGATATACCTTAATCAAAAAAATAAAAATAAAAATGAAAGTAAAAATAAAAGGAAAAGGAAAAGGAAAAATAAAAGTAAAAATAAAAGGAAAAGGAAAAATAAAAGGAAAAGGAAAAATAAAAGGAAAAGGAAAAATAATACTCACACAAAATCTGGTTCCGAGTGTGGAACAAATTGTCTAATTCTTTCACAAAACCACCTCTGACCAGCTGCCACTTGAAAAAAGCATGCGAGGCTGGCTAAATGGCAGAAATTAGTTTGCAAAGTGCACAACGAGACCACAAAACTTGTAACTCTCTGGAGGCTAAGAGCACGTGCTCCCCGAGCAGCACCTTCAGCAGGGTTTTGGGGGATAAAAAAAAAAAAAAGAGGAGCTGATGAAAAAAAAAACCCACGCTTTTCATGCAGTGTTCTCTGATTCCATCCATCGTTCCAAGTGGCTTAAATTGTAAACAGGACTTTAAATAAAGGAAGGCTACTCTGACCATAGCTTTTTTTCTTACTCGCAGCCAGTTCCGGTACAGTTCAATGCACTGCTGCTTTGTAAAAGAGCTTCTGAATTAATTTGTAAAGCCTTAGGGGTAGCTGTTTTCTACTACTTTAAAAATAATAGTTAAAGAATAGTGTGGCTCTGCCGTGGGGAGGAGTAAAGTGTTAATTGGACAATCCTGTTGTACTGTGGTGGAAATTACTAGGTTTCCCATACTCGGCTTTCTATCACCTCAAATACTTCAGCTAACGGGGAAAAATCCTTTCCTTTTAGATTGGATTTAGCCTCTTGGAGCCAACATTCTTCCTGGACCGGAGACAGATCTGGAAGCAGAGTGATCCCAATCACGGGGAGGTGAGTTTAAGCTAAGTGAGTTTAAGTCAATATTCCTTTGTGATCCGGACCCACCTGGCTTAGAAATCTACATATAGTTTATCCACATGCCAAAAACATCACTAGTGTTTTCAGAATTGTATTTCCCTTTATTTTGAGACTAAAATGACAATGTTTTATTGCTTTTAGTGCTTTTTAGGGCTACTGTTATTGAGATAATTTGCATAGAGTTATAGAACAGTTGGAATTGGAAGGGACCTGAAAGATCATCCAGTTCCAACCTCCCTGCCCTGGGCAGGGACACCTCCCACCACACCAGGTTGCTCCAAGCCCCATCCAGCCTGGCCTTGAACCCCTCCAGGGATGGGGCAACCACAGCTTCTCTGGGCAATCTCTTCCAGTGCCTCACCACCCTCACACCAAAGAAATTCTTCCTGAGACCTCATCTCAGTCTCCCCTCTTTCAGTTTAAAGTCATTCTCCCTTGTCCTATGGCTCCCCTCCCTGATGAAGAGTCCCTCCTTATCTTTCCTGGAGCACCTTTAAGGACTGGAAGCGGCTCTACGTTCTCCCTGGAACCTTCTCCTAGTGAACAATGTTGACAGACTGTTGGAGCCTGACCTCCTTTAAAGTCATTTCCAGGGCAACCCCATCACTCTGCCTGTCTCAGTAAGAAACTTCCTCTGATCGCCCACCTGGATGACAAACAATGAGTTTTTGTGATTAAGGGAGCACAGGGGTTTTTGCCAGCTGGTGGCTTGTGTTCTTGGAAAGCATCGTGGGACATGTACAATATGCACCTCTGAAAGGGCTTGCCTTCAGCTTCTGGGGGAAGCTTCCCTTTACCCTCTTATCTCACTTTAATTTCAAAGGCAATTAATCTCTGGCTGTCCCTGGTAACCCTACGTGAGGCGATGAGTCGTGGACCTCGCATGGAAGTGCTTCGGTTGATCTCTGCCCACAGAGAGCAACCTTTTCAGGTAGCTAATCACGTGAGATTTTTTTCTAAAGGGGGGCAAACGGACTTCAAACTGCATTGAAAAGGAGATTGAAGTTCTGCTGTGTCCCAACCCCACATGAAAAAAGTCACATTATCACATCCACCACCAAACAGTCATCTAACAGATGTTAGACTGTCAAGTTGCATCTGTTTGGGTGGCCTCACCCAGGGGTTGTAAAAGCACGGTGGCCAAACACAGTCTATAAACCCTTGGCTACCAACTCAGAGATGGAAAAAGCCTTGGAGGGTGGTGGTTCCAGCTCCAGGACTACAAATGAGTTTTCAGAACCTACATGCGTGTTAAAACCAATGATGTAAGAACTAAGTAGGAGGCACGTAGACCTGCAGAGGATCCCCTGTCCTGATGGAGATGGAGGAAGCTGTAGAGAGATGCAGTTCAATTCTGTGCCTTATTCTGAAGATAAACCCAGCCCCCAGCAGCCACTGGCTTTTGTCCATGAATTTGCAAATCTGTAAAAACAGATTTGTCACAGAAATTAAGTATTTTCTAGGAAAAAAAACCAACCCTTACCTCAAGGAGAAGTTTGTGCTGTCCTGCAAAGGTAAGAATTCCAAAGCACCTCTTTCAGAGGAAGTTTCAGTGTTTCATAACAAAAGGGGTTTTTTTGGATTGTCTCTAGATTTGAAGTATTAGAAAATGAGCATGTGTGACTGAGCTTTTGTTTTTTTTTAATTAATCTTTCAAAAGAAATATATTATGCTAACAGAATAAGAATACTATGTAGGAAAATGGAGATAGAATGCTTTGTATGACCAAAAGCAACTGGCAAATACAGGAAAAAACTCGTACCCTGAAAGTTCCGCAAAACCTGTTTTCTAACAATTTTTTCTCTGTTGTAACTTTTCCAATATGAAGTCGGGTCTGAACTGTCTGTTCAGGCAAAGCTGTGAGTGACTCATCGCAAAATGGGGAAATGTTAAATATTAGCCTCGTTAAATCTGCATTTTATTGACATTTCAGTGTTTATATCCATATATTAACAGTTTTGGTTTACAGCCATTGCTGATTGAGTAGGAATTTACGCCAGTGCCCTGCCCAGGGTTTAGTATGGATGGAGGGTTACAGGACGCTCAGTAAGAACCAGATTTCTGAAGAAGTTGTAAATTGTGACCTTTCCCTTGGCTGAGAAAATACCTTTCAGCAAATTAAATATTTAAAACTGATCTCTTGCACCGAAATTCAGCACAGTTTACATAAAATACTTTGGCATAGTTATAGTCAACATTTCTACTGAAAAATTAGTTTCCCAGCTGTTGGAACCTGATTTTTTTCTCATTGTGGAGGAACCCTTTTATTTTCTTCTACTTGTCTTTTTTTTTATTTATTTTTTAAGCTTCTATTTTTTGCCCTGTGCAAAACATATTTTTTTTCCCATTTTCCTTAGTTGTTTTCTTGTTGCTGGGAACCACAACTCTTTTAAAGAAACACACAAGCTGTTTGTTGTGACTGGCAGTGGCTTTTTGTTTTACAGTTGGGTGTATTTTTAAACAGAACGTGATAGATGCATCATTCTACAGCATCTTTGTTTCCAGTGCTTATAGGGATGTGCTGGGAGTTCAGAGCACCCTACCACAATTAACATGAGGGCTTCTTGGTTTTCACAAGGACATAAGCAACTTAATAATATGTCAAAGAATAATTTTATTCCTCATCTATCCTATGTANTCTCCCTCCCTCCTTTTCTCCCTCCCTCCTTTTCTCCCTCCCTCCTTTTCTCCCTCCCTCCTTTTCTCCCTCCCTCCTTTTCTCCCTCCCTCCTTTTCTCCCTCCCTCCTTTTCTCCCTCCCTCCTTTTCTCTCTTCCTTCCTTCCATGATGTCTACCCAGAAAACTGTGTTAATTACACTTGCTGACAATCCCTAGTGGGGAAATCGTGTCCCTTCTGAGAAGCCTGTGGTTTTATGCAACAAACATCAAATGACTTTGAAGAGCAAAGCAAAGAAACAGGGCTGAAATGCAATGGCACTAATTGTCAGTGTACATGATGATGAAGAAGGAGCCTCTGTTTTATAGCACAAGGTGTCATTAATTGAAAATGACAAGGCACAGCCCAGCTTTTGGCTTTTTAGAGAAGGGAGAGGATCTGAAAGCCAGTAGGGAAGACAAGGTGGGAGGGGGACACAGCGTTGGTGGGACAGTGTTGGTGGCAAAGGGCAAGCAGCTGAGAGCAGTTTAGACAGGTTCCTTCTCAAGACATGCGTGGTCACCATCAGCATGGAGGAGTTAATGTTTCCTTTGTGGCCACTCCACTTTTTAGCACAGCATCTTCAGAGGTAGAGATAAGACCTGGTGAATAAACCCCATAGAAAGTGTACAGGCTGGACAGAGGATGGCTGGAGAACAGCCCTGAGGAGAAAGACTTGAGGGTGCCTGTGGTTGAGAAGCTCAACATGAGAAACGTGTACTGCCAGCCCAGAAAACCAACCACATCCTGGGCTGCATCCCCAGCAACGTGGCCAGCAGGGCAAGGGGGGAGATTCTGCTCCTCTGCTTCCCTCTGGGAAGACCTCACCTGGAGACCTGCATCCAGCTGTGGAGCCCTCAGCACAGGAAGGACATGGACCTGTTGGACCAGGGTCACAAAGACGCTGGGAGGACTGGAGCCCCTCTGCCGTGAGGACCGGGCTGAGAGGGTCAAGGGTGTTCAGCCTGAAGAAGAAGGCTCTGCATCATTAAAGGCATCCTTTGGTGGGTCTCCTGCCACACTTTGCAAGGAAACACAGAGGTGGGGAGGGTTAGTGCTTCCGTATGGAGAACAGCGAAATGCGCCTGAAAGGAGTTGAAGGTTTTGCACCTCGGCACAAGGGTTATGTCCTTTCCGTGCTGGGGCAGCAGCGCTCTTGGATTCCGATATCCCAGAAGCCTGCAGCAGGCAACCTTCACTACTTTATTTAGAAATCCTTTCTGCATCCAAGATAGCTGAAAACACGGGATTTGCTTCCTGGAGTTTAGATAATTTCGGGTCGCCCCACTGTTGTATTTCTCAGTGTCCTCGTTCGCTTGGCGCCCTGTCCTTACAGCACAGTCTAGTTCTTTATCTGCTCAAAGAGGGGAGCTGTGACCCCTGACGTTACCTAATTTTATTTAAGGGTTCTCATTATGCTTATTCCTCAGTCACGTCAACCAAAAACCAGAGACCATGTCAGAATACACATGGGCAGACCCATCTATTTCGTAACGTGCATTTCCTGAGGTACCCTTGGATTCCTTGAGTCAAGGTAATTAGTGCTTTTCATCAACTGAATCTCCAGTCTGTTGTGTGCTTCAGAAAAAAAGGACTAAAAATATTCTACTTGTTTTACTGTTTACAGAGATGATATTTGACTCTGTTTCTATTTGGCTGCTTTTTATTGTCGCATTTGTGACACACAGTTAGCTGTGCCTTTGACAGAGCTTCGAGTATGGGGCTGGTATTGAAGTGTTCATTAAAATGTTTGTTTCTAGGGACACAGGCTGCCAAATCTACTCGACTCTGAATCTCCGCTTTTCTGTTTTCCTTGGCAAGCCCACTCCTACTCTCTCAAAGTCAGCAGAGATCCTATCTCACGATGAGGCCAAAAGGCCACTAAAAATTATCAGCGACCAGTCCTTGACCTTTCCTTTCAGCTGCTGGGAGCATCTCTGACATCCACAGCCACAAAACGTTGATTTTTTTCGTGCCTTCAGCTACCAGCCTTTAACTTTCTGCTTTACTTTTCCCTACTGAACTTTCTTTTTCTTCCCTAGGAAGAAACCTGTGCAAAGGAACCAGTTTGGAATTAATAAAAGACCTCAGTTAAGCTTGCTTCCATCGAGAGCTAAATCCTCTACACCACAGATCAAAAGGTCAGGTCGTTGTGCAGCACATGTTGAGTGAAGCTGTATCCCCTACCTACATCATATTACGGGAGTTAATGCTTTCTTGAAAGTTCATGCTCTCTGTAAGGCTCCTCCGCTTACAGTGGTCAGTTGACACACTTGAAGACTAATCCCTACCCCTTGGCCAAATTTCTTATATTGCTGAAATTCAAGGGGGAAACGGCGACCTGAATTTCAAAGGGTGGAAATTTTCTGTAGTTTTCCATTTCAGATGAGGGAAACGGGCTTTTTGAAAAAGATCCCTTTCTGGAGGGTTTTTATTGCAGTGATTCCTGATCTGAGAGAATTCGGGAAGTTGAGTGGGACCTCAAGGTTGAGAGAAGCACCAACTACTGCTCTGTGGGGGCTTCCTTGCCATATTCCTGGTGTGGTTTATAAATATTTCTCTCCGACAACCCTCGGCTCTTGATGGAACTCTACTCAACGCGCCTGAAATCCTGTGGTTCCTAAAGGCAAGTATTTTCTTGTTTCTGTCCTGTGTTGGGTGGTTCCCAGGAATTTTTAATTCCAGCATTCTCACCGTGTTGTCATCTTTCCAGCCTCTTTCTCCAGCCGCTTTTCACGTTGGCAGAAAATGGCTGGATCAACATTTGACTGGGGCGGCTGAGTCGCGTTTCCTGACAGAATTGGTTGTAAGTGTGATGCCTCCAACGATGTCATCGGTGTCAGCAGTGGTGCTCGCTGCACGTACCCTCTGGCGCTTCTCCTCATCAGGCAGTTCTGCTTCAAAAGCTGAGGGCATTCAAGGGCAACTCGGGTTTTGGTGTACAAGGCTTGGAGAAGGGATCGCGGTCACAGGAGAACATCTAAGTAAAACTCTTAATAACACGTTTGCTTGCTCGGCCGAATATGAAGTGAAAGAAATTCAGCTTTATGTTTTCTCATCTTATGAAAGGTACCATCCAGAACTCATGCTTATTTACCATCATGTTGCTTTTATTGTCACCTGTGGGTCACTGCTGAGTCTTCTTCAATTTCTGTGGCCTCACAGTGGGACTATTACTGAAAAAAAAAAAAAAAAGGCACAGAAATTCCTCCCAGAATCATCTCTGTGTTTTGCTCTTGCAAAGGGGACTGTAGCTTTTCTAATTCATTTCGTACTCCTAAAAATAACAACAACAAAATTAGCCTCTGTTAAACTTCCAAAATTCTGTCCTTTTACGTGGTGAATCTAATATTTCACAGGAAGATCATGAAACGACAGGAGCATTTGGGTTTCTTAGACTTTTAGTGCATTCTAACAACTTTTTCTTTAGTTGGCCCTTTTAGAATTTGGGGAATAATAGTTATTCTTTGGAGGTTGAGAAATTGATAGAGCGGAGCCACCATTTTTTTCCTTTATTTTAAGGATACCATCAGAGGCTCTCTCTTTGGGGAGACAAGAAGGAGGACTTGCTCAGCTGTATGATCAACTACTGAATGATTTTTTTCCCTCTCTACTAGGACAGCCTTTTTTCCTGCCTAGGTAAAATTCATATGTTAGCAAATAATTTTTTGCAAACTCACAGTAGCCTAAAAATCTGCAAGTGGTGGGCTCGACTCAGTGAAGCTCATGGTGAAGCTCTCTCAATGAAAGATGAGCTTTGCCTTAGACCATAGTATCTATGAAAGATGAGTCTCTGCCTGTCTGGTTACCGTAGGCTCACACATTTACTGCCAAAATGGTCTTTGCAAATGGCTAAAGAGTTAACCAAAAATAGTCAAAGAATATGGGGACCTTGAGTTACCCAGGGTAATTTTGACAGTGTTTTTACCTTGAAGAGATCAAACAAAAGGAGAACACTGATTTTGGATCTTAGAAGCGAGGCTTCTTGTGAATATGAGCTAGACCAATGAAGAACTAATTAAACCAGTGCTCAGGGCAATAAGTAAAGAAAAGAGTTTCTACATCAGTTCATTGTCAGAGGGTTTCTTTCTCCTTAGGCTTGCTCTTACCAGCTCCAGTTGTTGTGAACTCTGGGCAGTTGCCCTTGCATCCTCTTTCTTCTCATTGTTTCTGGAGGGTGGGCTCTGGGTTTTCTCCCCATTCGCTTGGCACCTCTCTCTTCTGCCTGCCTGTCCCTGTCCCTGGGAAGATGCTTGCTCTTGGCTTTGTCTTTTTTTTTTTTTTTTTTTTCCCAGAAGACAAACTCTTGCAGTCTGTCCAGGGAGATCAAATTGATTCAAAGCACTGCTGCCAGGACAAGGCTTCCTCCCTGCTGGTCATGCAGGAGACACAATATAGGACATAGCAAACAATGAACAAATTAACCAAAGCCCATCCTGAGGACTCAGTCTAGAAGATTTCCATAGATTTAAAGAAAAAACCATTGGAGTCACAAGCAGCGTCGTGTGGTAGTCTGAGACTTCACAGCACTATGTCTGGAGAAATATAATAAGCCATCCTACCTGCACTGAATGTTTGTGCAGAAAACAGGACAAGGAGGAAAACAGCACGTGTTTTTCCACTGTGTTATTAAGGCAACTTAAAAGCACGCCAGTGATAAGATGTATTATTGTATTTGCTATTTATTAAGCACACAATTTGGTTCTTTAGAGATCAAAAGTGCATGCTTTTTAGGCTATTTTGAGGCTACAGACCTCAAGCCATCTGTGTCATGCTGCAGTGCTCCCAGACTAGCCATGTTCTAGGAAAAGAAAGAAAAAAAAAAATGCACCCCTTACCAGTCACCCATCCAGAATACTTGGAAACAGCCAGGTTGCCTATTAATTTCAAAGCGGGTGTTTGTTATAAGATTTTTCCCTAGCTGACAGCATCCAGCATAAAACGGGTTTCTGTTCTAAAGGGAAAAGCTGGGTAGATCACGTAATCCTGTTTTTCTCTCCCTTCCTAAGTGTTTCTTATTGATTTCAATTTGAAAAGAAGCTGTGAATATTTTGAAAATGGTAAATCCTCATCAAAATAGCTATTGACAAAAGGCTTCAGAAAGTGTGCAACCAAAATTCAGAAGAGGCAGCTTGTATGGTGTCAAAGGTTTGGAACAAACTAGATAATGATTTTTTTTTTTTTTCCTAACCCATTGAAAATAACGTGGTTTTTTTTCTTTCTTTTTGCTAAGTAATAATCTATTAGAGATGCACTAAAGCACTGAAGCATTGGACAACTAATCATACTGACTGATGAGGCGAAGTATATGCTTGACAACTACCATTCAGTAAATACATCTTGAAGTTAAATTATATGCTTGGAAAAAAAAAAAAGTGTTTCCTTTCAGGACTTTTTAATCCATTAAACCCTCTGTCACAAGACATCACCGATGACGAGAATTTTGTAGGTATCAAAAATGATGAAGCATTTATGTGGATGGAGAGAACATCCATACTCCCATCAGGCTGGTCTAAGATTGTTATTATTTTTCTATTAGGAATGTGCTATTTGATCTTCTAGTTAAATTGGTGAGAATCGCTCAAGACTATAAATCCGTACACGGGGGATTAACCAGCCGCCGAATTTATGGGGTGGAGGAAAAAAATAGTCGGAGTTATTCTGCAGGTGTTTACTGTAGGGTTTCTCATAACTCCCTGGCAGGCACCCAGCACTAGCCAAATTCAGGAGGAAGGTGATGTATTATTTGCAAGCCATTTCAGTCAGCGTGAAGCCGTAAGCATTGCACCTCGACTTTCATACCTCTCTGGACGGCTTCTATTATTAAGATTTATAATTTCCTTCTCCTCTGCTCCCATCCCCCAGTTTCCCTTCATTAATTTCTCTTAGCGCTGTCTACAGAGCTATTTTGAAAAACGTTCAGGTTTTTCTTACCTTTAATGTATGGATATCACGTCACTTCTTTTTTTTTTTCTTTATTTTACCATTTACTCAAATATTTGTTTTTTCTTCTTCTAGGTCCACCTGCTGGTATTGCTTGCTTTTTCAAAATGTTTAAAACATTTGCTAATGTTATATTTTCTGACCTTACCTTAGACTAGCTCTC
>VZRU01004954.1:260016-276781 GCA_013398155.1 Pedionomus torquatus | reverse complement strand
GGGGGGTCCTGTCACTGCTCTAGGCAAAGATTTTATTCGATCATTAGCTTTTAAAGGATTTAGCAGAGGAGGAGAAATAAAACTGGCGTCCTTATTTTTTTCCCCTCCAAAATAATGATCTATCATCTTCTTTCCTCACTGTTGTTCTCATACAGTGTCCTTGCATTGACAATGGTAATAGCACTTGTTAGTACACGGTATTTCTATAAGCTTATTATGGTTAATAAGCTGCAGTTTTATGGTTAGGACACAGAGTTTCTATAGCTCCTGTTGGTTTTTCAAACCTCTTCTTTCCCACACACAAAGAACGGAGGGCACTCGTCTCTTTTCCTCAAAGATGTATTTTGTTCTGTTGGTACATTTCTCAGAATCTCTTCAAAGCAGCCATTTATGGGGTGAGTTTTGTTCTTGGAAACTGCAGTGATGCTGGTCCAAGTGGCCCAAGACAGCGATTTGGTGTCAAAAATGGAGAGGGGAAACAATCCCACCCTGACCTAAAGCTTGTCTTTCCAGGCTGTGTCATTTCTGCCTTGGCTTCGGTGTTTGAAGTTCACTTTGGAGAAGATAAAGGAGACCTTTCTGGCCTGGATGCCCCAGATGAATTTCTCCCACTGGGAGAACGAGGGGAAGTCTAAAGGTATTCAAACGGCAACTTGATAGATAATTGCAGTGTCATGGGATGTTGCAGACAGCCAAAATAGCCAAGGGGTTGCCATTTAGTATTATACAAATAATTAGTAATAATGCAGCTACTGGTGACTATTAAAAGGTATGTCTGAATGCACCTTCTGGTTCAGGAGAGCTTCATGGCAGTATTTACCCAGAGGAGGAAAGCTCTGTATTGGTCTCCGCTTCATTTCTAGCTGTTTGTCACCAGCCCCACTCAAAGGCAGGAGGCTGGATGCAGGAGCCTTTGGAGTAAGAGTTGTTACAGCAGTTTTGGAAGCTTTCCTGTCGACCTTTCTTCCGACCTTCTTCCTTAATCAATATTTGTCCTCTCTCCCTGGTTATTCTTTTTCTGAATGCGGACGAAACGGCCATTGTAAGTGCGAGAGAAGAACCTTTCAGAGACATGTTTTCACGGAGCAGAAAATTTGTGTTGGGTGTCAGTAATCATACGCCTGTAAATTGGAAAAACCCTGGTGCTTTTAGGGGGGAGTATATCATCACTATTTACCTTCATTAAAGGGCATTCTGTTGCTTTTGTGTATCTACAGATCTTGCTTCGGGCTGCTCAAAAGGCTTCTGAATGTGCTAGTGAAAAAATAGTCTAGCAAAAATGACTGCATTCTTCCTTTGGCAAAGAAAAAAACCAACCCACCAACCCTGCTCCTTCCATTCTTATGCCCTTGCAATTTGCTACAGCTCATCTTCTACTTTCAGGGTATTTTGACGTGTGTGGAATTACTTCATTCCATTCGTTACCACGCACCAAGTAATCACAGACAGGATGTTCTCAGAAGGAGAAGGGGGCTGCATTTTTGGGAAAAATGATCCATGGCTGTCATAAAAGTATCCCTGATATTGATTACAGGCTGCTCTATTATTAAAATACTAAAATGAATGGTACTGACATATGAAAAGCCGGGACTCGCGATGGGTGAGACATGCAGCCCCTTGTCAGAGTGAGAATGAGATCCTCAAGAAGAGAATCCAGCCACTGAGTGTGCAGTCGATACCCACCTTGCATAATATCACCATCTAAGCTGGACAGAAAGCCCCCCAAAACTGAGTGTAATCTGAAAAAAAAAATATTCAAATGGAGTTCCCAGAGATACTCCCAACTAAACTGCTTGCTGCATGAAGGTCGGATTGAAATTCTAGTAAAACACCGGCTGGTTGTGGAAAATAGTTTGAAACTATACTTTGGCCAAGCAATCCTATGCATTTGGTGTTCTGCCTATTTGACATGAGGTATAGAATTGAAGCAGTGGTTTGTGTGGTTTCATGGTGCACCAATAGACCCGCATTTGAAGCAGCATGGGATTATTTTGGCCTTATGAGAAAGATAGTTGAGGAACTGAAGTGAGCTGCCAAAGAACTATCAACTCTATCTGTGTATCTTCTAGCTGAAAGCCAACAGCATCCTGGCATGGATCAAGAACAGGGTGGGAAGTAGGACCCGAGAGGTGATCATCCCCCTGTACTCGGCACTGGTGAGACCCCACCTCGAGTGCTGTGNTGTTGTTTATGGTTGTTGGTTTTTTTGGATTTTTTTTTTTTCCATTAGTTGGACTAGGTGATCTTAAAAGGTCCCTTCCAACCTAGGTGATTCTGTGATTCTGTGAAGCAGCATGTGATTGTTTTTGCCTTATGAGAAAGATAGTTGAGGAACTGAAGTGATCCACCAAAGAACGATCAACTCTACCTGTGTTAGAAGCCTCCGTGAAACTTAGGTTTCTTAATGAAGCCTACCACCTCAATCAAGTGGTCATAGATAAATTATGAGAACCTGACAAGCACTTGTTAAGCATCTTAAGAGTATTGTTTTGATGAATTCCAGTTGTATAAATGTAGACCCGTCACTTACCAACCGCTGCATTGCATTAACCGTATAAATCTGTTAATCTGAATAAGCTGTTACCCTGACAGAAGTATCAATCGCTCACTCCCTCCCTCCCTTCTGCCTTCTTTAATTTCATATGCAAGGAAAACCTGTGAGAAATACTATCAAGATTTTATTTATAAGTAACTTCTGTTTCAATCTGCAGTAGGGCACCTTTTCTTACCGATCGTACTAACTATTTTTTTATGTTTTCCCTAAAGAGTTCACTAACTCTTGATCCACCCTTTCTTTCTAAATCGGGACATCCACAGGAATGTTTCTTCCTAAACCTGTGACTTTTCTTATCAATATACTTTGCATTGGTTGCTTGACTATATTTGTTTTCTCTGAAAGAAATTGTATATTCATTTAAAAAAGAATTACAGAAACAAGAGATTATTTTCAGTTTTGCAACAGATTAATGACAATTTTTGCCAGGGAGATTTTTTTTTTAATACAAAATAATTAATTTCAATGTTTTGAAGGAAAATTTTAATCTTCTCATAATTGAAAAGAAAATAGTCTTACAGCAAAAAAAAAAAGTCTTTTCAATGAACCTATTTTTCTCTCCCTTTTAACACTGCTCAAATTCTGCATGAAACTTGTTTCCGTTCAGCTCAAGCCTCTCCTCTCTCTGCTGTTCAACCACCAAACTGGAGCATCCTGTATTCCCCTGGCTCCGGCTGTTTGCAAATTCCAACTTTTTTATGTCAGCTTCGCTTCATCAGTCCATACATTTGAAGGCCAGCAGGGATCACTAGATCACTTAGCCTGAGCTAAATATAACACCAGCCGTACAATTTCACCCAGCTAAGGGCTGTAGGAAGCCAGATAATTTGTAATGGGCTTGAGCGTAGATCCCAGAACAGCCGTCAGTCTTGATTTAAGTATTTCAACAACTGGAGAAGTGTCATCACTTTACCTGATGGCTCTGGTAGTTAATCACCACTGCAATTAAAAGCTTGCCTCATTACAAGTTTGAGTATGTCTAGCTGCAAGCCCCAGCCATTGGTGCCCAACATTTCTTTCAGTTCTGAATAAAATGTGCAGCTTTAGCTTAGTATATGCCAGAATAATACAGTAAGCCTCAAATGATGTCGTATTTGAGAACATAGAATCATACAATTGTCTAGGTCGAAAGGGACCTTTAAGATCAACTAGTCCAACCATCAACCTAATTCTGATAAAAACCATCACTAAACCGTCTCTGAGCACTATGTCAACCTCTTCTTTGAATACTTCCAGGGATGATGCCTCAACCACTTCCCAGGACTTCAGCATTGTAAGGCTTTAAAACCCTTTCCATGTAAAAAAAATTCCCTACTATCTAATCTGAACCTCCCCTGGCACAACTTGAGGCTCTTTCCTCTGGTCCCCTCCCTCTCTATCATCACCTTTCAGGTATTGATGCTTTGATGCTCTATTTAGTGCCCAGATTCTACAAAGTAGGCTTAAAACAGATGACTTGGATGTGCTGTTCAGCATCTGGTTAGAAGCATCATCACTGAGAACATAAGCATTGATTATTTTTTTTAAACCTCCAGGGCCATAGGAGGTTTCCTGGAGGAAACCACTTTACTTTCTGACTCAGATTGTCATAGCAAGATATCCCTGTAAAAAGACCAGATTCTAGCTCTGGATATGTCAACAAACCCTACAGTCTATTTGTCATTATCACAATAAAAAGTGGTTTCCTTATATTCGGGAGCTTCTTGTTGTAAAAGGAGTATCAGGCAATTTATATGTGTAGGTTGTAGCTGTAAGAGACATTTTTGATGGCCGCTTGGTACGCAACGCAGTTGGAATGCATTTTTAAAAAACAAAACAAAACAAAACAATTTTCTCACCTTTAATCCTGGTTTTGTGGCAGAAAAAAAAATGCCATTTGCCTTGTACTGTCATCTTCAGAAACTATCTTTTAGGCCAATGACATCAATTCACAAATCAAAAAATCAGGTTTCTTGCTCTCTTATTTTTTTACATTTTAAGTATCTCTTGTTTTACAGGCCATAATTTCCCCTCACAGCTAAAACGTGGAAGGAAAATAACCTCTCAGAACTAATTAATGAAAATTACAACTCAGTGGGTTAAAATATGTTTAAAATAATTAACTGTACCATTTACCGGTTGGAATTCTCACAGCTTCTTATTAAGGATTTTCAGTAAAAGGTTTGCCCAAAAATTATGTTAGGGCTGAGTTTGTAACAGAAACTTGCAATGACCTTATTTTACTTCGAATTCAAAGCAAAGGGTTTTGTTTTATGGTGTTTGGTTTTTTTCTGAAGTTCTTTCTACTGGGTACAAGTCACACTGAAAAAAATACTGAAGACTTTAAACCTAAAAAAAAAAAAAGGTTCTTTGCTGAGGAGCTCCCCTTCTGTGGGAAGAGGACACCTCACAGCATCGTCTGGTATGAGTAAGAAAAAAAGAAGGTAAGTATGGGAACTGGGAACTGGATTGCTGGCAGGACTCACAGAATCAGGGATTTGTCAGAGTTGGAAGGGACCTCTCAAGATCACCCAGTCCCACTCCCCTGCTAAAGCAGGGTTGCCCAGAGCACATCACTCAGGAACCCATCCAGGAGGAGCTTGAAGGTCTCCAGAGAAGGGGACTCCAAACCTCNGTGTCCCAGCTTGTGCCCTTTCCCCCTTGTCCTGTCACTGGGAACCACTGAAAAGAGTCCAGCTCCATCTTCCTTCAACCCACCCTTCAGATCCTTGTGAGCATGAAGGTCTCCTCTCGGCCTCCTCCTCTCCCAGGCTCAAGAGTCCCAGCTCTCTCAGCCTTTCCTCCTCAGGGAGATGCTTCAATCCCTTCATCATCTTTGTTGCCCTACGCTGGACTCTCTCCAGTAGTTCCCTGTCTCTCTTGAACTGGGGAGCCCAGAACTGGAGGCAGGATTCCAGTTGTGGCCTCACCAGTGCAGAGCAGAGGGGGAGAATGACCTCCCTCAACCTGCTGGCCACACTCTGTCCTATGCAGCCCAGGATTCCACTGGTCTCTTGGCCCCAAGAGAGTTGACTGTCTACCAGGACCCCCAGATCCTTCTGCTCAGAAGTGCTTTCCAGTGCTGCAAAGACTTCAAGAATAGATCTCATACTTCACAGTAGCATTCTTGGGGAATTTGAAAAGATGGGATTTCTTATGTATTTTTTTTCTCTCTCTCTCTTTGCTTCTCTTGGACTCTCATCCATGTTTTTCTTCAGTCTGATCCCTCAGAGAGTGAATCCTGTAAAACTATTTTTTGAGAGACTTTGAAATAAATTTGAAAGGAAAATTCAGATTGGAAGCCCTGTTGTAGAAGTAATACATTTCTCAGTTGTCAAAACCTGTGGAGGACAACTGAAATTTTTAAGGGAACTGTAGCAGTCAACCCTCTGTCCCTCATATTGTGCGTGTCACTCTTTGGATGCGTCCGTTTGAGAGCACAGAACGCCGAGCTGTATGGAAGGTCAGCTGAGATGTAGTTTAAATTGGCTTCTATAGCCCTTAAGCAGTATTTATAGCAGCATTAACTTCACCAAGAGCCGCATCAGACTCTGAAGTCTGGCGGCTACAGACCAACCTAAATACTTTTTAAAATCAATAGAAACATTTTTCTTAAATGTACTGGTCGTTGTCCCAGTCCTTAATTCAAGTGCTTCCTAATTACAGGCTTTGGTTGCCACAGCAAACACAGAATAATACGTCCCATGTTAATCTTCATTACCCAGACTTCCCATGCTGTGCAATAAAGATCAAATGGGCAAAACTTTAGTATTCTATTTTTGGACCAGTTTATTTCTAACCTGACAACGGCCAAACAATTCCCCAGTTTTAAGTAATTGTTAAAATTGGCCCTTTACTCTTCTAAGCCACCTTGCCATCTTTTTTTTTGGTGTGTTTAGCTTAGTACCTGGATTTCAAAAGTGCTTCGTTCAGGCTTCTTAGATCATTAAAATCCACATTAAACTTCTCTGCATCAGTTGCCTCTGGCTGCAGCCAAAAGAGCAGAGAGGGAGAACGGAGCATGGCAGAGCCATTGGCCACAGGATGGCTGGTCACAGGGTTTAGTTTGAGAGGGACATAAAACCTGCACCAGAACAAAGAGTAATTTAAATGTGAGAGTGGGTGAAGTAACAACATTAAGTGGAAAATGAGAGATCAATGAGAAAGACAATGCTAACATTGATAACGGTGATAACTGGGCTGCGATGCAATTAGTGCCTAATAGGAGAGGGGACAGGCAGTGGTCAGTTAAACACACCAATTTATGAAGTGTTTGTAAAGAATTGGCAAGCGGACGGAAGAACTGACGGGAGGGGGTGTGTAAGGTGAAATTCAGTTCAGGGTGGGCTTACAGAATCAACCCGAATCATTCTTGCAGAATCAGATTTGAGGGAAGCATTTGAAGATATTTGTCTAAAAAAAGCTTGATGCTTTTGAAAATTTCAGTAATATTTAATATTTTGCCATTTTTGTGTCCTGTTTTTTTTTTTTCAGCAGTTCAGGTCTGAACTGGATTGGCTATAATTTGGTGTCCTCTAAAATTCAGTGAAATTATGTGCGCTGTAGTAGCTGAGGATGCTGACCTTTGATTTAGAAGGCAAAGCAGATGATTTGCAGCATGTTACGAAGGGTGCCTCGTTTGTGAAAGCAGAAAGTGTCTGTTGTAAGTATAAACTGGTAGCTATCACACCAAATTGTTTGCTCACTGCCCCTCGTTAAAATCGTTCTTTGGATGATCTGTCGCTGAAAATGAACAATATCACCCAGACTTTGGTGTTGCCCTGAGAGCCAGAGCGCCTTCAGTCATCCACATAAATCAGCAGCAGATTGGACCTCTTTCTGAAAGGACGTAGATTTTCCTATCGGGGTGGTCAATACGATGAAAACGGAGGCATCAGTGACATGATCAGAACAACCATTTGAGGCGTAATTCACTGAAAGGAATAAATGCCAATTCCATTAAGAATTAAGAATTCCATTAAGAATTAAGTATTAAGAAACTGGTAATTATACAGCTGACAACAACAACAACAACAAAAAAAGCAGTAAGGGGAGCTCAAAAGGGTCTCAAAATCAAACTTTTATAGTGTGCCACAAGAGGTTTATAGTAATTTGCAGGTGCTATTTTTCATCACAAATGATCACTCATGTTTAGAGGTTATCTCTTCCCCTTTATTTTACTGATGCCGGGTTTAAGAGGCTGTATCTGGGAAGCAAAGTAGTAGCCAGGCAGTGAAGGTAGACGTGGGGGGAGCTAACTCTGGATACACGCAGGTCTACTTCAGTCTTTGCTGGTGTCTAAGGTCCTTTAGTCTTCTCGTTCAAAGGCATCGACGGTATTTGCACTAAACCAACATGTACTGCAAAAACCCACCTCTGCCCCCACGGGTGCTCTCCGTCTGAGTGGAACGGGGAGCAACGGCATCCCTGATCGCACATAGGGAACACATCTACAACAAATTAAAATGTAAAAAGAAAATTAAAGAGAGAGCTCCTCTCTGGTAGCCGGGGAATGAACTTTCCGGACATGTCATTAAGCCAGTCTAGGTGGAGTTTGTTTAAAGCAAGGTAATATCCTAAATTACTGCATTGCAGCCAGCAAAAATGCATCCCAGACTTAAGAAATCTGGAGAGATTAGTACTTGTTACCAGTTTTTGTCTGTTACGGGTTGACGGTGTGCTCTCTGTTGTGGTTTCAGCCAAATTTACCAAAACCTAATTGACAGATGTCCCCCCTCCCCCCTTTGGGTAAAAGAGAGGAGAGGAAAGAATTAAAGAGATTCNGATCCCTCAGCTTTTATAGGGGGCATGATGGGATGGGATGGAATACCCTGTTGGGCAGTTCTGGGTCCCCTCTCCTGTCTGCTCCTCCTTGCAGGTGGGACCCCTTTACACTTTTCCGTTTCCAACCCTCCAAAGGGAAAATGACAAAAATTATCTGCCCTTGGTTGTTCCAGCAATAAGGATAAACAAGGGCCTCTCTGCACCATCCCTTGGGATAATCAGGTCTGATCACTGTGAGACGAAACAGCTCTGAACAATGTGCTGTTAACTTCATAGTTTAGTTAGTTAGAAGAGGTCTAGCTAAGAAAGTAAAACTGTAAAACAGAAAATTGTTTTGTTTTACCTCAAGCCAGGACCTTCTCCTAGCAGCTAAGAGCATTGATGAGAGAGAAATTACCAAAGATGCAGAATGACTTCTTGTCAGTAATTGCTGCCTCAGAAAGCATTTGTGCAGAGCGGGTTTCTGCCCTGAACAACCCCATCTGATCTCAAAGTTGGATCCAACTTTGAAGACAGTTTTGCTCTGAGTTGGGTGGCAGAAACGGACGACCCTCAGCCAATTAGGTATCCAACCTAATTAGTCTGTGACATCGTGATTTAAAAGTCAATGCTGTAAATATTCTGTTGCGGCTCACTGGATTCTGACTTCGGGCAAGTTACGGTTTTCAGTACAAGGATTTCTGTGTCGAGAGCCACGATCTCACAGTAAGCACAGGAGCAGAAGGTGTTGGAGGGTCGGTCATCTACTAGTTGCAGCATTAAGCCAGTTGAAAGTCATCTGCACGCCAAAGAATTAGATTTTGATTGCTAAAAGGAGAAGAAAGGTGACTCCCTAGCTCTGTTACCTAAAGGTTATTCATGATTTGGTTGAGGCCCTTCTCTGTCCTCTCTGATGCTCAGAATTTTCTTCTTGCATGAGGAAAGCTAGTTAAATCACAGGACAAGCCTAGGATTTTCTGACAAATGTTGGGATTTGTCTTTAGCAGGATGAGATCTCCTCTGAAAAATACCTCTACATCTTTGCCTTGAAGGCAGCTGGGTGTCTGCTTGACTAGACATTCCTGGACTTGAGATGGGCATGAGTGAGAGGAAGCTCCTCCATGAACTCTGACAGGTTTTCCACGGAACATCTCAAGGTGAGTTATTTATGTTGGGCTTTACTGGAAGAATAGATCACCGCTAATTTCACACGACCCATTGAACTGCTTCCCTGTGACTATGACTATGGCTTGGTCTGGAACTGGAATTGGAGTTGTAATTCCAAGTAAACTACGTAAATACTTTGTGAGGTAAAGAAAATTTATAGTATGTTTCATGATTTTCTGATTGAAATGAATTGCTGCAAAAGAGTAAGAACATTGTTTGAACGATGATGGGAGCTTGGAAGATAGAGCAACCCAAAATTACCACCAGAGTGATAATTAAAATAGCTAGTGATGGGGGGGTTTTAATTGTTATTTTGGGAGGTTTTAATGTATATTGATACTGGTCATGAAAATAGTCATGAAGCCGGGTCACACTGACAAAAGTGGGACTTTGACCTCCACATTATTTGAGCTTCTGGCTTATCTTGCAGCAGCTCCCTCTCTTCTCCCACTCTTCCAGTTATAGTTCGGAGCTCCTTGCTGCTGTGCCTTTTTCACCTTGAATAAAGTATCAGTTTTTCTTCCTGCATTCAGAACACCCTTTTGCATAAGAAACCATTAGCCATCCCTTCTTGTTTCAGATGGGTAATAGACTTTTTTCCTTGTTTTAGTTTCCCCCTTTGTCTTTTGATATTGTCTAGTAAGTTTAGGATAGAGTTTGTTATTAATTATTTCAGGCTAAGAGGCTTTAATAGATTTATGAAGCTTCTTCCAGATGCTCCCAGAAGTTTTGTTCATGTGGTGTTGTGCTGGGATTTTGGCTTCATTATAGTCTGCAGAGAAAGGAAGAGTGAGTTTGGTGCATATTATGTACTTGTGGCTGTCTTATCAAAAGGGGAAAAAAAATATCTCTTCCAGTGGGTTTATTTAGTTTTACCATTATTTATTTCCTGATGCAAAAGCTTGGCTTAAGTGCGCTTTCAGTTTAAGTGTTTGACTAATGTTGGTGTCAATAAAATCTGAATTTTAGACAAATATCATTAAGTGCTTCCCTCCAATCTGACTCATACGCATCAATCGCATCTCAGCTTTCTGCCGCTCAGCAATCTGCTTCCACAGGAATAAGAACGGAGTTGATCATTTGCCTCGGTGTGATCGGTTTCTTCCTTTAGACATCACTCAGATAGACCTTCTGAGGTTAACCTAATGCTCATCTACATTTTCCCATTTGTTTTCTGATTAGCCAAGCTGGTGGGAATGCTAACTGCATAATGACAGAGTACTCAGGCGCAGAAGTGTTACGTCTCAGAAACACAAATATTTAATCCGGCGATGGCTGTGTGTTCCCTACACAAATGCCTTCCCGTCATTCTCTTCTATTAGACACAAAGGGGCTGAAGAAAACAAATTATTAGGGCTTGTTCTTCGTAATCCCCTGACGCAGTACCTCCCACTGGAGCTCCTTTGGAAACCAGGAATTGAAATCAAAGGGGTTTTGGCAGGTGGAGGAACAAGGATTTCACAGGTTAGACTTTAGCTTCTGTGAAACGACTCTGTTTCCTGGTAGCCCATCTGAATCATCTGTTTGCGGGAAGGTTTCCTGCTTCCGAAAATGTGAATTCTACCTTGTTTTCTCTCAATGTCCTTAGCTGCTGCCTTTCAGGTTCTTATTGATCTTGTAGCTCGAATCTGCATCTCTTACTCTTCTTAATGTTAGGATATTTTTTTCACTTTAAAAGGGGCAGAAGCAGTTTCTGAAGCTTCAGTTTTCTGAAGCTCCTTTTTTGACTTTCTAACTACTTGAAAATCATCCTTTATTCTGATTATTATTTTCCTTTGAATTTCCATCTTCCTATTTAATTTCTTTCTGCCTTTGTCTTTTGTGTTAGGTTTTGGTATCATTCCTCGAGACAGCTGTGTTCAGTGTTTGTTGATATAGTAGTCCTTGAATCTGCTTCTGTTTGCTGATTAGGAATAATATTACTCAAGAAATTACTTAAAAAATACTTGAACTAAACTTTTTCACCTTGTGAAGGCGAGGTATGAATTTTATGCACTGATCTATTTTATTCTGGTTTGCATCGTCAATGGCTGCAGCAGCAGCTGTTCTGACTTCAGGTGCCCTTCGTATTTGAAATTTACACTTAGTTCTCCCACCACACATGTGGTTCTCATGCCATTGATATGCAAGAGAACAGCATCCCTGGAGGTGTTTAAAAGATATGCAGATATGACAGTTAGGGGCATGGTTTAGTGGTGGGCTTGGCAGTGCCAGGTTAATGGTTGAACTTGATGACCTTAAAGGCCTTTTCCAAGCCAAATGATTCTATATTGCATGTTTAATCAAAGACTTTTGGTTAATATTTATTTTTCTTTATGTTTGTTTTTCATCATATTGGTCATTATTTCCACATTGGTCCAGTTTTTTCTTGTCCTCGGTGACTAATTCTTTTTGTAACTGACCGCATTGAACTGGTGTATTTCCTTGTTCAACTGCTCTTCCTCTAAAGGAAACCTTTATTCAGGTGATGCTCAGACACCAGCTTATCTGCCTCTGCCTTTGGCTTGTGATCTGTCAGCACCAGCACATTGGCCAGAAGTGCAGCTGATTATTGGAGAACACTTGGTTTTATTGTGATAATGCCTCTCTAATTGCCCTTATCAGGACGGGGCACAGAGAATTCCCACTCCGCTTGTAACTCACAGATCTTGTTATCCTCTGCTCAGTCAAATGTAATTTTGTTTTCACTGCCTTTCTCAGGTCACCTAAATGAGACAGCAGGTTCTCCTTTTCATTACATTTGATGTTTTGACCTCTGCTGCTGGAGGCAGAACATATGTTAAAAACAATTAAACCATCATTAGAGCTGCAGAAGGTGGTAGAGGTTCCTTTTCCCCTTTATCCCACACGGAGGGTGGTTCACCCTCCTCCTTGCCTTGGGTACCTGGAGCCCAGACATCTGCCATGAACACCTTCCACCGTAAAATTGCTCACAGCGGTGAGCCTGAGTGTTGAGCTACACGAAAGCACTTAGACTTTGAAACCCACATACCGCAGTTGGCTATAAAATAAATATGTTCACAGATTCATACACTGGAATCCTCCAACAAACGCAGTTTCCCCAAGCGGTAGAAGAGATCTTGCTGAAAAGTAAAATTACTTGAAAAAGAGATGGATCCCGTGTTGCTAGAACCAGGACAGATGCTCACCAAGTGGTGCAAAGAGCTGACAGTAGAGCCGCTGAACTAGAATATGGGTTTTGTTAGGAAGACTCAGGAAACTGGTTCCCTTAGAAGAGAAAGATGAGAAGCCTGATCAATAGGAGCAGAAGATCTGCTCCGGAGGTTTTTTTCGGTTTAGCAGACAGATGAGAGCCACCCGTGGCTACAGACTGAGGTTGGTTGGAGAATCTGAACGCCTTCTTTTTCCAAGAGGGCTCCCATTTTCATAGGAAGAACAACCTTCTCTACTCAGCCCAGCATCGCTGCCATCCGAAAATGGAACCACATGAGCAAAGTGGAGCTTGTTTTGTGACGATGTAAGGGAAAAAACCCATAATCTGACACTGGGATTCATTAAACTGTACATAGGCTTTTGATAGTCACGTCTTTATAGCAGTCACAGTCAGCTTAATTATTTGGACTTAATTATTTCAAATGAACTAGCATTGATCATTCAGGGAGGGCTGAAATATTATGAATAACAGCAGCGAACTTTCCTACAGAGGGTGCTTTTCAAAGTTATGTTTATTATTCAGAAAAATCAAAGACATAAGATAGGATCAAAGTTGCTGTACTTCAGAATGACACAGAAGGAGGGCAGTGGGAAGAGAATCAAGTATTCTGACCTACTTGAAGGCCCCTGGGCTCTCTTTATGTTTTGGTTGAATGCATCAGCAAAGCAATAACACATCCCTAAAAAAAACCAGTATCTTCTCGGGGTAGCAGATATCAATGTTCGTCATGTTGAAACTGATTTTCTGAAAATATGTACGTATGTAGGGCAGTTAAAATTACAGAAACACAGAATAATTTGGGGTGTCAGGGGGTCACCTCTCCAGCCTCCTGCCCAAAACAGGGCTTTGATGTTTTGTTGGGTTGCTGTTAGGTTAGATACCCACAAGGGAGGATCTGAACTCCAAAAGACGAAATTCTGGCCTGTTAAGACTTATCTGTATTGATTTATGCCTGCTGTGAATAAGTATGTGTTTATGGAATTGTCACAGAAATATTTGCTTTTGCGCTGGTCTCTTTATTGAAAACATTATGGCTGATTAATTAATTACTGTCAGTACCCGCCAATATCCAGGATTCAATAAATAAACCCATACTTATGCTGTTATGCCTTATAAATAATAGCGATGTTGCCATTTGCTGTGACATTTGTGGGCTTTAGCCCTGTTAAAGTTCTGTTACATGTGAGCATAGCGTTATTTTTAATATCTATGCGTAACGAGACAAAAGGAGCTCACGTGTAATAAAGCAGGAATTTAATATCTTTCTTCAGAAAGAAATAAGCCCATGGAAATTACAGTGAAACCTGCAGAGCCAACAGAAAAAAACCCCTTGTTTTGCTACCAGTTTGGAACTCCCCAGGCTTTTATGGCAAGGATACAATTCACCATTCATCCCACAGTGGTTCTTGAGGGTTATAAAGCAAACTGTCCTTTCTTTCGGTAATTTTCCTGTATGATGCAAGTACGAGTCACTCTTTATTCTGCTCGGGCCCTCTTGATCCTGCAGAAATTAGTTTTTACTTTCAGTCCTGCCTAGTGTTTCTGATAGCTGAAGAAAAGGCGATGAAGTTGTTTAGGGTGAGAAGAGGACAAAAACCAAGCAAATATTTTACCGTGGTTGCATTTAATAAGACTGTGCCTCCTCTGTGCTAATGCACATATAATTCCCCTTCCGAGCTATTAAAAATGCCGCTATCGAAATTTTCTTGATAACAATTTTAATCCTTGAATCCTTGCAATGATCCCCTTGTTTTGTTGCTGACGGCAGGCGAATACCTTACTGACAATCTGAGTTTCTCTCCTCCATCTCAAGTCCCCGGTCTGTGGCGGTTTTCCTGCAGTTGGAAAAACTCCCCTTTATGTGAACTGCTGGCCTGGCTGAACCCTCTGCTCTCCCGTTTCCTTGAAAAACATACTTCTCAGGGGAGGTTACAGCAGGAAAAGTAGCCACAAAGAGGAGCAGATAAGGGGCTCGATCTTTACTTGGCTTCTGCCACTTTCTCTTGCAAAGAGGGAGCCTCTTCGCAAAACACTCGAAGGACTGCTCAGGTGTTCAGGGTTTGACACAAACCCCAGGTAGTTCTGTGTTCAAACTGGACAAAAAGTTACGTCAGTGTTATTTGATTTGAAATAAGGTTTTGTGTTAAACAGTTTCCTTGGCAGAACAGAACACGGAGGTTCAGGTGACTCTATTGAGCTGTTCCAGGAGCAGGAGATTTATGTCCCAGACAGGATCCAATCCCAGTGTCTGAATGGGGGAAATTCAACCTTTTGCCATCAAGTCGAAGATCTGGTGCTTGGACATTTACAAGCAAGAGATATATGGGGAAATCCTCTGTGTCAGGTTATGGATTATTTTTTTCATTTGTTTTTCTAAAAATAAACATCTTCAACTTCTGGTCGTGACGTTGAACCACTGCAACCATTAATCACCCAGTTTGATCCCTGTCCTCTTTCCTTTTTAAGGAAAAAGGTCAAGGTACCAAGGAACCACTAACGTGTAGCCAAGGTACCAAGAAAACTGCCTGACCTGGTTTTCCTAGAATAAGAGTCCCTGCTGCTTAACCAGTTGGCTGCATTTGAGGTTAATGAAATTTCCAGGGAGCTGACCCTTGGAGAAGCTCTTGACCATCTTTTTTTCAATCAGGCCGTTTTACAAAAACAACAAAACCAGTACGACATTCCGCACTGCATCAAAAAAAAATGGGAACATGAACTCCTTAAGTCCATTTTCAGCTGTAGAAATTACTGCTTTTTCTTTTACTGGCAATCTTCCCAGCTCAATAATGATTAGCAAATTTGTGTGTAGCAGACATTTGTGATATATAAACTTTCTTCCAGCTGTTGCCAAATCAAAAAACGAATGCAATCACAAAGAGGCTTGCAACTCTTTAATTAGTTTCACCGGAATGGCTAACTGGATATCTGCCTCCCCAGTCTTGACAATGAAAGTCTCTGAATTCTTGAAGGGCTGACCATCCCAGTTTCCCCCCACAGCTAGAGTTGCCAAACCAGTGCAATGGTTGGTTGGGTGCTGCTGTTAACAACATTTCAGTTCTTGTTGCACCTCATACTTCAGAGCTGCTGGGGACTGAGAGGAGGGATAAGCGCCAGGAGGTCAGTCTCACATGGGTCAATGATCCTTTTTCGCTTCTTTACCTTTGAAAACTTCCCACAAATGTCACACAGGGATCAGGATGCTCCTTTCTTTCTCGAGTCAGTAGGTTCTTGAATTCTTCATTCCCTTTTCTGTTCTGGCTGACTCCAAGGATGCTGCCACAGTTGACATTTTCCATCCTACCTAGTACCTAGTTGTACCACTACAAAAAAAAAAAAAAAAGCTACCTCCAGAGAGTCTGCCCTTCTGTCCACTTGGCGTTATGGACAGAGAAGAGTCTGGATTCGAAGGCAGAGCTGGAACTTTTTTTTTCTTTTCTATTTTTTTTTTCAACCAAGTGTTTACACAGTCTGAGTCCCAGATGGCCTTTTCAATTTGCTGGCTTTATAAACATTCCCTCTCTGTTTGAAATTTATCAGATAAGACATTGGAACCAACCGTTAATACTCTTTGGTTCCGCTTTCTTGACCAACAGAATAATGTTGTGTTTTTTCTGATGGTGTGCAATACGATTCTGCAGAGGGAAACACAGAAGAACGCTCGATGGGGAAGCCNCTGACCAAGAGTCCCTCTCCAGCTCTCCTGGAGCTCCCTTCAGATCCTGGAAGGCTGCTCCAAGGTCTCCCCGGAGCCTTCTCTTCTCCAGGCTGAACAGCCCCAGCTCCCTCAGCCTGTCCTCACAGCAGAGGGGCTCCAGCCCTCGGAGCATCTTATCAACATCAGGGGCTTGTCAGGGTGGAGAAATGATAACAATGCATTACTTATCATTCAGATTTTAGGCAGGTACCAAGAAAAGAATTCTGGTGCTACAGCCTTTTTTTGACTCCAAGCTGTACAACTAAGTGTGAGATCCAGCCTCTCTGACTAACTCAGCAGTCCTGTGAGTCGGAGGGATGCTTTTGCCAAAACCCATGTTTTCTTAAATGTGCTGTAGGTATCGTTTCCCTCGTAGACCATGGAAAGGAGCAAAAGCTGACATATTTCTCCTGCAAAAGTTTTGCAGCATTTT
>VZRU01004954.1:230109-257835 GCA_013398155.1 Pedionomus torquatus | reverse complement strand
TTAGGGTTTTTTCCCATTGGTTGGACTAGATGATCTTAAAAGGTCCCTTCCAACCTAGGTGATTCTGTGATTCTGTAAATTAATTATAATTTTTAATTAAATAATTGTTATTTTAAATATTTTCATTTTCAATTTAATCTCATTTCAATTTCACATTTTTAATTATTTTCATTTTTTTATTTCCCATTAGCCTATCCTGTTCCCTTATTTCCTCCTCACCAAGAGGTTGTTTAGGGAAGAGAAGGCAGTGCCTTGTGCAGTCTTGCAGGTGACAGCTACGGTGGCATTTTGTCCTCAGCTGCAGTATTGCCTACAACAGAACCACCAAAATCCATCCTACAGACAGGTCCAACCACGCACACACGCCATAGCATCATTCACTCCAGCGAACTACCAGATGCTCTTGTGACAGGAGGGGAAAAAAAACCCAATGTCATAGACATCCACCAGCCTTAACTCCTACGAGGAGCTCATAAAGCATACAAAACAGGGAATTGCCAGTTTTTTTATGAATCGATCGTTCCTCCTCCCGATCCTCAAGGAAGAGCTGGAAAACTCCTCAAAAAAAAGCAAGCATAGGAAAGCTTCAACTGTATCAGACACTAAAAATCCCAGACTGGAGAGGAATTTTAGCCTTAAGGCACAATAGTAGTCTTCCTCTCTGCTCTCTCCAGTGCCCCCATTTACCACTGGTGATAAATAACCTGTCTCCCTCTCTCATCTATAGGAGGTGATCTCCTTCTCACCTTCCCCTGCTGTCCCACCTGCTATCTAACCCCTGCATTTCACAGCTACCTTTTCCCTTTGGACTCACCCTTGTCTAGCTAAATTCCAAGTGGTTTTTCTCAGTCTGTATTGGGCTTTGAAATTTGCTGGTTTCTGGGCATTCGTAGCCCAAAGCCTGTCTATTATTTTCTAAACAGACCGGTAAGTTTAGACGTTTTCCCACAGACCTTTACCCCACCACAGTCTTGAAGGCAACCTATTAATTAGTCTCCTGGCAAATGGGTGATTACCCCAGAAGGCACTAACCACCTCCTGAGTGCCCCACCTCTGTGCTCCTCTTAAGATTTGAAGTCAGGAGCACTGAAGGCTAAAAAAATAAAGATCATCAAGCCCATCAGTTACTCGTACTGACTCTCTGCAGTACACAGTTTCAAGGGGGAGCTTATTCCTCATGTATGTTAATGAGACGTAATTATAAAGGAAACATCCAGCCATTTTGCTGATTTCTTTGTGTTTTAATATCATGGAGCTCCTTCTTCTCCCTGAAGGGTTCCTCTTAGCTGTGGCTGAGGTTTGGGTGCTTAAAGTGGTGTGGGATCTATTTCTGTAGGAAGGGAACCTGGCTGCACGGTTGCTCCCTGCAGACCGTGTGATGGAGAGAAAGGCTCCTCTTCTGGAGGATGACGGCGATGTCTTTGTCTCCCTTGGCTTGACGTATTTACATCTTAATGAAAAACAATGTTCAAAACAAATTAACCTTATCACTGGCACCCCTCTCCCCGCTTCTATTACTATAGACTAATTTTAGCGTGCGCTATTAGAAGACGTGCAGAGAGCACTTGTGCTCCTTGGGATTAATGCCAGGAGGCAGGGAATGGCATGACGTGTTTAACTTCACAGGATTTTCAATTTTTTTTTTTTTTTTTTTTTTTTGCCAGAGCTATGACGGCCTTTCATTTACATAATTTCACAAAGGAATCCAGCTCGCAGTGACATTTGCTGGCTGGGAATATTGAAACGTTTCCTGCGCGGTGTGACATTTTGGAAGCAGAGGAATGGCTCAGAAAAACCAGAAAAAAGAGTCAGCATAGCAGGCTCAGGGGAGGGACTTTCCAAAGCAATCTGGTGATAAAGAAAATCTCCCTTTTTAGCCCACACATCGAACTTCAGGCCACTCTTAGAAATAGCCCCCTTTTCAGTGCAGAGGTTGCCAGTAACAAAACCGAGCATTGCCAGTAACGTAGCAGGAGGGATGGAAAAGAGAATTGGGCACTTGAAAAAGTACTGGGATTCGAGCAAGAAAATTGAGGTGATGAAAACATGGACAAATAAAACCAGAAGCTTAAGAGGTTAAGTCGTAACTTATTCACTGTTCCTAAGGGATTATGCCAGATCACTACAAAATTTTTTTGAAAATGCAGCTCCATAACATATCTTTGTCGGGAATTTTTTTCTTCCTAGGCATTAATATCAAACAAATCCCTGTGAGGAGAGTATCTCAGAGAGGTTAGAGCTGAATTAAGGTACAGATTCACGGTGTGGAAAAGCATGGTTGAAAGGAACCGTCCCAGTTTGAGGCAGAAACTGGGAAGGACTGAACTGTAGACAGAAAGAGTCACCTGTCAAGAAGGAAGATGGTGAGTAATGGGGTCCTTTAAAATATCTGAATGGATGTTGTTAAATGTTTGGTCAGTTATGTGAAAGAAATACAGTAGCACAGAGTTGGCAACGTTGTTAGGAAAAAACAGCACTGTTATGCTAATTGAGATCCCTGGAAATGCTGGAGGCATCACAAATCTGGAGAAGACTGGTAAATCAGCCCAGGTAAGCACTTCAGAACAAAATTTTGCTGGCTTGACACTCATTAGTAGTGGACATCACCAAAAATAAATTCTCAATTGCTACCATTATCATTAGTTCTTCACAGAAGTCAGTCCTCAAAAGACATGTCCTCAACTAGCTGTGAGCTTACAACCCTGGGGAGCTATGTCTCACAGTTAGCCTTGTCGGTCAGCTTAGTGCTCTAAATTTGTGGTCCTTGGTGGTCTGCATAGAACATCCTTGTGACGGATGTCTCCAAGCCCTGTGATGGACCATGCATATACTGGTACAGGATTGTTCTCTGTGTACAAGCAGATGTTTGGCTTAGGAGTTCAAAACAGCTATCTTGTTGCTGATGTAAAGAAACCATGGTTATTAAAGACAAAAGTTTTTTGATGTCTTATTAGAGAGAGCATTTGAGAGAGGGAACTTTTAAGAAAGGAGTTTCTCCTTGACATACCACAAACTACAGTTGACGTGAGATTTGGGAATGAGGGAATGGTCTACATGTCATTAGAGGGCCTGTTCCACCAATGTTGCAGCTATAAATGTAAAACAGAGTACATCCA
The DNA here is from genome assembly GCA_013398155.1 of Pedionomus torquatus. Classification (NCBI taxonomy): domain Eukaryota; kingdom Metazoa; phylum Chordata; class Aves; order Charadriiformes; family Pedionomidae; genus Pedionomus; species Pedionomus torquatus. The sequence continues at coordinate 254,719 of VZRU01004954.1, read as the reverse complement.
GAATGTGCCTCAGTGGAATCACTGATATCCCTTCTATCAGGCCAGTAACCTGGACACCTTCCACTGACCTACCAAGGGCTGAAGAGGTTGGAGTAGTGGCCTCAGGGTCAGTCCTTCTGTCAGGGAAAAGGATAGATGAGGAGTGATACAGTTTTCTTGTTCTCCAAGACTCATTGTTGTGGTGGAAAAACTAAATGTTTCAGTGACTTTAACTTGGAAGGTATAAATCATGCCCATATTAATTCTTGAATAGTTGATATAGCAGGTTTTAGACCTTTGGTTTGGCTGACCCACATCAAAGCATATCTGAAAGAGTGCTCACCACATACACCAATAATTTCCTTTGATCTCCCTTTCTGGAGACTATTACAAGTTTTGGAGCTCCTTATCTGACTTTCCTACCTTTTCACAATCTCTCTTGAGAAACATCAGTCTTTGGTGGCAGAGCTGTGCTCAGATGAAAGACACCATCCATGTGACAGCACTTGCAAATGCAAACCACGTACTTCAAGTCCACGTGGCGTTTCCAGTACTCAGGAACATGGTGTCTTGATAGTCGTTTTTCTTCTCAGCCCAACAACATCAGAGAAAAATTTGAATTCTCCCCTAAGGGAGGATGTGTGACTTTCCCTTCAGCAGGAAAGAAAGAGTTGAGCAACAAATCTGAAGCAAACCATGGGCTGTTTTTCGTCTTCTTTTCATCAAGATCGGCTTCTGATTGCTTGTAACACTCTCAGCACACATTTGACTTCAGATCCACTCTGGCAAAGAGAAGTTAGTAACGTCTTCTTAATAAAAAAAGTTGCCTTTGTGGTATATTTTCATTTCAACAACTGCATTTTCTCCTCCTAATCTCGCATAACCAAACCTCCTCCAAAGTCACGCAGTCATCGCTCGAGTCCTGTAAACCAGTAATTTTGTGCTTTGTGTTGATACGTTTAAAAGTAATGGTGGTGTTTAATGCTTGATTCACAGGGCTTGATTAGTATTTCCCAACTTACATCAAGCCTCCTTTGTCTATTTTATATTCAGAATTGACTACGTTGCTGAATCAAGCCTCATCTGTAGGCGTTAGCGATTCCAATGGAAACACTGAGAGAAGCCCATTAAAATGAGCGTTGTGTTATATGATCCAGGTGGCACCAGACCAGCAAAAAAAGAAGGATGACAAGGTATATCACAGAGGAAGGAAGGCAAAATTACATTAAATTAGTTAATAAGAGGCCTTGATGCTTTTTCTAAAATATTTTCCCGCGTGTTGTAACTAATTCTAAACTTTCCCTTTGAAGTGCAAATAGAAATACTTATTGCACCTTGGAAAATTGTCTCCACTGACTTTATTTTTTGATTGAAAACTTGACTCTTTTTTTACTGTGTGGCATTTTTCGCTAACTATACCAACTTTTCGTTTTCTAATTGAAAAGAATTTTTCAGTTCTCCGGCTGAAAGTGGTGGATTCAAATCCAGTGGTGGAGTCGAATCAAAGTCCACCTCGCTTCACCACGTTTTTCTGAGCTGCTCAACTTGACTCCTCTCTGTTCTGTGAACATGCCTGGACCAGTGAGGAGCTATCAATAAGGCAGGTAACGGCACGCCAGTGAGAATGCAGTCCACCACCAGAGACCAATGTAAGGAAAGTAGAGAGTATTTGAACTTTCTCTGAGCACTGTAGTAGAAAAAACTCATGCAACTTAACTTCAATCTGCCTTGAAACACAGCATTGATTTTCATTGACCAACAAAAATATTGAAATCCTTTGGGACAAACCCTGAAGTTGCGTTCTTCGAAGGACAGATTTGGTTCTGTCCAGATGTTTTTTTCCTTATAAGCGTTTCCATGAGAAATGCAATATCTCCATAGGTTGTGGGATTATTTTGGCACTTGAGTTACATCTGAAGTGAAACTCTGGGAAGGGCGTGTGCTTGAGCAAGTGCCAGTTCTGTTCAGAGAAGGGCAAGAACTCTATCTGCTTGTTGGGTGTTTGGGTTGGTTTTTTTTCAGACGGGCTGGTTTTGTATGCTGTAGGCTGAGACGTGCTGCAAAAGAATATGCCAATCTCTTTTCACTGACTTCTGAGACTGCTTTTTAAATCCTGGTAGTCATCATTTTTTTCCTGTGTCTTCTTTTTCTTCCCTCTCAAACAAAAACCAAATTCAATATCCCCAGCCCATATGGGAAATGCTGAATAAATAGTAAAACTGCGAAGTCTGTAAGTCCCTTTCCTGTCGTTTGACAGGTCTGTATTTCCATTTACTTTTATGTTAATAGTAACCTCTTGCTGGAGGTTGATTTCTAGGCAGAAAACTGGGCTCAGTGTTTGAAAGTGCTCTGAGCTTCACACAGTGCCAGAGGAGAAGAGCTCGTGATGGACAAAGGAGCCAGAGACGTTGAGCACAATATGCTACTTACTGTGCTATCACCTTGATGTGTCTCCGCTCCTTTTGGCATTTACTGTGCAGAAAATATAAACACCTCCATATAAAAACCACTTCTACGTACTTTACACATTTGAACACCTCGGAATTTGAGTATCTTTAAGGCAATTTCTAAATTACTTCCTCTTTTTTATGGGCATTGGGTTTTTGTGGCGCCTTCGTATCGTTTGAGTTCTGGCCTTTGCAGAGGCATCTGGCCAGTGCCTGGTGAACCTCTTGTCCATGGGACAGTTGGGGAAGAGGAAGGATGCTGGTGCAATTTCCATTTGAACAGCTGGAAACAGAGGAGAGGACAATCCACCCAGGGAAAGGAGCGTTCTGCATAGCAGATATGGATGCGCTCTGTGGGCCCAGAAGGTGGCTTTCTTTGTTAAACAGACATGAAGGCACTAAAGCCTTGCTTCATATTTGGTTGGGAATATAGAAAAGTGATAAGGCACCCCCCTTCAAAATAGTTTGTTTCAAAATGAGTTTTGTAAGGTTTGGTTCCTAAAGCAGGTATTGCTATGATTTATGAATTCCCTGCCACCTTAATGGTGCCATAAATATAGAAGCAATAAAATATGCAAACAAATTACTCTTTAACCAATTGAATAAAGTACCTCACATGTAAAAAGAATTTATGACCCAGTTCAGCTGTGAGTGAATATGTAAATTAAATGGCTTGGGTTATGAAAAGACATACGTAAGAAGTGATTACTCCTTGCTTGCAGGAAGGCGACACCTTTAACATCTCTTGGCCATCGTCATTTTTTGATCCAATATTATGAGGATAAAAAAGGATAGCAAACTGCAAGCAAGCTGTGGCTTTGTTAGAGATCTTTTTTTTGGATAGCTTAATAAGCAATGCTAATATTCCTGCTCGACTTCCATGCAAGAAGGTTTTTTTCTGTAACGGATTTAGTATGACAGGTGAGGAGGGAACCTGGCAGAAATGATAAATGCAAACTGAGCTCAACACGAGCTCGATTTAAAATGACAGTCGACGGCGTAAGGGCTTCCCACATCGCAGGGGGATCATAAATCTTACCATGTCATAGTAAACCGTGCCCAGCTTACACCCTCTCTCGCGACAAAAGAGGGCCTGATAAGAAATACTACTAGAAATACTGCTAAATGAGCTCCTCTGAAAGAGAAGAACAGCATCAGTAAGTGTCCCTTTGGGGAATTCAGGGTTGGGACAGTGTCCCTTCTAAAGCAAGGTGGAAGTTCAAGGTAGAAGTTCAAGGTGGAAGGGCTATGCTGTGCCACCATGATTCAGTCCTTAATTTAATATTTGTCTGGTTTATTTTCTCAGATCCCCCTTTACTTCCCTAGAACAGCAAATCATCTGAAATCAATCAGCAGATACCGAGCTAGGCTACCAAGAAAATAACCTGCAGATTTAGCCAGCGCTCTTTATGAAAAAGAGCCAAATGGGAATTTTTAGAAGTGGATATGAGTGGATTCACAACAGCTCTGAACTTTCTTCATGTACTCTGATCAAGCCTTTTGTGTCTTCTCATTTGAACAATGCATATAAAACTAATCTGTTGGGTTCCTGCTGGTAGACCCAATCTCTGAGCACAAACTTCTTCCCTCAGCCCTCCCTACCACGGGAGGTTCTTCCTTTGCTCCTCTGACTGAGGCAGCTTCTCCTGCAGGCAGGGCTGGCTGAAAAGCCCCCCACACCTCCTCTCACACTCCCATCCATACTTAGACCTGGCAGCAAATGTGAAGTTCTCCCAGAACCATAAGGAGATGCTGAAATCTGCCTCAGAAGGAGATTGCTGCCTTATGGCTTCAGTCAGAACGTTTTTTTGAGGGGGTGTGGATTGCAAGGGAGTTGTTGGGGGGGGAGGGTAGTGAGCAACGCCAATACTAGACATGGAAATGAAATGAGAGGTAAAAGTCAAGCTGTTCTAATCAGCAATCCATTCAGCTTCACGAAGCATCCAGAAGCCAAGCAGAGCATATTGCCCGAGAGAGCCAGAAAGAGATAGTTAATAAAAGAGTTGCCAGAGCTACAAGGGGCTGTGTCTGATTGAGACCCTGAGGCCATGGATTCTATTTTTAAAAATAGAATTCTAGAACGGTTTGGGTTGGAAGGGACCTTAAAGATCATCTCGTTCCAACCCCCTACCATGGGCGGGGAGACCTCCCACCAGAGCAGGTTGCTCCAAGCCCCATCAAATACCTACTGCTTATTTTCCTCGATGGCCCTGGAAAATCCCAGAGGCATCTTAAAACTAAAGCTCTGGAGGAGAAATTACCCTGCTCACTGAATTCAGACCCCGTCCATGCTGGATCGTGCCTTTCTTTTTTTAATTAGAAAAGAAAACGCTGCTTTTCCACGAGGGCTTGGGTCCTTGCTCGGTGTGGATGAGAACAGCAGCACAGAGAAAAGTAGGTGGTGAGGGGCCAGGCTCTAATTTTGTGTGTTTTGCACAAAGCAAGCTTGGTTATCGGGAGCCTGCAAACTCTTCCTGAGCAAAATGTGATTTCCTGCAAAGCAGACAGGAATACATGTATTTAAATAGGGAGGAAGCAAAAGGCGTGGAGAGAAAATATGGATTTATTTCACTTCAGTACAGCAGAGCTCCACTCTTTGGTAGAAGCGAGGTTGTACTGTATGTCTTAGTCAACTGCCTTTAATCTCATACATACATCTTAATTCCTTTAAATCAGGCAATGTCTATGTGCTTGAAAAAAGATGTGTGCGGTTTATCCCTGAGTTATCAACAACAGTGATCTTTGTAACAGATGGGAACATTCAGTGAGTCTTGAAATAATTACAGGAGAAATCCTTCCCATTTCTATAGGAGCCTTTGGTTAATAATGAGGCTCTGATCCCAAAAAAACCCTACCACCAACAAGCCAAAGAATGTTTTCCCACGGTGGGTTTCAATAACAAAGAAAAAGAGAACAAATCCAATGAAATTTCAAATCCTAAAAGCTGTATTTTTGGTCACTGGGTGAAAACATAATCACGTTTGTTATTTAAGTATTTATTTGGTTGTTTACCTCCTGTCCCCAGTTAGGGACATGCCATGATGTTCATGGCATATCTAAAAATCTGTATAAATACGTAAACAGAGATTTGGGAGTTTAACTTCAGATGCACACACTTTGAAATTTCAGTGCTATTGTGTAGCAGAAGTGCTGAGAACAGGGATGAAGATGTTTATGTTCTCACCTTCGGTCTCTTACTTCACGCTTGGGGATTGCAGAATTCAAACCACCACCCTTGCAGATCTGAGAAATTAATCCCTGGTCCTTTTGGCAGCTCATACATGTATTAAATACTTTCTTAAACTGTTATGAAAAATATCTAAGGAAGGCTCCAGATAATGAAGGCATTACACATACACAGCCCTCTGAGTTTTATCTCTGTGGGGACTCAGTTCTCTAAGACACCTTACCGGGTAAAGATCATCAAACTCTTGGTTTAACTCAGGGCCAAAATCTGACATTGGGATTTAGGTGACACTTCCAGGGATTTCAAGAAGAAATGTGGCTATTGGAGCTTGACTTCTAAACTCTCCTTGCCTTTTGTCCTCACCAATAATGGTAGCACCGTTTGTTTCCATTTAATTGCAAATATAAATAATGTAAATTAACTCTCTGGCTTTTTGACTGCGCTGCCCAATCAGGATAATGTCTCTCTGCTGGTACTAAGATCTATACATAATAATACGTGAAAAATTGCAGCCAAATGTATTTGGCCATAAAATCATATACTTTTAAAAAGTGCCTTTAGTGACATGTCTGAATCACTTGGATGGTATCCCTTATTACGCTGTTTCCCTCCAGCTCTTCACACTATTTATCTTTCCTCTTTGAATTCCATCAGGAGCACCTTTGTAATCTTTTTCCACTTTCTCAAATGATAGTTAAGGCAGTAAGAATGTGAAATTTAATTCTGAAAAGACCTTAAGACACCTGCTTTTTCTCTTTTCTTTTTTTCTTGCATTTTTGCAGAGAACATCAGGCTTATGTTGGTCTTTCTCTTGTTCAAATACAGTTTTCGGGGCAAAAAGCACACCTATTAAATTCCCTACCTGTACTAAGCTATTAGCTTTTCAGGAGAAAAGTGTGTGTTGAATTACAGTGATACAAGAATAGCAGAATAATTAAATGAGAATAATACATTAGTACTTCTACGTTTATCTTCCAGACCATGCAGAACAATTATGTTTCCCAAATCACAGGGGACCAGGGACATACTATTAAAGGAATAATTCTTCTCCATTTGCTCCACCATCCATTTGCAGCTATAATAATTTGTACACGGTACATAGAGGACTTTATTACACCTACAGGAGTATTTTCATCCCAGGCCACTTAAACCATAGCTATGCTAACGCAAGAAAAAAAACTGACTTTGTGTTGCTTGATAAGCATTTGTGATCTTGAGAGACGCTTAATAACACTGCTGCTTTTGACATCTCGTTCAAGATTAAAGCATATGGATATTACGACTTCGGTATGTGCGGCGCCTAAATTGGATACTCTGAGAAAAAGCGTGCAGATTTGGTAAACATTTAACAATTACCTGAAATGTTTCTCCTATAAAACCAAGCAAATAGAGACAGTGCATGTGCATAAGGGCTGGTAAGGGTAAACCTATTTTATAACCTCGTCTTCTACAGGAGGTTCTTCCCACCACACAGCCTCAGCGGCAGCGCTTTATGGTTTCATCTGTAAAAAGAAATGACAAATGTGGCCTGTTCCTCTGTCCTGCTGTTGAATGGCAATAAACAGTGCCAGGCACTCAGCTGGGGAAGGCGGTTGTGGTCGTTGTTACCTGTCAGGCTAATCGGGTTTTGAAACTCAAATCCCCGCTACCTGTGAAAATCGTGGCATTAAAAGCAGCAGGGCATGGCAAAGACCCATCTCCCTGCCTGCAAGAAGGAGTTTATTCCTGGTTAGGAATAAACTGCACACAGCTTTTTTTTTTTCAGGCACATAGACATTGCCTGATTTAAAGGAATTAAGATGTATGTATGAGATTAGAGTTCTTTGTAGGACTTTTCTGCTAAAGGGAGTTGACTAAGGCATCCCTCCCTCCCATGCTGATATATCAGTGGGGTCCCCAAAGCAGCTGAGACACAATAAGCTGCTGGTGTGACACTATTTTAGGAGTTTACAGAGCTTAAAAGCAATTGTCCTAACTTTAGTTCTGTCCTCTACCAGCAAAGGAGTTGAGCCTCACTGACTGAATGCTGCCTCGATGAGGCTATTTCCAACACCTCAGGTCAGGCAAGAAAAGCAGGTTCTGATGGGAAGAATCTCACAGATTTCTGAGACTCAGCTGCTTTGGGGACCTAAATCACAAGAGAGATGGGGAGGGACACTTTATCAGCGAGTAGAGCAGTAGGTTGAGAGGGGAATGGTTTTAAACTGAAAGAGGGTAGACATTAAGAAGAAATTCTTTGTGCTGTGAGAGTGGTGAAATACTGACCCAGGTTGCCCAGAGAAGCCATGGATGCTCCATCCCTGGACGTGTTGAAGGTCAGGTTGCTCAGAGCTTTGAAGGGGTGGGAGATCTAGTCGGAGGTGTCCCTGCCCAGGGCAAGCAGGTGGAACATGATCTTCAAGGTCCCTTCCAAGACCAACCATCTTATGATTCGACCATAACCAGTCTCAAATGGAGCAGGTCAACAGATCTTCCAGAGCATCTGTGGGCTGGCACACAGCAGAGTGCATTCAGGTTTTGATAGCACCTCGTTAAGAAGAGAATTTGCTGCAATCTTTGAGTGGGAATGGTCCTCACCTGGCTCATCAGTGGGTAAATTAGATTAACACATGCCACAGCCATTCAGTTTTAGGAGGCTCCATTTTTGCCTGGCACACACTGGTGAACACAGGCATGGACTCAGCTGAGGGACATGAATATGTCCAAAAAGTTGCCACCGTAACTCCAAAATGCTTAATTCTGTGTTTGAACCTTTTCTGTGATCTCTCTTCACCAAAACATTATTTAGACTGATTCTTTCAGCTTATCTCAGTCTCCAGTTTTTTCCTAATAGTTCTCAGAAGAGGAAAAAAAAATAATAACAAAAAATTACGCCATGGGAAGAAACGCTTTTCTCGGAGTGAAGCACATAAAGAAAGACATCAATCACTGCCACTTCTTCTTTTTCTTTACCTGGGAGTTGTTTCTCTGCCTGTACACACCCACGGAGCTGGATGCTGCTGCAGGCGACGTGAGACGGGAGGGATGCTCCTGGCTGCGATGCTCCACCCGCAGCCTGTAGAGCAAAAGGGAAGAAATCTTCCTCTCGTTCCTCGTCTACGGCACCGTGTCACCTCCTTTGTCAGCCGGGAAGGAGAACAAAGCCGAGCCTTGAAAGAGTCTGTTCCCACTTTCTCCTGTTTCAAAGGATACACAGTTTGTCTTCGAAATAAAGAAGCACAACTGCAGCTGCTCCCTGCGACACTTCTTCCCTGCCTCCTGCGGGAGGGGAAGGAGTAGAAACTAAAGCTTTAAGCGTTATTTTTGACTTCATTTTAAAACAACTACGGCATAATTTGTCCATTATCACTGCAAGAAAGCACATGTGCTAATTAAAGAACACCTGCCATTCAGAGCCCGAGCCTGAAGATGAGCCGCGTGTCCCAAAGCTCTTCTGGTTTCAAGGTAGGGTGCTATTTCCAGCACTGAAACGTGTATAAACAAAAGCAACAGCAGCGCTGATATTTCTGCTGTGGTTCCTTGGGGTCTATGTATTATCTGTGGCATTTTAAGAACCAGGCATCTTTTAAACCCAACACTAGTAAAGCTCACACCATGGCTTAACGCTAAACAACCTGGACATCACTTACACCGCTTCCGTTTCACGTGTACTAATGACATCATATAAAGACTGACAGTTTTTGCCATGTTTTCCAGCTGATTTTCATGTTCACTCGGTGCTACTAATTTTGTTACAAAGATCTTTTTTAATCATCAATGAATGAACATAAATATCAGTTAGCTATATGAAATTTCCAGTAACTTAACTAGTTTTTTTTGAAACAGGAAATCATTGGGATGGAGCTACGTATTTATTTTAAATTAAACCACATTATGTTCTAAATTATTTTAGAGCACTATAATTCAAGATTCACAATGAATGTTTCCCTGTCTATAGGTTTATGGGAGATATACGCCATGAAAGAGCCTAGTGTCACAATTTTAAGACCTTCCTCAGCAGAATCCATAGCATAAAAGATGATGGGTCTCCATTTTCTGCAACAGGCCCCTTGAAAAGATGACCCCTGAAGGCTCTGGGGAGACCTTAGAGCCCCTTACAGTCCATAAAGGAGCTCCAGGAGAGATGGGAAGGGACTCTTGGGCAGGGAAGGGAGCCATAGGACAAGGGGTAACGGTTTTAAACTGAAAGAGGGGAGATTCAGATGAGACTTCAGGAAAGGTAACGGTTTTTGCTTTGAGGGTGGTGAGGCACTGGAAGAGGTTTCCCAGAGAAGCTGTGGCTGCCCCATCCCTGGAGGGGTTCAAGGCCAGGCTGGATGGGGCTTGGAGCAACCTGGTGTGGTGGGAGGTGTCCCTGCCCAGGGCAGGGGGTGGGACTGGATGCTCTTTAAGGTCCCTTGCAGCTCCAACCATTCTATGACTCTATGAAAATATTTCAACTCAAGCATCTGAAAACTGAGATGTTGCACTTATTAGCAGCGTTTTTAAGTCTCATTCATCTACATGCAGGTGGCTGCCTGTATCACGCAAGCTGTGTCCTGCCATGGTAGTCTAACGTGATGTCTGAGCTCCCCCCAGCCTCATCTCACAGCACTAAAGCTCATAGAGGAGGGACTACCCTGTCCTTTAGGCTCACACAGCTCCACTGTGGGCCCCTGAGGTGTTACAGCAGCACAGCCCATCCTATAGCCTGTGGCAACCACAGTTCTTTCTTGCCCAGCAAATGCTTGCCCTTGGGGTCAGCAGAGAATGGAACCAGGAGGAACATTTGTCTCCTCATGCTTCTAGAGCCTTCCTGAGATGTCCTGCTGTGGATACTGTAGGATGTTAAAAATTTGGGATCCCAATTTTGCAGCATAAGAAAAAAAAAATCCTCTCCCACCTTTCTTTTTCTCTTTTTTGGAGGCAGGGAAGTAGAGAGGAGGAGGCGCTGATGAGCTTACTGCCATTCTACCGCTTGTTTTTAGATTCCATGCTGAAACACCGCATCTGAAATGAAATGAAGAGCCTGCGGAGACTATTCCTAGCACGTCACAAACGTAAAGATTACCTTGATGGTTTCTTTCCTCTTTAAACTGGGTATGAGTGCGGTGCTTTTCAGATTCTCTTAGGGAATGTCGGTCTAAGAGATGCGCTAAATGTACTGCTTGAGAGCCAGTATGTGCCTCGTATTAAATCCTTGATGTTTCTGTCTCAGGCACTGATATGAGTGGGATTACTGCACTTGAGGCCAGAACTACTGTTTAGCAAAGCACAAATATATCTGTACAGTTACGACAAGACAGAATTTCCCTGATATGTATGATGCTCTTTGTCCACTGAGCGCACGCTCCTGCTGCCAGGGGGGAGGGCTGCAGTAGGAGAGCAATCACCTTTTGTAAAGATCTTCTCTGTGTTTATGGGCCTGTTTTGTTTTCTTTTTGGTTCTTTTTTTTTTAATTCTTGCAGTCCTCCAGCCAGGAAGTTGTGAAACACTTGGCTTACAATACCATTTTTATTCCCTATAAAATGTAAAAGTGACTTTACTGGGAAAGTGAGCTGACCCCAGCGCAGTACATTTGATTGCACGACTGCTCATCTATTTGCAGCCTAACCCATAATACTGCCTATTACTGCAGTCTTGGGTGTCTGCTGAGCAGAGGTTGTTAATAACACTGAGCAAGCAGAAGGTTTTGATATGTTTTTTGGTGTGCGATGACTAGGAAAGAGCATATGGCCAACAAACTAATTTCCCCAGATCGGCTCACAGCCAGAAGTGACAGGCAAGGGCACTGCTTCCTCCCTGATGGTCTCCAGGAATTCTTGTCTCATACCTGATTTGCCATCTCTTCCTTGTATATCTTTCCATTCGTATTTTACCTGCCAGCTCAAATAAATTCTGAAATCTAACACAAAATAAGTATGTTCCCTCAAAATAAGTCATAGAATCATAGAATGGTTAGAGTTGGAAGGGACCTTCAGGATCATCCAGTTCCAACCCCCCTGGCATGGGCAGGGACACCTCCCACCNAAAACCCAAACCAAAAAAAAAAAAAAAAAAAAAAAGAAATTTCACAGTCAATCAAAAAATTTCCACAGTCAGCCTTTGGGTTCTTTGGCTTCAGAGTGTCCCCACAGAAAACTCGGTGAATCTCAGTAGCCAACAGGCCTTTTCCAGTCTCAAGTGATGAACTAAACAAATGGCTTCAAACATACAGACCTTTGGGAGAGTTGTGGGAGAGAGAGTAACCCATCCTTTTTGGGGGAGCTGTCAGAGAACAGAGAGCTCCCACTTCCCAGACCGCCTCAGCACCTAGAACAGGATGGTCCTTCTTCTCATTCTGCTGAGGACTTTTATTTTATGGCCTCTTGGCTTCTGTAGGAGCACCTGAGACCCCTGCATTACTCAAACTCAAGCCTTTGCAGGTTCTGCACCCTCCGAATGCCCGCCTAAATTAGCACGACGCCCGAAAAACTAATAGCCTGCCAGCTTCTGTTATTCACAGGTTTGTTTTCTGATGGAGTTTTTTACCCCTGGGTCTCAAGTTTTAAAAAGTCGCAAAAGAGGGAGCGAAAACAGAGGGAATTCCCCTCTGAGTGCATGTGAATTTCCAGACAATAGCACAGAGCTGGCATTTTTCATTCTCGCTGTACCTTGCACGGGCTTTCAAACTTTGAATGGCTCCATGCAGCGCCGAAATTACACCCAAGGCTTGCTCCTGTCTTCTGGGTTTCTGCGCAAACCATTTATCCGGAGCTCATGCAACCCTATCATTAAAGCTGAAAAGGCAAACTCTTCATCACACATGAATTAAAAGAATATTAGAATTTAATTTTGATTGATTCGGAACTCCTTTGTAAATTACTGGTTTAGGTTAAAGAACAGGTTTTCTATTAAATCAGGATTTGTGCAAAAATCAAGATATAAAAAGAGGTGTCAGAATGCTTTAGAATTTCACATAATTTAGGAATATTTTAGTTGGTTCCCTATTGAGCAACGATTCTCTATTCTTCTGTATTTTAGGCTCCAAGAGCCCTTATATTCATTTATTCATTACTAAAAGAATTATTTATCGCAAATTGTTCACACTCTAAGGATTATTGCTTAGCATATGTTCTTGCTGGTTCCTGCAGATTCTTGTTGGTTTCTTTCGGTGAGGATTTCATCTTGTGCTTTGGTTTCCTTCATTTATTTTTCAAGGTGAGCTTCTAAAAGAAATCTGCTGTATTTCGGTTGATAACTGCAATAATTGGGGCAATACATAGTCACCGCTTGATGGAGAAACTAGTAAGTTTTCCTTGTCTTAATTGAAAATGGTACTAAATCATGCACTTTTAAAAGGGTGAGGGTAGCCCTCTGGGAAGTTTACTTTCAGAAACCAAAAGTTTCAGGTAAATAAAATGTTCTCCAATTTAGCCAGCATCTGTCTTCTCATCGTTATCCTGGTAAAAGCAACACGAAACCAGCAAAGAGAGATCTGAGAATCTACATGGCCAGGAAGATGTTCTTTAGGGACTTTTGAGTCAGAGGCCTGAGGATAACCAAAAACCAGATGTGGACTTTATTATATAGATTATAATTAGTCTCACATGAGTGCACAATGCCTGTTTCCACCCGTGCCTTTTCCCTGCGTGAAAGATGATCCCAGTCTCTGCCCCAGCACCCCTAAAGCAAGAGTGGGAGAGAGGTTATGGCCAGCAATGCTGCTTGCTTTAAGAGAATCAGAGAATCACCTCAGCTGGAAGGGATCTTTCAGATCAAGGCCAACCATCAACCCAACACTGATGAAAACCATCACTAGAACATGTCTCTAAGCACTACGTTTACCCATATTTTAATTGCTTCCAGGGATGATGACTCCACCACTTCCCTGGGCAGCCTGTTCCAAGGCTTAACAATCCTTTCAGTGTCAAAATTGTTCCTGATATCCAGTCTGAACCTCCCCTGGTGCAACCCGAGGTCGTTTCCTCTTGTCCCATCACCTGTTCCTCGTAAGAAGGCAGTGACTCCCCCTGGCTACACCCTCCTTTCAGGGACCTGGAGAGAGAGAAAAGGTCTCTCCTCAGCCTCCTCTAGGAGAAATCATCTAATTGATGAAGGATGGGCTACAACTCTGTCTCAGGACCAGTTGTAAGATTCAAACTGTCATATGTTCTTATCATCCAGTGTATGTGGAAGTTGCCCGTGTCACTTTGACTTCCCCACTGAGTCGTAGCATATCTGACATCCCCCATTGAGGACCAGAGCCTAAGTAAGAGCAGGCTTTGTGTTGAAGTCCCATTAAAAAAAAACAAACCAACATCTGAGTCGTTCACCAGCCACAGCACTTACCGGAGAAGCTTTTAATAAGGACTTTTATTTTCAGACTTATATTAATGCCCGCTGAACAAGGATAACAGTCGCACTTCTAGAAGGAGCACTGCTTATCACCACATATCGTGAGAATGAATCATCTGCAAGCTGCCGGCACTTGCAGCTGTCTCCCCTAACGTCTTGGATGGCGCGGTGCCGGCTCATGTGTTGTTTAGACGTAGTGCAGGGAATAGGTGTCAGAAAAGATGATTTTTTACCAGGATAATTTAAATAGAACAACAACTGTTAGCTTGTTAGCGGTAATTTCCCTTTTGGTGACTGAACGAGAAAACATTATTCCCCCATGAAGCTGTTTTGGGTTGTTGTTGTGGTGGGTTTTTTTCCTTCCAACCTGCTGGCACCTGCTCCCTGCTTCAGCATCGTGACGTTTCCCTCAGTTGGGCTCCTGGATTGCTGTCTCTCCCCTTCTTGCCAGGGATACCAGCACATCAAGAACGTGTTTTTCATCTCACTCAAAGTGTAATTCTTGCTTTGATATCAAAGACTAGGAAAGTACAGAAAGCGAAATGTTTCCTAGCCAGTGGGGGATTTGGGGGGGCTTTTTTCTTTCCTCTTCTGTCTCTTGGTGAAGATAATTCTCAACAAAGTACTTTGTCTTTTTAGCTGGACAAACTGTTCTGAGCTTTTCTTATTCAATCTCTTGGATCTTCTGTAAGAGTCTTTTGGAAAGGGATTACTGAAAAAAAAATGGCTAAACATATTCATTGCCTCTGTTTTTAAGCACTTGGGGTTGTTATGAGGGATAACTGATTGTCTGCTCCTAAGAGGGTCAAATAATTGCAGGAATTTGAGCTTAATTAGCCCTCCCTGCCTATTTTACTTTTTTTTTTTCCCCCCTTCTCAACTAAGTCGGAACCGTAAACGTGAAAATAAACAATTCTTGCTCAGTTTCTCCTGATGGTGTAGCACCGTCCAAACCGCTTCTCGACTCCCACTCAGCAAACACCGAGCATCTCACACAGAGCACCTGCCATCTCGCAGGATGGTGCCATATGTGATTATCCAGAAGATTTATGGAGAGATGTGACAGCAAACTTAAGGCAGTGAAGAACATTTCCTCTTACTGGGGGCTCTGGTTACCCACCAAATAAAAAAACTGGGCAGGTATCTCCATGTTCCCTTTCTTCTCTTGTTTTTTTTTTTTTTTTTTTTTTAATATAATTAAAAAAGCATAAATGAGATGCTTTTTGATATCATCTCTTATTGCAGTAAGACTGCAATAGATGTGGAAATGCCAGAGCAGGGTTATCAAATATTACAGCTTGGTCCTGATGCTGCTCGTTTGCACCTTCAAAATCCAATCACGTGTCTTGAAAATGTCATTTATTTAGGCATTTTAAGCCTGTCCTGGTTTCAAGATCAAAATATAGGTTTTTATTTTCTGTATCTCAGAAAATAAGTTTAAAATGTTTTTTGGCAAATTAATTTCCATTTCAATTAACTAATCTGTCTCTAAAGAATT
The DNA here is from genome assembly GCA_013398155.1 of Pedionomus torquatus. Classification (NCBI taxonomy): domain Eukaryota; kingdom Metazoa; phylum Chordata; class Aves; order Charadriiformes; family Pedionomidae; genus Pedionomus; species Pedionomus torquatus. The sequence continues at coordinate 239,291 of VZRU01004954.1, read as the reverse complement.
CAGGCACCTTCATTTGTGATCGAAGCTCCCCTGACAGAATTCTGCAAGCTATTAAAGAAGATCCAGAGTGAGGGCAGTGTGTATTTATTTCATAAACTCCAAGAGTAAATATTCTAAACTATTTGTATTTTAAGAGCTGACTGTGCTCTATGACAGCTCCACAATATGTATGGAGCGTCTCTATGAAATACAGGGAAATTTATGACTTTTTTCCCTATGAATCATTCCATTCCTTGTCTTTCTGTTTGAGAAAAAAACACCCTGCTACATTTTTTGAACAGTTGCTGCCATCAAAACTGATTTCTAAGGGGAATTCATTAAACTTTTTCCTCACATTTGTTCTAAAGAAAGTTCAGGAAATAATGATGCTATACTTAGTGGGGATAATAAGTGCTATTCATAATAATCTTCATATCTCTCGTGCATTAGCATCGGAACAATAGGCATCTAATATTTTCGGCTGCTTTCTTTATTCCTTCTCCTTTTTTTGGTGTATGGGACATGTCAGTGTTTTGAGTTTTTCACGTCTCAGCTGATTATGACGACTAGCTAAACACCGGTATAACTGATCTGAATTATTTTGGTAGCTCTGCAAGTCAGCTGTGCCATGCAACTGCCCAACCGGAGATGTCCTCGGAGTGCAGTTGTACAACCTGGAGAAGACTAATGAATTCAAATAATTTAAAAATAAAAGATAGGTACAGCCTTTGCTGTAGTCCCAAAGCTGTGGTAATTTATCAACTGGAACTGGTGTTAGCAGGGACCTGAGTTAATTGATTGAAATGAACACGACTCAACACGCGTCTCCAAATTTTAGAATAATTCTCCAGTGCTCCTCATCTCCGTGACGGAGTATAACGTCCCTGATGAGTCTGTGGCTGTTAATATTTGCTATTTAATTCAACTAAAGGTATTGCTATTGGAAGGTCCTGTTTCTAAATTAAAATAGTTTGAGCTGGTGCCTCAAGCACAAGGGAAGACCTGCTCAAAAAAGGTGTAAGAAGTCCCAGATGTGCAGCGGCATCGATTCCCTCACTCTGGAAGAAGAAAATGGTACAAATGGGTCTCTGAGAGGATGGAAAAGTAATGTGGCTCCTGGCATGCAGATGGAATGGTGCTCTTGGTTTGGATGACAATATTAACCATATTTGCATTAACACTGCCTTCACTCTGCTCGAGACCTGTCCAGACTCACCTCCTGTAGTCAGGCAAGAGCAGGGGGCTTGTAAGACAAATGGAACTGACGAAATGGAAACTTGCAAGCGGCATCAGCACCAAAATTGCGTTGGTAGGCAGCAACAAGAAGCCAGTCTTGCATATTACAGAGGAGGTGAGAACGGCAGCCCACTTGCTTCAATCTCCTCCTTTCTCTTCCTGCTCGCAGGATACTCCCAAGTGGTTTTTCTCACAAAAAGCCATCCAACCCTTTCCAAACGGTTTCTATTTTCTCTGGTGAATGAGGCAAGTAGGAGGAAATAATACATCCTCCTTGTCCTGCCTGAATTTTAATTTTTATTTTCTTTTTTTCAGCAAAACCATTTTACCTCACAAAAGGTAGAGCCTAAACCTTTTCGGGAAAATACACCAATTTAGAACAAGTCCCCCAGGATCCCCAGGAAGAAAGTTAACTTTCAGAGGAGATGAATTTCAGAGGAGGCGAATTGTCACCCCGGGAGACCCGAGGCGAGTAGTCTCAAAGCGGGATTTATAAGTTTCAGGGCTCAGTGCTACCGCTGTTGGTGGCCTGGGGCCAGCAGCTTCAGGAGTGGCATTTGCAGCACTGGCTCAGGCACCTGTATTTTCCATGTACTGTGCACAGGTAGCTGGGGATGCTGAGGAGGTGAGAGACTGTAGAGCTTAAGCCGCTGAAGATGCTGTGGGGAGGCGTGTTTCTGCGGGCGTGCAGCTCTCCAGAATGCAGGTATCTAGCTGAAGTGTCTCACCTTACTTCCCCTAATGTTGCAATGTTCAAAATACTATTTTTTCTTAATCAATTCCCCTCCCAAGAAGAGTGGAAGTATTCCTCTTGTTAGACTTCATCTAACACAAAAAGAATTGCAGGCAGAAGACTAGCCAGATCTACAGCAACACAAAACTACATTTATGTGTTGCGTTGACCTGGGCTGGCTGGTGGGTACCCATGGAAATGCTCTATGACTCCTCTTCCTCAACTTGGATGGGGTGGGAGAAAATATGATGGCTGAGGACACATTCCTGTGGACCAGGATGGTAGGCCACAGGGTACCTCCTGATCAAGCAGCCACAGTCACTGAAGACATCTGTCCAAACATGAGCAATCACTTCTCATTCCAGAGGTGGCCGTATCAATCAGACCCTGTGCCCCGAGACATCGGGGAAATAGAATGTGTGTTAGGAATTTATAAAAACATTGAATGATAGAATTGCCCAGGTTGGAAGGGACTTTTCAGATCATCAAGTCCAATCGATGATCTGAAGTCGATGAAATCGATGAAACCCATCACTAAACCATATCTCTAAGCTCTGTGCCCACCCACCTTTTACATACCAACACCTCTATCTGCAGTTTCTACACCAGCAGCTCGGCATTAAAAATCTAGTGTCTTAATTGGTGAGTAGCCTGCCAGTCACGTTTACAAAACTCACGGGAGGCACTTTTAAATTCTTGCCTTCTTGAAAAACTTGTGATCCTTTTCACGTATCTTTTAGCCCATCTCTCTCTCCTTACTTGAATAAAAGAGGTGGGAGGATGCAAAAGAGAACAGCAAGGGCTGGAGAATCTTGTTATAAATATAGAGAGCATCGTCCGTAGGTGGTGATATAAAAATTACAACAAATGCTTCTCTGCGTTTCTGTATATAGATACGCCCGATTGGTCAAAGTCTGTCACTACAGACACCACAAAAATAACCACGTTGCTGAACGTCACTATCCTGCCTGCTCCGATAGTCCCGTCAGTAAGTCTGCCTTTGAATTCTTCGGTCCTTCTGGGTGCTTCTGGCTGCCTCAAGGATTAATTTATCAGTCGCTGGCATTTGCCATCCCTTGCTCGTACCAGGTAAAATTGCTCTGGGAAGTTGTTGCCGGAGCTACTTTAGCTACGCTTTAGCTCTTCAGTCATACATCAGGCTGAATTTTGGGCTGTTGTTTGTTTTAAACGCAGATGCCTTTGGTCTCCTTCTCCTCCCTGGCTTTCCAGACCACTGCAAGATTTCCACATGCTATTTCTAATTTTCAGGGAGTTATTGTCCTGCTTCTTTCTCTTTTGCCTCACGGTCTTGGGGAACCTTCAGTGGCGTCCCACTTCCAGGAATAAATTAGTCAGAAGTACAAACTCGACCCTCCAAACAGTGTTTCAATAGTACCTCGGGTAAGTATCAGAATAACTCTATTAAATCCTATACCCAGTGCTGAAGTATTCATCTACCAGTTCAAATAAAAGAAACTCTCACCCTTTTTCTATTACTTTAAGAATATCCAGGAGAATATAGGACTGTCTGGAAAGACACTTTTTTGCAATGAAGTATTGATTTTGTGGAAGTTTTTGCAATAGGAACATTTATGAGATCCAGTGCACTCTGGTCACTTCTGATGGCAGATAGGAATAAAGATCTGAAATGAAAAGCTGGTATTATTGATCTGAAAAAGATGGGTTTGGTAGCATGCCATTTTTGAAATCAGAAAGAGATGGGTGTTGTTCCCATGTGAAATAAAAAACCAACTTCAAAACCTCAAGAGCTCATAAAATGGCCAGATTGTCTGTTGTTTATGAGTTATGTCTCAAGTGGGACTCATGCGGTTACAAAAATTAGACGGTTTTTTACTCATTTTTCATAACAGAATACGCTGTGTGAAGAGGGGAATCCCTGAATGGCAGAAGCAGTGGTGTCCTCTCTGTTGCAGTGTTCACAGAAAGGGGCTGGTGATGCGTTGTCCTCTCTCTCAGGGCAACAGCACCCCCAAGGCAGTGGAAGAGGACTCTGACTCCAAAGAGCATCCCGAAGCTCACACTCTGAGCCCCTACAAAACAGTCCTCAACAGAGAAAGGACATAGAACTGTTGGAAACAGGTCCAGCGGAGGGCCACCAAGATGACCTGAGAGATGGAGCACCTCTCGTATGGACAGGCTGAGGGAGCTGGGGCTGTTCAGCCTGGAGAAGAGAAGGCTCCAGGNCTGGAGGGGTTCAAGGCCAGGCTGGATGGGGCTTGGAGCAACCCGGTGTGGTGGGAGGTGTCCCTGCCCAGGGCAGGGGGGTTGGAACTGGATGCTCTTTAAGGTCCCTTCTAACTGAAACCATTCTATGATTCTATGACTGGATATTAGGAAAAAATTTTACACTGAAAAGATTATGAAGCATTGGAACAGGCTGCCCAGGGTCAGCTGTCCTGGCCGTGTCCCCTCCCAGTCCACAATATCTAAAATACCAGTGTGTTACCAGTGCTGTTTCCATCACAAATCTAAACCACAGCATTTCATGGGCTGCTGTGAAGAAAAACAACTCCAGCCCAGACCAGCACTAGGAATTTTGAGGGAGATGTTTATCCAGGATAGTGAGTAGAAAAGAGTTCTTTAGGGCAAAACTTTAAAATGGGATTAAAACAAAGTCAAAACACAAGTTCACATGTGGTCTCAGATTCATGCTTCGGTGTGTTTTTTACCGCATATGGCGATGCCGACTGCTCGGTTTGGTTTGGGATATCACAAAACCTTTTCTTAAAGTTTTTTTCTTCCTAAAGTTTCAATGAGCTGAAATATACTTTTTTTGGCATTTGGGAACTGGGCTGCCAAGGACTAAAATTTACAAGCTTAATTTTCTGTTTAAAATATTTAGGGTTTTGTCATCAGAAAGATTCATTTTGTTTCCCTTACTGACATTTTATAACCTTTTGTCCAGTGTATTTTAAAAATAAAAACACCCTCACTAACGAAGATCTATTTGCTTTCATTTCTGCATGTGCCTATTTCCAATTTTTCTTTACATATTTGAGGTTAGTATGATAAAACACATTTGGAGAACTTATTTGTCTCACATTGGGAGCTTTTCATTCTGTGTTTTTCCTGAGGTTTATATCTTTCTCCTAAATGCTGTTAAGATATAGTCTGGGTGTGCTTTGTATTAAATAAAGGAACAAATTCTTTGCATCAGGTATTTAACATCACAACAACCTACTCATCTCTTGAAATTCACCAGTAGCATCGTTGACACTGTTAATGTTTTCTTCTCCCCATAAACGTTGAAGAAAGGTGCTGAAAAACACAAATATGGCTTTTCTTATGGGAAGGAAAGGTGTTCATAAAATTCCCATGCCCTGAGGACCTGCTGGCCCCCTCCGAAGAGCTTGAAATAGTCTGTGCAGGTGGAAACACTCTCAAAGTAAGGCTTTTATTCTTCATAAAATATTGTAAGAGGCGCTGCCCCTGGGGACCATTTTAAGGCAGTGAAACCAAGTTAAGACTTGACAGCATCTTTGCCAAGTACAAACGGGCACATCCCAGGGACGAGGGCAATTCTCACCAAAGGGAAGGCTCTTCGTCTTATCTCTTAAATCTGTGTCTTATCCTAATATCTGGCAATACCCTAGCTGTTGCCTTTGAGTAAATCTTGCAAAGATTGTTCTCCCATAACAGAAATAAAGCCTCGTGTCTCTTAGGAGTGGAGAAATGGAGTTCCAGGTAGGCAGCGAGCAGAAGCTGGTGCTCTCTCCCTGACCGTGGTGTGTCTCAGCTGAGGGTCGCTGCATGATCAGGGGCTTCTCTCAGGAGCTCCAAATCTCGTTAGATGTCTCCTAATGGAGTTGCAGAGGCTACTTGCCTTCTCCTACAGCGGGCAAGCTGAAGCAAAACACATCACCACCTCTGCTGAAGACAGAGCTGAGCTTGCTCTTGGCTTCAAATCCCAACGATTCTGTTATGACAGATTTAGTTAGACAGAAACACCACTCAGGAGGGTTTGTAAAAATGACACCTCTCTGATAAAAATCTGGATCCTTCCAAAGGCTTAAATGCAGCATCTGAGATTGCTGAGTAACCCTCCCCTTTATCCATGCCCTGAAATCTCATCTCACGTACCTTCATCATCTTACCAGGACATAGCTTTGTAGAAATCATTGAGGGGAAATCCAGCTTCTTATCAACTGCATAAGGGTCTATTGATAATTTTCTTATTGATTTATTTTTTTTCCATTGACTTCAGCAGAGAAGGCATTTTCTCTCTCTTCCTAGATGCAATAAATACCTATTTTGAGGATAACTGATGTACTTTTCAAAGGAAGTTTCAAATGTCTTACTTTGACCAAGTATTAATACCGTATATTTGTGTTGCTACTTGAGATCTAAGAAACCTTTTATTATTTGTCCAGTGGGAAAATGCTGGTGACTAAATTACTTCTCGTCATCAGAAATGACAGACTTGGCTGTCAAAAGTATGTATCCTTTTAAAAATCCAACGGTGTGTTAACACAGGAGCAGACCATAGCGTTTTGAAGCAGACTGAGGACATTGTGTTGAGAGAGAACTCTTCCATGTGTTAAAGCAAAGCCAAGATACTATTCATAGCACCTACATTATGGAGCAGATCATGCTTATTTATTATCTGAATTCTTCAAATTTCAGGTACTTTTTCAAAATGGCTGTTCTCTCCCTGTGTCCAGCCACTAAGGGGAGTTTAGTGAAGGGCACAGGAACAAATCCGTGAGAACACCACGGGTTTCACACACTGTTAGGAGAACTGAAAGAGAACCCTCTCTTTATATGTGATGTTCAAAAGGGTTCAAAATGGCTAGATGCTTTGTAAGTGCTGCTTTTTATACAAAGGCACCCGGTTCATTAGAATCACAAGCCTGGTGCTGGTGGATTTGCTAAATTAGTTGGCCCTCCCCTAAGACAGTTGACTCTATTTTTGTTATTTCCTATGAATGGGCTATATTAGTGAAATACTAACCATTATTGTTAACTTCATCATTATATAATGAATTTCTGAACAATGAACTTTTTTCTTCCTTTGTCTTTCTTTTTTCTTTTTTTTTTTCTCTTTTTCTCTCTCTTTTATTTTTTTTTTCCCCTGTGCTAAACACCTTCCTAATCAGAGAAGCTGCAAATTCCAAATGTCTCTGTGAGCACAAACTATTATCTATACTCCCTAATCCAGGTTTATTTTCTTTCCATTTTGATTCTGATGCTTCCGTGACCCCTCTGTTCTGAGGCTGGAGCATGTTGGCAAGTTACCAGCGAGACCTGCAATGTCAACGAAAGGGGGCAAAGAGAAGAAGTCCCCATCCTATTGAGAAAAACTTCAGGACATCAGATCCCTGAAGACGGTGTGAATAAATGTGAGCTGGTCTGGACCGGTGGCTTTGCATGTACAATACAATTATGGCACCAGCTCATCACGTTTCCAGTTATTATCCCTAAGATTCCCCATCTAGATGGCTGCAGAGGCGTTCTGCCAACACAGGGCAGTGTAAAACCATAGAAAAAGCTTAAAAGAAAGCAAGGGAAAAATAACCAGTTGTTTTATAAACGCAGATGGCACATAGCAAATGTAAGCCTGGAAGAATATTAATTTTGCTAGGAAATTAGGCACCACTCCACTTCAGAAACAAGAAGTTTACCCCAACTTAATGCCAGTGTCCAGAACTGGGGAAAAAAAAAATAAAAAAATTAAAAAATCAGTAATCTGGTATCTAAACTCACTCCCCAGCTTTATTTTTGTTGGCAGCACAGACATGATCTCAACAAACGGAGCCTGGTCCACAGTAACAGCAGAGGGATTGATTCATTTATTTATTTTAAAGTAGCTCTTTCAATGGTCTTCTATATTAAAAGGGACAACCAACTTTTTCTGCTGCTTCTTCTAGACCTTGAAGATTTGGGAATGACACGAAATACGAGATTCAGAATGTTTTCCTGCTCAGTCTGGAAACTGGAACAGTCTGAGGCTGATTTTCAGTCCCACTCCAGCAGCCCAGGTAGAGCATGGGCGTTCGCTGGGGGTGCAATTTAAATTGTGTCTTTCACCACTAATGGGTACAGTTTTTATGGTGGGGTGTTCATAGGAATGCAGAGAAATAACTCACGGAGAAGTTGTTACAACTGAATCAAAGTATCTAAAACAAAACAAAACAAAAAGTAGAACATAGTTCTAACCTCAAAATTAGTCACTCAAGCTATTTCTAATCTAACGGGTACTGACAGAACTCAGGACTTATTTCAGCTGAATTTGATTTTCCTCTTTAAATTGCTCCACTGAGTTTATAGATTGACTTTCGACCAAAACCTGAAGCCGTGTCCACACATCTTATTTTATAGATTTTTCCTTTCAAATTGATGTCTCTGGGCAGATTTAGTTGTCGATTGTTTGATGGACAAGCTTTGCTTCTGATTTTTTTTTTAAGTCATTTTAATTTCCTTTTTAACATTTTGAAATGTCATCTGATGTATTTACTTTGATAAAAAAGAAGAAATTAGTTGTCAAGCCAGACTGATTGAACTCAAAAGGGAAAGAAAAATAAGCACTTAGCTAGTACACCTAAACTAAACTGCTTTATTGTGTTGATTAGCTGCTTTGGAATTCACGGAGAAAAAGAAATTAAGAAATTTCCTGGTTTGTATTTGCAATGACAACTTCATTTTGAACCATAAAAGACCAAATCTGTGGCTCTCTTAGTCAACGCCTCCAAAGTAAGTGGACCACTTTTTAAATAAAAAAGTTATGGTTTTATTCTGACACTGCTGGACGTGAAGCTCTGCTCTGGAAATGCGACATCAGACTGGACCTTCTTGTCAATAAATTGATCCTTGTGCTGGAAATTGGGTAGTTGTAACTGTAATCACCTCCTTACTCTATGTAAATGTTAGCTTTATACCTGCTAATTAGATATAAGGGGTATATCTGCTCGCTCTGAAGGTTTGGGCTGACTGGAGTGGAAAGCTCGGGTTGCTGGGTCTCAGCACGGCTGCCCACACACAGAATTTGGAAGATGTTCCTCCACTGCTTATAGCTCCTGCAAGCAAAGTACCTACAGCAGTATCACATCCCAGACTCCTGTTGTCGCATGGAGGGCGAGGGGAGGGGGGAAGTTCAGATAAGGGTAAGAGAATAACAGATAAGAAAAAAAAGGATAAGAATTCTAGAGGTTTTAATTTCCTTTCAACTCTTTTTTTTTTTTTTTTTTTTTTTTCCCTTACCAAAACTCATGCCAAA
>VZRU01004954.1:179782-226224 GCA_013398155.1 Pedionomus torquatus | reverse complement strand
TACCAAACTTCATGATGATGTTGTGACAGGGGCAAAGTACAAAAGCAGATATTCTGGGAAAGCCAAAAGCTCTCTGTTGTCACAGAAATGAAGATGAATAAGAAATTAATCTATAGCACTGAAACAGTTTCTTTTATTAAAAAAAAAAAAAAAGAAAAAGAGAAAGACATCAGAGCACTTGAAGAATTTCTATATTTGTCTAAGACTTTATATGTTGAAATGTTTGCTGCTCATCAAAATTAAACCTCGGCGTGGCGTGAGCTTCTGCAACAGACCAAATCTTGAAGTTGTCATGGCAGTGAAGTGGGTGCTCGTGCATTATGCTAGGATGAAACCCAGACTGACGTCTCTGACTACCGAAGGAAAAGTATCTGGAAGATGGACATTGGGACTTCTTTGCAGTGCTGCAGAGAGAAGTTCCCTTTCTATTGCTTCCATGGAATTGCTGCCTGGTTAGAGAAGTTCAGGTGCCTTCTGATGCTCAGTATCTTACACGGCTTTAATTTGCATCTGCTGAGAATGGAAATCATAAATGAATTCCATGTAGCTTTCAAAAGTGAGCCTGTTCTGTTATCAGAAAAATAAAAAAAATTGTTATCAACAAATCTGGGTGTGATTGATGGAGAGAAATAAATCTTTCAGTACATTCACCTCCTCATGAGCACGTGTTACGAGCTGTTTATTGAACAAAGTTCTTGGTGTTGTGCTTCAGCTCTTGAGGAGGACGACGCCACTGAAAACAGCATAGCATCTGTTGGGTTGCGCAAAACCCTACATACTTTTATTTTTGTCATAGAGCTGGCTACAAAAATCATGTTGATTTTACTTGCACACAAACATGACAAGCGTTGTCCTGTGAAGTGGGGAAGTTTTCAATGTTGATTTGTATCTTTCCGCCTGTGCGAAGTGCGTGTGTGGGAATAGGTTACTGAAGACAGGCTAAATTAAGAGATACATATTCTAAATATATATAAATCACAAAAACACAGCAGCTGAGCCAGGTCTGATAGGGCAAAACATTATTTTCTGTTGTGCCTAAGGAGAAATTTGTTCGATACCTGTGCTACAGAAGCATCCAGCACCATTGCCTTTGGAGGCACCCAAAGAGTGCTGAGACCTCCACCTCTGCAAGATGAGAGATACATCAGTAGCCCACACTCTGAAACTGGGCTTCACCACAAGCCTTTTATCACCAATCACCTACTTCAAATGCCTTAAGTGTGGAAAGACACAGTTTACTTCTAGAACATCAGATTTCTTTCTGCTTACTACCTTTTTAATGCAACTGCTAGTGCCCAGTGAATAAAATGTGCGCCGAATCTTCAGAGGTTGCTTTAGCAATATTTATATTTCAAAATTTTCTCTGAAATAAATAATTCAGTCCAGCCTGCTGGGTTTTGGGTTGCTGTTGGTAGATAGTTTGGAAAGATACGGTAAGATTAGTAAGCAACACTTTCAAGTTATGAAAAATCATGAGTTTATAAAAGACTGTGTTTACATTTTGCCAGGTATAAGTATTAAATTCTTATTGACATCACAGAATTACAGACTTTTTAAAAATGTGTTACTTCAAAATCACCTCCCACCACACCAGGTTGCTCCAAGCCCCATCCAGCCTGGCCTTGAACCCCTCCAGGGATGGGGCAGCCACAGCTTCTCTGGGCAACTTGTTCCAGGTCTCACCACCCTCACAGCAAAGAATTTCTTCCCAATATCCAATCTAACTCTCCCCTTTTCCAATTTAAAACCATTACCCCTTGTCCTGTCACTTCACTCCCTGACCAAGAGTCCCTCTCCAGCTCTCCTGGAGCTCCCTTCAGATCCTGGAAGGCTCCTCTAAGTTCTCCCTGGAGCTTTCTCTTCTCCAGGCTGAACAGCCCTGGCTCTCTCAGCCTGATCCAAGGCCAGGATGGATGGGGCTTGGAGCAACCTGGTCTGGTGGAAGGTGTCCCTGCCCAAGGCAGAGGGTTGGAACTCAGTGATATTTAAGGTCCCTTCCAACCCAAACCATTCTATGATTCTATGATCATCAAAAATGACATCTACATTCAGCTTCTTTTGTTTCTGATCTATCAAAGTTCTAATTTTTTTATTTTTTTTTTTTACTTTAAAGCTGTTAAGCCAATGGGAAATACACCACTCTGTATTTATGCCGCAGCTCACTCCTGCCTCGGAGCAACAGCATCCCGTTGCTGTCCTACTGAATAGCAGCACCTCTCGTGTGAGTGACAAAACCCCTGTGTGACAAGGAGGGCTTTGCAGCCGAATTCAGATTTGCTGAAAAGCACACTGTATTTTGTAAAAACTGTCTCATTTCACTTTTAGAACTGCTCAAGCATTTCATAGGGAGTTTGCCTTCTTTCTGTTTAAGGCCTGCTCTTGAGCAGTTGATTACCTTCACCCCTCCCAGATATATTAATTACCCAGAACTGCCCATTAGGTAGTTTCTGGAACCAGTTCCTGCCTCAAAGACTATTCCCAGATATTTCAGTCCCCCAAACGCCACTGTGGCCGAATGCTATTTTCAGGAAGAGGGTGGAAGAGGTGATAAGAAAAGAGCGTTACAGTGGAATTCAATAGCAGACAGCCAAGCTGCCAGTGGGGCAGTGTCCTCCATCCTCCAGCAAAGCCTTTCCCCCAGGTAGATACCCTTAAAAAACAGGAGAGGTTTTGAAATAGGTTTTGTGATAAGACAAGGGTTAATGGCTTCAAGTTGCACCAGGGGAAGTTCAGGCTAGATCTTAGGAAATATTTCTTTCCTGAAAGGGTTGTCAGGTATTGGAATGGGCTGCCCAGGGAGGTGGTTGAGGCACCATCCCTGGGGGGATTCAAGAGAGAAGTTGACTTGGTGCTCAAGGAAATGGCTTAGTGTTGGGTGGTGTTGGGTGTTATTTATGGTTGTTGGGTTTTTTGTGGGGGTGATTTTTATTATTTTTTTTTTCCATTGGTTGGACTAGATGATCTTAAGAGGTCCCTTCCAACCTAGGTGATTCTGTGATTCTGTGAAATATTCCATCACTCTTGTTTCCCATCCATATCACAGTAACAGAAGTGAGATAAGCTTTCAGAGACGTGCTGAGAGCTGGAGGTTTACCGTGCCACGCCATGCCAGACGCACACGTTCTGCTCGTGAAATACCAAATATTTCCCAGAAAAAAAAAAAATAATATAAAAATGTAAAGGTATTTATGAATGACATTGGAATTACGTTGGCTTTCCTTCCCTTCTCCTTGAAAAGATGCTTTAGTGTCAGCACAGCTGAACGAGCTGGTCTCTGAAGGGTAAATATGAAAGCATAATTATGGAAAGTATTTCTGATTCGCAGCCAAGTCGCTGTATAATGCATTACCTTATCCCTCCCCAACCTCAGAAGTGGGCCTACTACAGAAACCGATCTAGCTTCTAATACTGAGGAAACTAAGGCCTTACAAATGGATTTCACATGAATAAATCACTTTAAATCCCCCATGTCGAGTCCTCAGACTGATGTCACGTCCTCGGGAAAAAAAAAATATATATATATTTGATAAGAAAACGAGAAATACATTTTCTGGCAAACTGCTTTTCTACATTTGTCTTCTTCTTATCATTTTAAATCTGGGAGCATTTGGAAGCTGCTTAAGAGGTTGGGATGTTAAATTAATCAGAGGTAGCAGGTTAGTGGGCAGATGAGACCAAGGGCTACTGTGAATTGTTGTCATGCGACCCTGAAATTTAGGGTAACATCAAATTGTGTAGTCAGTACAGCTAAAAGACATTTATAAACTGGTATTTTTAAGTGAATGCCAATTTAATACTCTTTCCTCCTTGGTTTTGATCATCTGCTTGTAGAAGGGCAATCAGAAGCGGTCAGCAACTGCCTGAAAGCCTTTGAGGAACTCTAGCAATTTGCCACAACTGTGAAAATCTACAAAAAATCTACTTGGAATGAACCTGAGGCCTAAGGGCAGCGCAAGGATTTGGGCAACGGGCTTGAATCTTCCTTCCGCTTATTTTCCCCAATGTGCTTCTGTGTGTATCTCCAACTAGGAGGATAATTAATAATTGGATATGATGTGTGGGACTGAAATAAATCGCTTAAGGAAAACTCTGCTGAGGTATTTTTTCCCTTTTTGAGACAGGTCGCCAATGGCCAAGACCAATAAAAAGCAATCTGTTGTTATTCAGTGGTGATGAAAGTTATAACAACAGTGTCATTTGCCAAGGGAGATCTGCCTATTTTTGGCCTTTAGATAAAGATGAACGAGAACTTGAGTTACACATTTTATTAAATAGAGAAGCGTAATTGGTTTTGTTCTCTGGTTTAGCAGGACAGATGGAGTGTAGAACAGGGCAGGTGAAGGGGGCTTGGACACAAGTTTCTAACCATAACTTAAAAGTCAGATTCCAACCTGTAAGAGCCATGTGATATAAATAAACCATTGCTGCGTGGCACATTTTGAGCCAGATATTAGATATAAAATAGCAACTAAATGGCTGGAAAGCAGCTGCTTGCCCATCTATAAGACATCTGGGTTGTTTTTTTTTTTTCCTCAGCTCAGGAAGAACTTGCTGCTAGAGCCAACGGTTGTGTTTCAGGGACCTGTTTTATTTTCCAGCGCAAAATGTAAGTGCAATGCGACACAGAGCAATTCCCTCTTTGAAATTGCTTAGAACATTCTTTCATTTATTTATTTATTTATTTATATCTCTACTGCAGAAACCTCTGCTTCTTCTGCCACCCTTTTCTGCTGCCCTTCCCACCCAGAGGCTGTAGCTGGCACTGGGTGCCTGGCACTGCCATCTCCTGGTGCCCTCTCCCAGCCTCAAGCCACAGGGCAGTTCTCTTTACATCCCTGTTGATTTCTCACACCCCCTCTTTCCCTCCCCTCAAGAAATGCTGAAGCCTCGAGAAAGGCAACGTGGAAGCATTCATTTGCCTGAGAGACACACAGAGTCCACCGAAGCTGGAGCTCACAAGCTGAAATTCTTCTTTCCTTTTTAAGGAATATAGGAAGGCACGGTTTCCTTTTCAATATGAGTCGAATGGAATTCACTTCAGTCTTTCTGAAAACCACTGAGAGAGTTTAAAAGCCAAAAAAGCCTTCCACTTCTATTTTCTATTTTCCTTTTCCTGTTTTTCAAATGTTTCACGATGCACCCACTGACAGAAAATTAAGCGGGACCTAAAGATCACTCTTTACCGCTTGTGCTGGTTGGTATATACAGGTTAATTTTTCTGGTGAGATGAAATACACATATCTTCTCAATTTTTAGGAGCTAGCTGAGGTATATCATAGAATGGTTAGAGTTGGAAGGGACCTTAAAGCCCATCAAGTTCCAACCCCCCTGCCCTGGGCAGCGACACCTCCCACCAGACACCACGTGGCTGAAAATATTCTGGCATTCTGCTTAGCCATGTCCAAATCAAATTAGAGTTTTTTCATATGTTTGGGGTTTTTTTTTTTCTTTCTTTCTTTCAGAAAAAAAAATAATAAAATCAAATATGGAAAAAGCATTGCTACTTGCGGTTCTGGTAACAAGGAATGGACCGTTCTGGGGTGGAGCGATGGCATAGTGCCATAGTGATGGCAACGGTGCCGTAGACCAGCAAATAAATGTATGCATGTGTAGGCACGTGTATCACAGAACTGCAAACACAATCAGTGTCATCTACTGATGATTTTATTTTTTTTTTTTAACCTAAGGCAAGATCCTTAACGGAATAAAAACCCGCTGCTGGGTTGCAAGGCTTGATTTAAGCACAACACGGGTAAGCAGACAATGCCCGTGCCGGGAAATACCCTGGGGATGAACCACAGGACAAGCATCAAGTTCACTTTTAGCAAGGCTGGAGTGAAGATTACCGCAGACCCTCGCACCGTCACCCCTCAGTTACCGTTTTTCTATTTTCCGTTCAGTTATAACAGCAAAAGTATCCACAGACTGAAATACCAGACTACATAAGGAGTTATTCAACTCCGTTACACCAGTCTGTAAGGGTTNTGTTTCTCCTTTCACAGCGTTAGGTCCAAAGCACATTTACTTTGGAAATACTCTCCTTGCTTGTGGTGCAACAGGAGGCGCTTCCACAGCGGGCAATTAATTTTAAACAAAGCCTTCATCCGTTTTCAGCTAAGAAATAACGCACGTTTGAGTCGTTTTGAAGAAAGCGTGCAGCCCTTTCCCCTTTAAAAATACATAATCTGATTTGACAGGGCACATTTGTGGTGTCTCGGTGGTAGATCTTCTATTAAATTTATTTAAATACTCCCATTCTTGAGAAAATAAGCTAGATGAGTTGCTTTAAGACATTCATTAAAGCCTGCTCCAAAACATGTTTTATATGAAAAATGGCTTTGCTACTGAGAATGATTGGTATGTCAAGAATTTCATTTCAGGCAACATTTTTGTTATTAGAACAAGCTTCTGTTGTCTACACGGGGGTTTTGTTCAGAAAGATATAATGCAAGATAGGGAAAAAAAGCATCCTTCCAGTGTTCTTATCTTCTATGCAATACTTCTATTGTAAGCATAGATAATAACAATTCTAATATTTTTTTTCATTTCCTTGGGTGCTGCTTCTTACTCACATCTTATAATGGTCTTCATGATTTTACTGCTGCTTCTCTAGGGGCTGGAAAAATAATCAAAGAACTTGTTTTTCAGTGAGCAATGTACTTGTTTATTGAAACCTCAGAACTGGATGCCTTAAAGGTGATCTTTTCAAATCCCTTTTTGCTTTTTTGTATTTCCTGTGTAAAATACAAAGGCTATCACATTAAAACATGTTTTCCTTATTGTTTTCTGCATCATTAAAACTTGACAGGCCCATTTCTCTCCTGTTTCCTTTTGAAAGAACACCAGCTTCTGAAAAGAGAGGAGGGGGGAGGAGGACTGAAGTAGGTCACAGCCTTTGGTGACTTCACCTTGCCAGTCCCCTTAAACTGCCCCAAGAGGCAAAAACATCCATAAATGGGGAGGAAAATGGGAATGCGAATAAAGCCAAAAGAAACAAAACAGACCAAAAGTTTTTTTCAGTAGGTTTCTGTGGTTTCTATTCTGTTCTGTTCTTGTTTACATCCTGTCCCACCCTTGCCCTTCTGGCAACATTATTGTTTCTCTCTCTTTTTTGTACTCCAATAAGCAAGTTTTAAAATTCTCTCAAATCAAAACGACTTTGCAGCAATCAGCCATGTCGGACCACAGGTTTCTCTGAGTAGCAGATACGTGTTTCTCTCCATCTTGGAAGAACATCTACCATACTTCACTTTATGACTACAGGGACTATTTTTACCCAGCCCTTGCTTCCTGAACAGCAACCACATTTCCAGAGACTGTTCGCATGTGCCAGCAGCAGATAAAGTTACCACGTTAAGTAGCTGAGGTGGCTGAGGGATGGGGGTAATGGAGGGATGGAGCTGGCTCTCTTGTTTCTATTTTTGCTTGCTTTTTAAAATGTTGATTTAGACCATCCTGATTAAAAAAAAAAAAAAAAAAAAAAAAACACCCAACCTAACAACGATAAAACGAACAAAAAAGGAAAAAAAAGCCAACCACTAAACCAGAAAATGAAAGCGTGTGATACCCGCTGGGAGATAAAATACCTAATTATTTTATTTTGCCTCTGACCATGGGCTGAGGAGACAGTGGTCATCACAGTATGGTCACAACTGTTTGAACTGGAGCATCACACTTCACCTGAACACACAGAAGCATAGTATGGTTTGGGTTGGAAGAGACATTAAAGACCACAGAGTTTCTAGCCCCCGCCCTGGGCAGGGACACCTCCCACAAGACCTGGTTGCTCCAAGCCCCATCCAGCCTGGCTTTGAACCCCTCCAGGGATGGGGCAGCCACAGCTTCTCTGGGCAACCTCTTCCAGTGCCTCACCACCTTCAAATTCCTTCCTAATATCTCATCTCAGGCTCCCCTCTTTCAGTTTAAAACCATTCCCCTTCATCTTATGGTTCCCCTTCTTGTTCAAGAGTCCCCCCTTCATCTCTCCTGTAGGCCCCCTTCGTCACCTTGCCTTGTTGTCTTGTCAATGTCAAACATATCAGGGAAGGGAATAAGAGTCCAGCCAGCAATCTCCTGCACGCCAGCTGAGCGAGCTGGGTACTGCATCCCGGGGGGAGTCCAAGAGCATGTTTTAAATACTCCTCCACCCTATCTCTAACCAACAGGATCCTGTAATTTCCAACCACTTCCCTACTTCTCTGTCTCAGAATGGGGACGGTAGGTGAAGCTGACACACACAGCAGTTGAAGCATTTAGAGGATCTGCAACAATTCCCTGGAAGAAGTTTATTATCATTTGTAGTTGTACTTGATTATTTAAAGGTCACCACTCTTCTGTACATAATCAGTTTTCCTTGCTTCCAGTTTTACTTCAACTTCTGCCAAACTGAAATAATTGATGAGAAAATAAGTATGGGGAAAGTAATAACTTTCACGCACCAAAGATCACAGAATCACTGAACAGTTGATTGAGGTCAGAAGGGACCTCTGAGATCACCTGGTCCAAATCCCTGCTCAAGCAGGGTCCTGTTGGCTTTCAATATTTCCAAGGATGAAGATTCTACAACCTCTCTGTGCAACCTGTGCCAGTGTTCAGTCACCCTCACAGTGAAAACATGTTCCCTGATGTTTAGATGAAATCTCCTGCATTTCAGTTTGTGTCCCTTGCCTCTTTTCAATTAAAGATGTAATAGCCTCCAGTGAACCAAGCAGATGGAAGCTAATTCAGATGTTTCATTGTACAGTCCAACTGAAATATGTAGCACATGAAAGTCTCTGGCGAAATCCCTGATTCACTTCTGGAAAAGAAATTAAATTACATGATGAAACCTCCTTGGCACTGTCAGCCACCCATGGATGCAGAGTTTGGCACTGGACAAGTCTCTAATTTGAAAGGTGTGAAATATTACCTTCAGTCAACTCGACAAGCATCTTTCTTCCAGCGTTTAGTCTTCAAATCCACAAATCTCACCGGCAAGTGTCCTATAAATCTTTGTAACTGAGCAGTAGGTAGAACCTGCTGCTTTTAATTCTCTTTCAACCTTTGCTGAGCTTCTGTCCTTTAAATTGCTACTACAGCTACTTCATTTTTCCTCCCCAGCATCACCAGTTCTTCAGGTTTTATTATAATTACCATCCATCATATTTTTCTTCTCACTTGAGTGGTGGAAGATAACAGCCATTGTCCCAGCACCAGCACCAGCCACAGCGGGGTTGGTGTCATGGGAGTCCCAGAGTGGGTATAGAAAAGGCAGTGATGGCCTGGACTGGTGAGCAAACATCCAGGAGAGGGCAGGGGATACTGCCCATGGGAATGGCGAGGTGCTCGTTCCTCCTTTGTTGCATCTCCTGTATCTTGCACCTAGACACCTGGACAGGGATGCAACCAGATCGTGGTGTGCTCCTGTCCTCCTCCGCCACTCAGATGGAGAACGTTGCCTTTTTCTGCAAGGACAATGACCTACCATGGTCCTACAGGCACCTGAAAAGTCCTTACAACCCTGGACAAAGGCAGGTCCCCCACCCTCCCTCTTTGTAACTGTCATGGTCTTACAAGGAGCTGGAGGGTCCCCAGAGTCATGGGTAAATGGAGCTCCTCACCACCCACCTTCTGGGGGTGAAAATTATCCCAGTATAAAGTTTCTGATTCATGAACCCATTGGCTGTTTCTGCTTTCTGCTGTCTTTTTGTGGGCAAACTTTTGGGGCTTTTTCTCTTGCACGAAGATTACAGAAGCCAACATTTCTTAAGCTTTTCCATATAGATCAGCTCCTTGAGGGCAAGGACCCACCTTTCAATCTCTTTCACCCCAATTCCAAACCTCATTTCCATTTGGAGGGAACAATGTTGTTACCTGAGAGCAAAACCACTTTTTCTCCTATAAGGCCAGAGCCTCTTTTGCCTTTCCCTTTTGTTTCCTGCTCTTTGTTTGGTGAGAAAGGCAAGGTAGGGGGTCTGGCCTAACTAATTCAAGGCTATTTTGGGAAAATACCCCTAAAGATAGGAAATGAGCAGGTTGGTTTGCTCTTCTTTCAGGAACCCAGACCAGAAAGTATTTTCTCACATGAGAAAGCACTGGAGTGGAACTGGAGATCATTTCGAATACAGTTGCATCGTGTGGATGTTTTTTCTCCTTTGTTAAAAAAGGGTGTTTGATAAATAGTATAAGGTCAGTAACAGAATTTAAAACAGATGTTATAACAGAGGAGAGACCTAAGATTTCCTTAGGGATCTCAGGTATGGCACATTGCCTCGACCTGACTGCCTCTTTGTTTTTATTACTATTACAATATTATCTGGTTGGGGTTTCACCGCTTTTTATGCTACAAAAGGTATAAAATAAGATTGTCCCTTCTCCCTCCTTGCAAGTTTGCACGGTGGTTAAACACAGCACTGACACTAATGATAACATCAAAGATGTCCACAGTGGCCCTTAAAACCAACCCCAACCATGGCAAGCCGCTGTCTTAATTTTGGTGGAAGAAGGAGGTGGCTCTAGAGAATAAACAGTCCTTATTCAAGCCGATCATAGCACTAAATTAAACAAGATTCATGGCTTTAAACACAGAGATCTTGGCCTGCTTCTTCCTTTGGCAAGCTACCACCAGGACTAACATGTAGTCCAGTGTATAGAAGAAACACATCAACCAAAATATTTGAAAAGTAAGGCTTTCCTTTAAATCCCTCTGCCTTTATGCAAAGAAAGGTTTATCAAGAGAAACCATTTGGCGTTTTTCAGGCAGTGTTAGGAAGATAATAATTGCCTTTTTAGGGGGAAAAAAAAAAAAAAAAAAAAAGGAAGAAAGTTAATTTAGATAAAGCTTCTGACATCTTTTGTTCTTGTCATCCTGTTCCTTTGAAGCCAAAATGGTAAAAATCTACACTTAAAAAATCTACACAGAAAAGAAAAGGAAAAATATCTGCAGAGGAAGAAAAGCAACCTGGTGTGGTGGGAGGTGTCCCCACCCAGGGCAGAGGAGCTGGAACTCGATGATCTCCAAGGTCCCTTCCAACTCTAAATATTCTATGAAAATGTAGCCCATCTTTCCTAGCGTCGCAGAGAAAATATCTGTATTTTGAATAATAACAATTCTCAGGCTACCTCTAAGCAGCCAGCACAGGATGCTGGAACGGCTTTAGTCATGTTAGAGCGGTGCCTCCCTTGGTCTGTGTATCTGGCTGAGGAATACCGTTAGCCCAAGGAAAGCACCCTATTAAGACGGCTGTACTCCAGCACCCGAGCTCGTCTGTTTGCGTCTAGCTGATGTATCACACCATTTGGGCTTAGACCGGCTTTGCTCGGCTGTTAGAGAAGAACAAGTGCAGAGCAGTGCAGACACTCGTGGATGAGTGTTGAAAAACCTTTGGCACAGGGTAAATAGGTGGGAAAAGCGAATTTCACAAATTCACACAAGCAGGCTGGTGGCAGCCTGGGCGGTAGTTAGGAGTCTGAGCTGCAAAGGTCACAGATACACAGAATGGTTGGGGTTGGAAGGGACCTCTGGAGATCACCCAGTCCAACCCCCTGCCACAACAGGGTCACCCAGTGCAGGTCCCACAGGAACGTGTCCAAGTGGGTTTGGAATGTCTCAGCCACCCTCACAGGAAAAAAATTCCTCCTCATGTTTAGATGGAACTTCTTAAGCTCAATTTTCTGTCCCTCCAGCAGCACCTTCAACTGGATCAGGATACACTCCCTGTTCTGTTCAGTTGTAGACAGTTGACCCATGGTCCTGAGTGACCCTTCTAGCGTACACGTGATCCATCACTATGGAATACTTTTAAACAAAAAGTGTATCCTCACTATCTTAAGTATGTACATAAAGTTGTCCCACACTATCATTTCCACAGCTGAAGGAACAGTTTCTACTCACTATTTTCAAATATCTTGTCTTGTACAGTTCGGTCAATTCTATAGCAAGAAACACCTGGGGCATCTTTGGGATGGCCAGATCCTCCACCAGGATATTAATCCACACACTGATGATACGTGCAGCCGAACAAAAAGGTTAATACAAATGGTTTGTCACAAAGAACATCTTAATCTCAGTGCTGCAGTTTTCAGCTTGTCTGTTGATCCTCTCATATTATTCTTAGTTTCTTCATGTCTTACCAAAAATATACCTCGGTCCTACAGGCACTGCCAGAAGTCAGTCCTTGCCCTCTAGAAGGCTCTAGATGACTGCTCTTTTTCCTGTTACTGTTTTTAAACCTTGAATTCAGAGAGGATTATGTACGTCTTTAATTTCTATTGAGTTTGACAATTTTATGTGGCAAGCTGCGTTACGGTCTAAGTTGTCTCTGACAGCAAAGACTCTGCCTCCGCTAAACAGTATTTACTCGTCCTCACCCTGACTCCTGCCTGGTAGAAATGATCTCTCCACCCGAATGTGAGCAGCTGATTCGAAAAGTCAGCAGCAGTCGGCAGTCAGGCCAGAAAGTGGGAAAACGGGTCTCAACACCTCCTTTGCTTGAGTGACTGAATTGAGCAACGAGGCGTCACGTTCCAGCATCAGCTTGCACTGTGCTCGCTTCCCCTCCAGTCACAGGAAACCCACCCAGTTGCTAATTTTTAATTTGCTATTATTTCCTGCTTTTGACAATCCTATCTAAATTCAGGTATTTGCTTCTTTAGCTTGGATATGGGTTAACAACACCTTCATTGTGGGTAAATTTGTAGGAGAATAATTTTTCTCTTAACAAATTGCTTGATACATGGCGCATGTATAATAGCAGAAAACTCCCTTAATCTGTATATGACATCACTAATGTTACTTTTTCTTCTCTTGATTTATCTTAGCCTTGCCCTGAAAGAAAAAGAAGGTTGTGGTCTCCACAGAACTGGTGTTTTGGTTGAGGAATCCCTGCTGGATCCTCCCTAGACCTTTCATTTTGTCTCTCACATGACAGCCAACGTGGATGGTGCCCAGCTGAGATTAAAATTACCTTCACTTATGTAAAGCACCATTCAGCACCTCTACTTAACATGCAGAATTGTCACGGAAGAATATTAACTACGCAACAACCCTATGCAGAATTTCAGAAGATAATGTACCTCCTGCCAATTCTGAAAATGAAAAGAAAATGTCATACTTCTGTTTCTACTGTTTTACTAATCTGTATTAGTAAAACTACCCAGCAGCCATGGATGGCAGAAATCAGACATGAACAGATATAGAGAAGAATTTTATTTGCAGTAGCTTTTCAAAGGTAGTTCTAGACAAAAGGGATGAGATTTACTAGCCAAAGTTATATTTAGCATCATTTTAAGGTGTCCTAGGTCATCCTTCCTACCTCCTTACTCCAGAAGGACAGAAGCCTCCTATATTATCTGGTAAACCATGTGCAGGCATCTCAGGTTCTCCAGGGTGTCTAAGATGCCACAAAAAGCCCATGATTTCAACTCCAGGTACCCTTGATATTATACTACAACACAATTAAGATTTAACTGAAATGTAAGTTAAAATAATGACACTGATTATATTTTAATTTTTTCTTCATTTTCTCGTGTTTTGTTCTTTTAAACTTCTGGAGGTATAGTATTTTAGGGAAAAATAAATTCAGGAAAAGGATTCATGTGTACGTTCTGCACACTGCCGAGGCAGAAGGGACTGGTGTGTGAAGCCCACACAAGAGAGAACAAAAGGGCTACATTTACGTGTCTTCTACATTGCACTGGTTTGCATTTTAGAAGCTGTCTTTTTCTATGAGGATCCTATTTTCAGTTCATGCACCAGCGCCACATGAGCAAGCAGTAGCCACAGTTAAGCACGTAAATCTATTTAAATTCGAATAACATTTTAGAACAACAAAGGAAATTATATTTGGAGTGTAAAGTTTGTCACGGTTTAAAATAGGAAAAGAACTCTACAATAAGATTTCCAGTTTGATGGTTTTGCTTTCGGTCATCAGAATACACACAAGTCTTACAACTCGTAGAGCAATGTCTTAAAATGTATGTGCTATGAAAGTAAAATTATTTTCATAGAATCATAGAATGGTTAGAGTTGGAAAGGACCTTGAAGATCATCGTGTTCCAACCCCCCTGCCATGGGCAGGGACACCTCCCACTAGACCACATTGCTACACTTTGCTTGTTTTTCTTCCTTATCCAAGAGTCTTCTGAACTCCACCTGACATTCTCTAATGTCCCTTTTCTTCTCCATATTGCAGATATTTGGAGGCATCTGCTCTGTGCTCAGGGTGCACGCTCCCACGCTTAGAGATGAAAACCGTGATTGCAGCGTACCCAAATGGCCCTTCATCTTCCCAGCTTCAACATTGTTTTCTAGCCCTGATCGTGCACTAGACTAAGGAGTTATTTTAAGTAGTCATTCCTTGATTTATGTCAATTTGAAGAAATTGCTGAACTGCTGTTATTTTTCAGGTCAATTTTTTCTCCCCACGCCACCTGTGCTCTGAAAAGGATGTGCTTTCCCAAAGAGATTCAGTGGCTGGTGCTCAGTGATGGGTTCCTCAGCCATTCCTGAAGTTTTTTTAAAGTGTTCCAACTTGGCTGACACACCAACAGCAGTTCTGTGCTAGAAAAAGACCCCCGATGTCTGGTGATGGAAACAATCCATCCGGACATGCCATTGCTTTTGGCTTGTGAAGATCCTCTCACTGCCCCGCGTACAATCTAAGAGAAGAGATTCCTACTACTTCAGATTCCTACTGAAAGGACCCCGTAGCTTATTTCCAGTAAGTTTTTTGGCAGCTCTTGCTGGTTATGAAGGCCAAGAGTCTGACAGCAGGGACTGTCTCCATGAGTGTGTTCGGCTTGTGGCAGGTTTAGTCACCCAGGCAAGAGTGGACCAAGTTGCGGAACTTGGTCATGTTTCATCATGGAACTTCATCATGGGTTGATGTTCTCTCTGTAGAGGAGCCTGTATTTTTGCCTGTAGGTGGTACTTTCTGTTCAGAAGACAGAAAATGCACAGGTTTCTGGTGCACAGCAGCATTGCACGAAGAAGGCAGAGTTAAAGGAGCTTGGAGACCACCTTACCTCTTGCTTCCCTGTTTTTGATAAGTTTTGCAGTTGTTCTAACAGATTACCACATCCCCCAAGAAATAGATACCTTGAGCCTAACTTGATAATGCATTTTTTACATGGAGAAACATTACATTTTCATGTCCAGGAGTGAACTGGGAGTCCAGTCTCACATAACAGTCTGTGAGATCCAACCTGCAGAAACGACGAGTCTACTAAGTGCCTCGGCCCATCCTGAGGTAGAGACTCACTCTTTGGGCTTTCTCCACTGATTCTGAAGAGAGCTCAGGCACCTGTCTCTGAAATAATACCACCTGTAAGCAGATAATTAGGGCTGGTTTTCAAATCCCCTACCCCTTACACCCTTCCCTTGTAGCCAGCACTTGCTGACACAATTTTTCTTTCTTGAAAACGGTGTGACCCTTCAGTGAACTTCTTCCTGCATAAAACGTTTCTTTAAAATAATGTTTTCTTTAAAGCTTCAAACAGCCGACAGGTTGTGGTAAGTAGCTTCCTTCCCTGGAGACTTTTGCCAAGAGTTATGCTCCAGTGCCTGAGGCTGGGCAAGGCTGGCTCAATGGCTGCTCTACATACCCAAAAACTGCCCAATTCATGCAAAGCAAGCAGGGCAAAACGTCTTGGGGTGAGGAAGGATATGTGTCCACGGGCAGATGCCTACAGATAGGGTACACCTGTAGTCCACAAGCTTTGTACTCTCTCTGATATAACCTGCTTCTCAGGAAGGCCTGAATTCACATCAGCTTGGCAATCGGGCATCCACTGAAGGATGGGGCTTCTCTCAAAAGAAACTACACCAGTTGACACAACAAAAAGAGAACGGCATTCATCATAGTATCATTTTTTATATAGTCTTTCTGTATTACCCAACTGTCCTGCTGTCCATCTCCAGCTCTTACTGGGCATTCAATAAGATTTTTCTATTCTGAACTTTCTCTACTATTGGATGCTTCTTCTGTGTGGGGAAGCGTAAGCAGGTCTAGCAGCCATTCTTCTGAGAAGTAGGCTAGCACTCCATTAAGGTAAATTAAACTTCACTGCACCAGATTCTAATGGCCTCTGCAGCCTGAATGCAGAAGAAGTGGTTAAGACAAGATACCTGGTATTGGATCCGTGCAAAGGTGATGGAGAAAAAGTGAAAAGTCAGGAGATCCAGAATTGCAGTCCTTACCTGTCCCCAAGCCTGCTAATCACTCCTGATTTCTTTTTTTCACAGTTCTTGTCTTCACTAATGATCGGGGAGATCAGACCACAGGTCATCAACTTAGTGTGAAGAAAATGTCAGCATAACCCAAGCAGAGCGTTTAATAGCTAAATGGCTTTTCTTGAGTAACGACTCACACTTGTAAATTAATCATGCTGCAACAGTCTCACTCTAGGCTAACCCAACATGCCAATTTAACTCATTTTCCGTGTTCTGAATGTGGAAACTTTAAATCTAGGCCAATATTTTCAGTAAATTCAATAAATCATTCACTGAGTCAATTATTTTCTGCAGATCTTTTGTACCACAAATTTTCTACCCTCATGCCGCAGACCCATTTTAGCATTCAAGGAAAGAAAACATTCTTATCTGCAAAGGAACTATGCAGACATGCATCTTAACTCTGAATGTAACATCACTGGGTATAGCGTGGCAGGAGGTAAGCGAATGTCAGCCCCACCACACACTTTAATATCTCCAGACTGAGATGTACTTGTGTCTGCACCAGCTTGTTCACAAAGTCAGAAAGGTGAAAATACTCCATTAATGTCATAAATATTTGTATAATCCTAGAAGCAAGTCACTAATTTGTCTAACCTTGGCTGGAAACTGTAATACAGCTTCAGATCACCTGCCCGATCTTGTAAATCAAAATGTGCTTGTTATAATTTAATAAATCTTGGGTTTTTCACTTAATTACATTTTTATTTTTGAAGCTTATGTGTGAGATGACCAAAATCAAATCAAAATAAAGACTAAAAGCAAAAGTGTAAAAGTAAAAATAAATTTAAAAAAAAAAGATAATAACCTTCCGTCTTTGTGAGATTTATAGGCTTTTCGCAGAAGGGAACTGTAAGAAAAAGCTGAATGAAGGCTGGCGACATCTGACACAGACAGTTGAATAAGCAGTTCTAAAAATAAGGGCTGGGCAGATGAAAGAAAGGCAAGAATACAAGCAGGATGCAAAGAGATGGTTCGGAGGGCACACCAGGAGGGGCAGGTTTAGAGATGCTGCCGTAAAAAAATTCACAGAGCTCAACTGCAGTAAACCAGAAGTTAAAAGGAAATCTTGCAGTAAAAATCCTGTCAAAACCCACATACTCAAGTGCTGTTCTTTATAAAACCAGCCCCGGCGGCTGCACTGGTAATGAACGGTTCGAGCCGTACTGCCCAACTGATGCTCATCGGCTCTGGCAGGCGGTGTTGAAACCAGCAGAGGTGTCCTACTCCCTCTGTCAAATCTACCTTCCCTCCTCCCTTCACTGTTCCTTCTGGTTTTCATCACTGTCAAAGCCATCCTCCGAAACAGGTCCTCTTGCTCAGCCCAGGCGGGCGGGACCCTGCAGCCAGAACCTCCGCTCCCGCTTACTCCCAAAAACTCAACCTTTCTCCCTCTGCCCAGCCTTGACCTGCTAATGGTGGTGGTGGGAGGAGTAAGCCGTTCCCTTCTGCTCCACCGAGCTCCGATTTGAAAAGTTCAGCACGCCATTCATTAAGGCTGTAATTATTAATAGTTTTTTTTTTTTGACACCAGAAAAGGCATTGGTGTCATGCATTATTTTTCTCACAGTTCCGATGACTAAGGAACTGCCAGAAAGAAGAGAGAGACTGTTTTCACGCTGTTATACTTGGGCATGCTTAACCAGGACTTTTTATCTCAGTGTTGAAGAAGCCGTTCTGAAGAGGCCTGGTTTTTAACGGATTTTCCAGTTATATTGACTAATGTACAGAGAAGAGAGGTCAAGTAACAACTATGTCCGAGGAAAATTAGATGCTGCTGAAATCAGAATCTATGACTGTCCCTCTGCCGAGTCCTTTTTCCCAAACCATTCACTGTCAGGGGCTAGCTAACTGCATAATAATTTACCCAAGAAATGCTAGCGTTGTGCTTTGTTGGCATATCTTACATCTCTATTAGACGAAGCTAATTAGACGGTATTTTTCATGTACAGGACGAGTGTGTGCTATCTGAGCCCAGACACCTGGTGCTGAGTGTTACGGTGATTAACAGTGGTACGATGTTACACATTCTGGATTTGAATGTCCCTGGTAACGATGTACAATGTTTTCCATTAACCCACTGAGGTTTTGGGGCAGCGAACCATGAAGTCAAAGGTATTTCCCTTCTGAAGACCCAAGGCGATGAGTACGTTCACTGATCTTGGTGTGGCCTCATCCTTGATGGTCACCCATGCACTTCACTTCCATAATGCAGCTATTAATCTGGTCAGTACTGGGACCAGTGCTGTTTAACATCTTTGTCGGAGACATGGACAGTGGGAAAAAGTGCACCCTCAGCAAGTTTGCTGATGACACCAAGCTTGGTGGCACGGTCAACACAGTAGAGGGAAGGGATGCCATCCAGAGGGACCTGAAGAGGCTTTAGAGGTGGGCCCATGCAAACCTCAGGAAGTTCAACCAAGCTTTAAAACTAGACAAAATAACTCTAAGGTTTCACACCTTATCTATAACAGAAAAAAAAAACCCTACTAGACCCCTCGTCAGTGCAGAGTCCTGCATCTGAGCCATGGCAATCCCAGGCACAAATACAGGTTGGGTGGTGAATGGCTGGAGAGCAGAGTCCCTGAGGAGAAGAACTTGGGAGTGCTCATGGATGAGAAGCTCGACACGATCAGGCAGTGTTCTCTGGCAGCTCAGAAAGCCCTCTGCACCTGGGCTGCATCAAAAGAAGCACGGACAGCAGGTTGTNCATCAAAAGAAGCACAGACAGCAGGTTGTGGGAGGTGATTCTACCCCTCTGCTCTTCTCTTGTGAGACCCCACCTGGAGTCCCGTGTCCAGTTCTGGAGCCCTCAATGTAGAAAGGACATAGAACTGTTGGAACAGGTCTAGAGGAGGGCTGTGAAGATGCTCAGAGGGCTGGAGCACCTCTGTTGGGAGGACAGGCTGAGGGAGCTGGGGCTGTTCAGCCTGGAAAAGAGAAGGCTGTGGGAGACTTTATAAAGGCCTTCCATAGCTGAAGAGGGTTCCAAGAGAGATGGAGAGGGACTGCTTATGAAGGAGTGGAGCCGTAAGACAAGGAGTAACAGTTTTAAAGTGAAAGAGGGGAGACTTAGATGAGATATTAGGAAGAAATCCTTTGCTGTGAGGGTGGTGAGAGCCTGGCCCAGGTTGCCCAGAGAAGCTGTGGCTGCCCCATCCCTGGAGGGGTTCAAGGCCAGGCTGGATGGGGCTTGGAGCAACCTGGTGTGATGGGAGGTGTCCCTGCCCAGGGCAGGGGGGTTGGAACTGGATGGTCTTGAAGGTCCCTTCCAACTCTAACCATTCTGTGATTCTATGAATCTCTAAAATAAGTCAGCAGAGGCACGAGGTACCAATTCCTTCTGAAGCCTGGACACATCACAAACCACAGGATGAATCCTTAATAAGGTTTCAAATACATTTGCAAAGCAGGCTGTTAGAAGCAGTTTGTTGCATTTAAATGGCATAAAAGGTTGAGTTTATTCTAAGCTCTATATTATGTCTGACATTTGGAATTTAATACAAAACAACAGGAACAAACTAGAAGATAGCTCTGGTACCTATTTTTAGCTGGAAGAAGTCCTTAGCACACTGCAGCTTACATGACAGGACCATTTCCTCTCGCAGGACACTCCTATCAATAAAGAGAGAGATTGGGAAAGGTAGGGATGAGAAATTAAATCCCTGGAACACTTCTTTTTGAGAGCAGGACAGGAAGTGGCGAGAGCAGACATTTATTTTTATTCTGAGTGTCTCAGTTCTAGGGAAATGAGCAAAAGTAGGGTGAGGTGTATTGGCAAGCGGTGAGTCACTGATCCATTTTGTTGATAAAAGTATGGAAAAAGTATCCCTCAAGGAGGAAATAAACTGCTGGATTCAGAGCTTTAGCCTCAGTTGAGGCAAAATGGGGATTGACAGGACAAGGGGTATCAATTTTAAATTGGAAGATGGGAGATTTAGATGAGATATTAGAAAGAACTTCTTTGCTGCGAGGGTGGTGAGACCCTGGCCCAGGTTGCCCAGAGAAGCTGTGGCTGCCCCATCCCTGGAGGGGTTCAAGGCCAGGCTGGATGGGGCTTGGAGCAACCTGGGGTGGTGGGAGGTGTCCCTGCCCAGGGCAGGGGGGTTGGAACTCAATGATCTTTGAGGTCCCTTCCAACTCTAACCATGCTATGATTCTATAAAAATTATTTTTCTGCAGCACTAGTGTTGCACTTGACCATGCGAACCATTCTAAAAATTACAAATTTAAATACATAATGGGAAAGAAGTAGTCAGGGAATGACAGCTAATCAACTCCATTTTCCAATAGCCCCTTTCACTTTATCATTGTGGTGCCTGATTTGGTGTTTTTATTAAAGGCAGTACGTGGTCTCCTGGTTTCACAGGCTCATTCCACTGACTGCTGCAAATATTTGCTGAACACCTTACCTCTTAGAAACATACAAAAGCTACATGCGTGGTTCTCTGGTGGCATTACTTGCACGTAGAGATGCCTCTTGTGTGTTTTTCTTGCCATTACTTGAACCCCCTACAGCACCCTGCCCAGGGAAGTGGTGGAATCATTATTCTAGGAGGTATTTAAAATATGGGCAGACACAGTGCTTAGAGGCAGGGTTTAGCGATGGTTTTTGTCAGAGTTAGGTTGGCAGTTGGACTCGATGGTCTTAAAGGCCCCTTCCAACCTGGGCAATTCTAGAATTCTATGATTCTGTCTTAAATTAGTGCTTTCTGCTCCAGGAGCTCAACTACAGGCCTGCTGATGACAAGTTTATGGCCAAAAGAGGGAACATCAGGACCCAAACTTCTCCCTCGTGGCACAAGTTTGCACCAAGGAGCCCTGGGGAGAGAGAGGGACCACTGCAGCTTCTTTTTCCCAAAAAGCTAAAGAAAAGGGAATGCCAAATTGCACCACTGACTCCCTGACCTCCTTTGGACTTGCATTGTATTCCTTCCTCCAGGTGGCTGAAAAGGGGATGCATTAGCTTTGTCAATGCAACTTGGGATCCCACTAAGCATTTCATTAATTTTATTTGCAGCCCCGAAATCCAGATCAGGCCATTAGATTATGCAATTTGATCTTTCTCAGCCTATTGAACAACAACAAAATAAAAAAAAAAAATCCAGAATAAAGGAAAAAAAAAAGTTTCTGGCCCACCTCAGGCTGAGCTGGGGGGTATTTTTCTACATGGTTTCAGAGCTGTCTAAACAATGTAGGATTCAGAATTTAACATGGGGTTTATTTCTTCCTCAAAAGAGCATTTAATATTTCTGCTTGAGCCTTCCTTTACCATGCAAAAATAATGGAAAAGTAACCATAAACAGGCAAAGAATAAAACACATCCTGCAGAGAGAGAGAGAGGGAAGTAGGAGAGGAGGAAAGGGAAATGTCAATATAATCTGTGCTGCAGAGATGGAGCTGTTCCAAGCCTGTATCAGTGCAATTGGTCATTCAGCGTGTCAGGAGCACAGAGCCCAACCCATCGTTCACTGAGAATACACTCCGACATTGACTGCATTTTTAGAAAAGTCAGCACTTTCCTTGAGAAAACGTTTACAGATGCTCTTGGGTATTGAAGAATATCAGCCTTGCCAAAAGAGGAGCCTCAGGTTTCTTGTTATTCCCAGCCTCTGACTCCTCAGAGTCCCATCTGTCATCTTTCAAATAATTTTGTTTTGTCAGAATGTGATTTTTTTTTTTTACGTTAGGGCTTTTTCCCTCCTCCTGTCCAGCTGCTTTTACATTTTTCTCCTTCATAGGGAAGCAAAAAGTTTTCTCTTGTTGTTTCAGCACAGCTCCCTTCATGCTTCGCTTTCTACTTCAGCGGAGCGCTGTATTTAATAGGAGACATTTCCAGGAGGGCTGAGGGTCACACTTCCAAGTTTGCAGCACTTAAGGGCTGCGTGAATTTTGGGAACTGAACATCCATTCCGACAGCAATAAAGGTCCCCAGTTTCATGGCCACTTGGCCATACCCATGCAACACAACAGGTTGCTGCCTTAAGAATTCCTGTGGCAATTCCTGGTGAGCAGGAGCAGCCCTTTAGGGCTGAATATTGGCATTTCAGTGCCAGGGCAACATGATCTTACCCCTCCCAAAGCCATTCTGGCCAGCGTTGTACCAAGTGGTGGCATCACCCTTTCAAAGCAGGGAAACTTGAATTACTTCTTGAATTATTTGAATTATGTCCCAGTCTCTTATTCTGGTCTTGTAGGGTGCACAGCAATGGTGGTCTTTAAACATGCCTGGTTAGGCACAATCTTTCACATATATATGAGTGGAATAACTGGTAAGGTCATTTTATGTCATCAGCAGCCTAACTTTAAATGCCCAGTTCATAGTTCTTGACTATTTTTATTACTATTTTGCTTGAGACTTAAAGTGAACAATTCTATCGGCAGATCAGAATCAAAGTCATCACCTTTAAAGCAAAAAAAAAGATGTTGAGTCCCAAATTCAGTGCCTGAATGAAGTCCGACCTTGGGAAGTTTGTTCTTTCCTAAAAAAATATTCTGTGTGTTTTGCAGTGGCCACTCTGCCCATGACAGATTTGCTATCACATATTCTGACTTTTTTTTCCTGGATTTTTGCTGCTACCTATAGTAAACGATCCACTTATTTTACATAATGTGTCCACAAATAAAAGCAAAGCCTAAGTGTTTTCTAAATCATCTGACATTCCAACAGTATGCTGTTTTCTGACTTCAGATGACTCATTGTCATATTCATTTGTTAGCTTGTTCATCTATTAAATGTAACATATTCTCTAACAAGTGACCCATTTCATTTTCAATTCTAATTCTGCCTTTCTGGAGCCTCCTAGTGCAATTTTTTTCTGTTCTGAGTGCCAAAGGTTAATGTCTTACAATTAGACATCTAAAAGCAAGTGGGCCATAGTGACTGTTAAATGAGCAAAGCAATTATAATTGTGCAGGTTTAAGCATTTTTTTTTCTACTGACTTTCCATAAATACAAACTTTCCTCAAAGGTTTCACCACAGTTCAATTCTGAGTTAATACTAGCTATAAAAGTTATTCCCAAATTCAAATAACTCTAAAGTTATGAGTAACAAGGCAATTACCATAGAACTCTATAGAAATGTAAATTTATTTTTTTAGATATTTTGCCCAAATTAGAACGTAGAGACACAGAATATAAGCACAAGGAACATTTTTCATATCAGATAGTCTTGCTGGTTGGTACCTCCTGATGAGGACATATTGATGGAATGCAATCATTGAAGCCGTTACAAAACATACCCTTTAATAGTGTTGAAGATTGTTGATGTCTGGCAAGCTCTAGAGCTGCTTTAATATTTTATAGTAATAGCATCACACTGCTTTCTTTTAGGCATTTTTCTCCTCTCCATTGAGCTTGTGGATCTACTACAGGTTCTTCGCTATTTGTGTCCAATGCCTTTCAAGATCCGTGTGCCTTTCATTCTACGCCTTTGTTTTTCAGCTCTTCCCCCTCTCTTCCAAGAAGGCCAGCGTAAATAAATGATTCCTGAAGCTATAAAGGCTGTGCGAAGTGTCTGAATGACAAAGTAATGAATACTCTTTGTGACTGGAGTCAGCACAAGTATTTATTGCTAAGCAACAAAGATTGATGTCAACGAGTTTTGCCAAATGCAGATGGTGAGTAGGTTTGTTGAAAAAATGAAATCGCTCTAACACGACTCTTTACAGTGGATTCTAATACAATAGAAATATAATGCACTCAGCCGGAATACTAGTGTATTCCTGATCTACCTCAGCAAGACTTGAGGAAGGAAAAACATCTGCAAGGCTTCCATAAGATGCCTGCCATCTCAAAAGCTGCTGTTGGGAATCATGGAACTATCAGAGTTGGAAGGGGCCTCTAGAGATCACCCAGTCCCACTCCCCTGCTAAAGCAGGATTGCCCAGAGCACAGCACTCAGGAACCCAGCCAGGTGGGGCTTGAAGGTCTCCAGAGGAGGGGACTCCACACCCTCCCTGGCAGCCTCTACCAGGGCTCTGACACCTTCACCAGAAAGAAGATTCTGCTCATATTTGAATGGTACTTCCCGTGTTCCACCTTGTGCCTGTTGCCTCTTGTCCTGTCACTGGGAACTACTGAAAAGAGTCCGTCTCCATCCTCCTTCAACCCACCCTCCAGAACTTTGGGAGCACAATGAAGGTCTCCCCTCAGCCTTCTCTTCTCCAGGCTCAAGCGTCCCAGCTCTCTCAGCCTTTCCTCCTCAGGGAGATGCTCCAATCCCTCAATAATCATTGTCACCCTATGCCAGACTCTCTCCGGTATTTCCCTGTTTCCCTTGAACTGGGGAGCCCAGAACTGGGTGCAGTATTCCAGTTGTGGTCTTACCAGTGCAGAGCAGAGGGGAAGAATGACCTCCCTCAACCTCCTGGCCACACTCTATCCTTTGCAGCCCAGGATTCCATTGTCCCTCTTGGCCACAAGGACACATTGCCGGCTCATGGAGAGCTTACTGTCTACCAGGACCCCCAGATCCTTCTCCTCAGAACTTCAGAACGTTACTGAGAACAAGGGAAGGACTCAACACATCTTACCTGGTTGGCAAGGAGGTGGCGTTCACAATACGCAAGGTCAACTCTGCTGGTT
The DNA here is from genome assembly GCA_013398155.1 of Pedionomus torquatus. Taxonomy (NCBI): domain Eukaryota; kingdom Metazoa; phylum Chordata; class Aves; order Charadriiformes; family Pedionomidae; genus Pedionomus; species Pedionomus torquatus. The sequence goes on along the minus strand of VZRU01004954.1, from coordinate 201,427 downwards.
GCTTCAGTCTCTTATGATGTAAACTGTTTTTAGTCCTGTTCAGCAAAATGTCTTCGTGTTCTCTCTCAGAACAACTCACCAGGTGTGATCGGTGGGCTGAGAATGATTGCATCACTGCAAAGTTGAATGTGTGCCCCACGAGGTATGCCCACCAAGCTTCTTTCATCCCTCTTTGCCACCAGATCTGCAAATCTTTTCTCTGCTTTGAGCGCCCTGGTGAAAATATGGCAATCTTTATGCACATCCTTTAGGCAGAGCTCACTATCAAAATAAGATGCAAATGCTTCTTATTCCCATAGAGAGTGGGCAAAAGCAGACCTTTGTCCCAAGCCATGAGAAATCCTGCTTCTCTGCAGGGATGGTTGCTTGCTTTGAAGAACATGAAACGAAATGGCTGTTGGTTAGCACTTACAGATTGTGCTAAAGGCAAACTGCTGCTTCAGTTAATCAATCTGCTCAGATCATTTGCTATAACTCACCTCAGGTGCAAGCTGCTCTTGGAAGCAACTACCTCCTTTCCTGGAAGCCGCCGTCTCACCCACATGACTTGTTCACCCTCCCAGAAACAACTTGCTTGGAACATCTCAGCTTGGAACATCAGTTCTGCTGCTGACTCCCAGATGTCCCTCATCATCTGTGTAAGGAGGCACAATTCCCAGTCCAGAATTCCCCCTTCTTGGCCCTACACTGGGTGATATGGAAAGAGGAGCACGTTCCCATGTTAGAATCATTAGAGTTGGAAGGGATCTTAAAGATTATTCAGTTCCAACCCTCCTACCCTGGGCAGGGACACCTCCCACCAGACCAGGTTGCTCCAAGCCCCATCCAACCTGGCCTTGAAGCCATGTTCTCAGCCTCCACGGTGAGCGAGTTGCCCTTTCTGACCTGTACCAAGAGCTATGTTGGTGCAGGACCTTGGATATAAATATAAAAATAGTGTGATGATGGCAATAGAGTAAGCACAAACACAAACCTGAGCCTATGTCTTGTTACAGAAAGGGGCTTAATTTGCTTTCAAAGTGAAGATGCTGCACCTTGGGCAACTCATTAAGCCCGTCTCTTGCGTCCCAATGAAAAATGTAACATGTGCGAAAATTACTCTCTTAACTGGAGCCAAAGGAAAATGGGGCAGAGCTCGTGTGGGGCTCAATGGGAAAAAGCATTTTACTTGAAGCTATTTTTATTTCTCTTGGTTGTCTCAGGCAACCAGCCATATCGTATCATGCAGCCACAGCTGAAAGACAAGAGCGGCTGTTTGGAATTAGGTACATTCACTGACTGAAAGCATTAATTAGTTTTGAATGGTGATTGTCTTTGGAAAAGGTTTTAGGGAAGATTGTGAGGGGTCTGGAACACAAATCTTATGAGGAGAGGCTGAGGGAGCTGGGGGTGTTCAGCCTGAGGAAGAGGAGGCTGAGGGGAGACCTTCTCGCTCTCTCCAACTCCCTGAAAGGAGGCTGCAGAGAGGCGGGGGTTGGTCTCTTCTCCCAAGTTCCAGATGACAGGACAAGGGGTGATGGCTTCAAGTTGCGCCAGGGGAAGTTCAGGTTAAATATTAGGAAATATTTCTTTCCTGAAAGGGTTGTCAGGTGTTGGAATGGGCTGCCCAGGGAGGGGGTTGAGGCACCATCCCTGGAGGGATTCAAGAGAGAAGTTGACTTGGTGCTCAGGCATATGACTTTGACCCATGGTCAGTGCTTCAGGCTTTTTGAGGGGTTTGGATCTAGCCGTTGGAGTTCAGTTTTGCTGACTGTAGGTCTTCGCAAGCAAGTGAGAAGAACCGATTTTTCAGAGCCAGAGCCACTCACGGGTTGTTCACTTTTTGCAGCTCACTACTGGATATTTCCCCACATTGGTGTCTGACCAGGCAAACAGCAGAAACGGTGAACCGGTGAAAGTGGTAGTGACAAATGAGAGCTTAATAGAGCCTGGGAGCTGATTTCTCATATTTTCTGGATTTGAAGATAATTTTCAGGAATGCTTTCAAGTATTTAGGGTGTAGCGGGACGTATCAGCTGGGCAATGCAAGTTTACCTTGAACTTCAGCTGGTCAATAGCAAACTTCTTCACGAATCTGCTTGGACTGGGGGGCAAATCCTTGATTTTTTCAAGCAGTGCCGTTCACAGTGCTTTTCTCCTGATGGCCAGCCACATAGACAAAGCCACAAAATTCTGTTTTCTCCACCTCTAATGCACTGCTGAGATATCTAGCACTCACGGCATTTAGTCTCAAAAGCTATTAATGCACTCAGTACAGATGAAAAGTGAAATATGAAATCTTGTCAAGCCTACTGAAAGCTGCAGTCAGTCTTTTTTAATAAATGTTTTCCAGAAATCCAGTTCTGTCTGTGATAAATACACTTTTCCAAGAGGAGCACCGTAGATTTAGTACTTAGAAGAAAAAAAAATCTGTTGACAGCAGCTGGATTTGGAAATCTTTTAGCCAGAGCAGATGCAGAGGCAGCATAAAGTTTTCAACCTCATCAAAGTTCTTTGCCCTTGAACTGGCCAGACCATCTGCAGACATGAGAGGACACTTCCACGTCCATTTGGCTGTCAGCCTTTCTGCTGAGCCTGGCAACGAGGGCTTGAATTCGTGTCAAAACATGATGGTGGGTATTAAATATTTAACATTGTGAGCTTGGATCTTGAATTCCCACGTGCCACCTGAGTGGTTAGATGATAGAGTGTCCTTCAACCCAACAAGAAGAACGTTTTTAAGAAGAATGGCTCCATCAAGCCAGGTCTGGAGGCACCAACTGCCCAGCCACCAGCAGATATCCACACTTGGCAAAAAGGGACACCAGCATGGAAGGAGCTCAGCATCCAAGGACTTACAAAGTCTGTCATCACACGGGGTGCCTCGTAACATCCCACTGAGTACAGTCCTTCTATAAAATAAGTTTATCACAGCAAGGGCAGAGCGTTTGACTTTTCTTCCCACACACGTTCTCCCATAATCTGAAGCCCACACCTTGTGCATCTCAGTTATAAGGGACGTGAAATTCGTACTCACACTTAGGAGAACATTATCTAGTATTTCACACACGGTCTGCCCCTTAATTTTTTAACTGGAATTTGAATATCAAAGGACCTTAACCACTTTATGGAATACAGAAATTTGCTGTCATCGTGCTCTGAATTCTGAAATAATGGACCTCATTTCAATTTTGCCACGAGATTTTTAAAAGGCAAACCCTTCAGTCCTTGGTAAAATCTCCAAGTTTCAATTACTATAATATTATTATGATTATTATTTAAAATAGACTTCAGTAATCAAGAGGTAAGTTGAGATTAATAAAGAGTTTAAATTCACTGGCTTTCCTATGCCTATCCAAACCTTAAGTAGAATCTAGATCAACTAAATTGCAGCCACCTATAACGTTAGTTGCAGGTTGAACTACACCATAGATTAGGCAGCCCTTGGCTAATCAGATCCCTTTGTATTTGTGTGATAATATTGCCCCGTAGTTACCAATTCCTGGGGGGATACTGCAGCTCTCTTTCAACCAAAAGCACACAGAGCAAAAGCCCTTTGGAAATCAAATCCCCGTGGGGGCAGGTAGAGTCTGGAAAATTCCAGAGTACGGAAAGAGCAACTTGCAGGGAATATCTTTCTTAATTAAGAATAATGTTGGTGTGCTTTAGTACTCATTAGCTCCCCAGTTCAAGGGAGACAGGAAACTACTGGAGAGAGTCCAGCGTAGGGTGACAAAGATACTGGAGGGATTGGAGCATCTCCCTGGTGAGGAAAGGCTGAGAGAGCTGGAGCTCTTGAGCCTGGAGAAGAGAAGGCTGAGGGGAGACCTTCTTCATGCTCCCAAGGATCTGGAGGGTGGGCTGAAGGAGGATGGAGCCAGACTCTTCTCAGGGGTTCCCAGTGACAGGATGAGGGTTAATGGGCACAAGCTGGGACACGGGAAGTTCCATTGGAATATGAGGAGAAACTTCTTTGGGGTGAAGGTGTCAGAGCCCTGGCAGAGGCTGCCCAGGGAAGGCATGGGGTTCCCTTCTCTGGAGACCTTCAAGCCCCACCTGGATGGGGTCCTGAGCGATGTGCTCTGGGCAATCCTGCTTTAGCAGGATATGTGTTAATATATTAAAAAAAAAACATTAAAACATTATGAGCTACTAAAATCCTGGTGCTGATTTGGTGAATGTACCTTTTGGCTGCCAGCCGGGATTGAAATGCTGTGAAGTGATCCGGCTCTGGTGTGAAGATGGAAAAGTTGGACAGCCCTGTTTTATCCAGATTCTTTTTGGCTGGGATGTGTCTTACCCCCTATCCCATCAATAAGGGGGGCTGCAACACACACTGTGGCTTTACGAAATGGGAATACATCTCCCTTGGAGAAAACAGGGAAGATCACTTGGGAATGCAACTGTTAGCGGCTCCTGGCTGTGGCCCAGTAGCCTTCTGCTAAATCTGGCTTCAAAATTCAAACTTTCAGCTACATCAATATGTATCAAGCAAAAACGCATTTATTTGACCCTTTGGGTGCGCCACGTATTGAGTCGTTTGGTAACTCACTAACAAATTCGTGCCTTGTCTTTTTAGAGAGATGGAGGAAAATAACAAAGGAACTACCTTTCAGAACAAGCATGTTTTCCTCAGTGTTTTCTTAAAGAAGGAACCAAGGAAAAATGAGCAGAAGAGGATGACGTTTTATTTCAGAAAACCATCTCTCGGAATGATGGCATCTCAAAACTCAGTAACTCAGGTAACTTGTCCGCCACAGAATTTCTGTTCTCTATTAGACCCACAAGCTCCCGTACCCGTTGCTGGTGAAAGGCTGGAGAAAAATGAAGGCAGGATGTCGCATCAAAAGCGGCGATTCCTAGCAATCAGTCACAAGAAACGTTTTCCAATGTTTGTTATTGAAATCTCTCTTGGCAGAGATCTGGAGCTCAGCTTCTGGAGGAAATAAAATGCCATAAACAGAGATGGACGGTAGTATTGATCCTGACAGTGATGAAAATTAGGCTATTGAAATGCCAGATATACTGAAATGCCAGAATTTTGATTGACTTCAAAAAAACAAATTCTGGGGCTTTAAAACATTTTCATTCAATCGCACTAAAAAGGTCAACTGAATTTAGCTGCTCTTTCAGAAAAAAAAAAAGAAAAAGGACAAAAAATGTCAATGGGTCTTTTATAGCTCCATGAGATTCGGCCATTAAAAATACGCACCTCTCTTAATAATTAGGCAGCTGGATCCTACTTTTACAAGTTGTTTGTACACTGAAAGGCAAAACTTACAGGCAGGGTGAGAGGGACAGGTGGGCCACCACTATTTGGTTACCACGGCCCATGGTTGGGGTGGTCCCTGCTGCTTCGTGGTTCTGCTACTTCTTGCAGAGATCACCTCAGAACAAAGAGAAATATCTTAAATTCTTTAAGATTTCTATCATCGTGCTGCCTGCGTTGCAGGAGCTGGTAAGACTACAGAGAAATAAGAGCCTTCAGCTCAGGACAGTTCCAGAGAAACCTGAAGTGGCAGTAATTTGTTATCCAAAACCAGTGCTGATGTGCTAGCATACATAATTTGTTAAGGTGGGATCTATTTTGTCCACTGATGGAGAAAAAAAGCCCAGAATCTTAATATTCCTTTAGTAATCTGAATTCCCCTACGACAATATCACGTAGATGATGGTACAAAGCTCTCGACGGTGTCACCAAACTCCCAGCACAAAACAACCCTTAGCAACTGTATTAACAATAAGCACTATTCAGTGTGATGGTTCCAGTAACACATTTACTGAATTGCATGCTTGCTAATTCCGAAAAACACTTCTGTATGAGACAAGAATAAAAGATACGACATAAAGTACACAGCTTGCACCAACGCTCTTACAGAGGAATAGCTGCTTCTAGACTTGCCTGGAATTGTCTCAGCTAATAAAGCCTTGTAAGATGCTATAATGCTGTTTGCTGAGACCAGTTACAGTTTTATAGAAAGATATACTTTTATTTACGAATTTCCCACTCTGTTTATGGTGCCACAACAATAGCTACTTGCCTACCTTCACAGAGTCACTGAAAAACCAAAATCTCTTGAGTTCATCACCACTCTCTGTCCTCCTTGGATGTAACTGCAACAGGGAACTGCTACACATGCTCAGTAGAAGCTTGTTGGTGTCCCACCAGCTGAAAGTGATTAATCACCATTGTGCCTGTTGTAAATCAAGAGACTATTTATCATGGTTAGATATTTGTATGGGACATGTTTGTCATATACCTAGTGTTAGAGAATATAAAGTAAGTTGATTCTATGATTCTAAGTTTAAGACTCATTTTGCCACGTCAGAGTCATAGAATCATAGAATGGTTCAAGTTGGAAGAGACCTTAAAGATCATCCAGTTCCAACCCCCCTGCCCTGGGCAGGGACACCTCCCACCACACCAGGTTGCTCCAAGCCCCATCCAGCCTGGCCTTGAACCCCTCCAGGGATGGGGCAGCCACAGCTTCTCTGGGCAACCTGGGCCAGGGTCTCCCCACCCTCACTGGCAAAAATTGCTTCCTAATATCCAATCTTTATCTCCCCTCTTTCAGTTTATTACCCCAAGCCCTATGAAAAATAGGAGGAGAAACAGGGAGAGCTTTCCCCACTCAGAGAAGCAAGGAGTTATTAATTAGCTAGTCAAGGGCTTTGCTCTAGCAAGAGACATTTGCATCTCCAATGAGCTGAAGTGAAAACACTTGTTTTAATTGAATCATAGAATGGTTAGAGTTGGAAGGGACCTTGAAGATCATCGAGTTCCAAGCCCCCTGCCCTGGGCAGGGACACCTCCCACTAGACCAGAAGATTGAGAAGAATGATCAGATGGTCTCTTAGAAAATGAAGCAAAAGAATAAGTTTCAGGGAGAAAGTTTAGATCTGTCTGGGGTCCCTAGAGTATTTCAAAGGAGAAATTTCTTATAAGAGGTAAAACTTTGTCCCAAAGGAAGAAAAATTAAGTATACGCCATAGGACCAGCTCACTCTTCAGGGTATGCTACTGGCCTGCTCTGCTGGGCATGCCCTGGCCATGTCCCAGCTCTGTGTTGTGAGACCTGGATACCACCCTGGTCCTCTTCAGAACTGTAGGGGTGACCCCTGAGACTCAGACAGATGAAGGTGTTTCTGAGGACAGCACAGAGAATGTCACCAAAAAAAGGCATCAGCATCATAGACATTAGCAGGTACACATGTCTGAGACCACGTAAAGCCACCAGGTTTCTGCCTCTCCTGGGATTTGTTGGGTAACAAACACTTCTTGGGTGAGAAAAAGCCCCTTTCTTGCAGTAGCCATCAGCCCCATCCCTCCTGTCCCCCAGGAGGAGCAGCGTGTCCAAAATCCAGACCTGTCTCTCTTTTGCAGCTCCGGCTCCACTTCACGTCGGAAGAAACCAGGCTCCGCTCAGTCGGCCTTGGGATGTCAAAATTAACATCTGCCTACTCGACTAATGAGCCTTGAGCTGGTGATTGAATATGTATCAAGCATCCCTAGTTCCTCATTAAAACAACAAAAAAAAAAAGCCCGCTTTTGCAGATCTCAAACCATTTATGCAGCTTGTCTGAACTTCTGCAGTTCTTGGCCCTGCTTTGGATGCCCAGGCAGTCTTCCAGGCAGAATTAGTCCCTCCTCTGCCCACAGAACCAAAGAGACTTCACCTTAAAAGACGATTAAACCCCTTTTCTTCTGTATCAGACAGGACAGTCATGCTTATTTTGGTAATTTATCGATACCTCACTTTCTTAACTGCCATATGAATCCAGGATATGGATGTGCCCTGTTTAAAAAAAAGCTTTATGCATTTGTTTTGTCCTTCTGGTGAAGGTAACACTGCCAACCCCTTCCAACAGAGACCCCAAAGCAGCATCTTCCAGGGGTGGGGGGGAGATCAAAGTGGCATAAAGGCTCAGCAGCTTCAAAGTGGGGCTGGTTGGCCCCACAACCCCTATACCTGTTAGGTTGTTATGAAGCTGGAAGGGCAGTTCATCCCCTGTAGTGCCACTTGCTGACCACGATATGGTCAGAATTGCATCCCACCTAAATAAGAAAATTCAACCATTTACAGTGGGGGCAAAAAAAACAGAGGATCTGTGGCTCGTTATGTGCAGTTATATAAATAGCAAAGAGCTAGGATTCCAGGAGGCAGAGCTTGAGAATATGTAGCTTGGTTCTTCAGGTTAAGATCAATAAAGAATCCCTGCAAACGGTGCTGTCTGTGGAGATCTTTGTATCAGCTCCAGGGCTTCCTCTGAGAGGCGAGAGGCTCTGCAGAATACCTCAGGAGTCAGCAGCAGACAAAAGGTGGCAAAGCAGGGGAGGAGGACAGAGATGGTTAAAAGCAATTAGGAACTTCCCCACTATTCAAGAACTTGACAAAAGTTTCTGGGAGCACAGCAGAACTCCCAGGAGGAACTGCTCTTTTCTGCCTGGGAATGGATTTCTGAAAAGTTGAATAGCTCTATAAAGGTGACTCCACAAGGTCAGAGGAAGAAGAGATGTGTCTAAGGAGAGCCCTGATGTTCTGCCTTTTCTTTACCCACCATACCTTGTGCTCAGGCAGCGTCTTCCCAAAATATTGCATGACAATCCCAGGAAAGCAGCTCTGAAGACTTTAGGAAGGGTGTGCCTTTGGAGCTCACTGACACATGCTGAAATCAACATCTGCAGGTAACTTTTTTTTCCCCTGGCTAATTATCCATAAATTCTAAATTTAATCACCATCAAATATTTTCAGGTTCTGATTAGCTCTCCTTCAAAACAATTTAAATTAAAAATGAGCCTAAGCACATACCCCCAGGGCCTGAGCAAGTGTCCTCCTAAAGAACTGGTTTGTGAATAACCTTCCTTGGTGATTTAAGCTGACCCAGATGGCTGTCTGCTGCAGGGAGCACTCACAGCATCCATCGTGGCATCTTGATTTTAGGGGAATCAGCTTCACCTGAGAGCACTTCAATAAGCTCCCCAAGAGGGCTGTCTCACTGAGTGCTCTGACAGCAAGTCATAGCCTCTTCTATGATCAATCTCTGTTAGAATGAATAATCACAGTGGGGGGAAAAAAATAAATAACAATTTAAACCAAAGCCCAGGTGTCAAGTCTTGTGTCTAGGTCCAGAAACACAAGACCTGAGGGCCAGAAGAACACATAGGATCCAACAATCCAGCAATTCAAAATCCATACTTATCAAAATATTTGGTCTGAAAGATGGCTTCTTCAAAACCAGTATTTTAATCCCTCTAAATCGGGTTTAGAGCTCTACCATCTTTGCTAATGATGCTTTAAGTATCACCAACTTAATCTATACACTTGGTTTGTTCTGGTGGAACAGAGACAGAAAAGCTCCTGTTTATTTAACTCAGAAACAGGATTGGGCCATTTGTGTCTCTGTAGAAGTGCTTCTGAAGAGCTGTAGAGTCACAGGAGAGGGAGGTGGGCGCTCCCAAGCAAGGAGCAAAAGGAAGCACGGCCAGTTTGCAGCCTTTGTGGAGCAGAGAGGCCCTTCTGACCTAATTCTCACAGGATAAGAGAGCAGCGAAGACAGGAAAAAGGTCCTATCGGGGCAGACCAGGCCACAGGGCTGTCACTGCAGACACCAAAATCCACAGTGCTCTCACTTCACAGCTCCAGTATCACTTGAAGTCTCAGGTCTTTGATCCTGTGGCGCTCCTACAGTGTGTCCATCACCCCATCATTAAGGCCACATCCAGAACATGTCAGTGGTGAAATGATGCAAGAGAACTTGAGAGATTAAATATTTATTTGGAAAAAAAAAAAATCAACCAGTGAAATTAAATTGGATTTTTTTCTTTTTTAATTTTGAGACTAGTCTGTGCAGATGACAGCACGTATGGATAGAGGGTAGGTAGATTCTTGAGGTACGACACAGATTTTTGGTAGCCTTCCTCTTAGGTGTGCTACACCAGTACCTAAGATCTCCATTTAATAGACATTCATGTGTATGGAAAGAAACCTTTGCCAAACAAGCATAAATGCTTTATTCTATTTCATTTTAGTGAAATTCACTCTTCCCATCAACATTTTCATCACCAATGACCCATCTTCCAGTGCTGTCAACAACAGCTAAATGGGACTCCTCCTCCCTACAAGTGTGCCTTTTGTACTCCCCTCAAAATCCTCTCAAGACAACCTGTAATCACTTTCTCCATCAAATGGCAAAACTAGTATTTAACCCATCCTGTCATTGTCCTCTCATCATTAGCGGAACATTCTCGCTTGGTGTCTGTGACTTGATGTCCTCCCCGGGAACCTCCTCCCTCTGCAATCTCTCCTGTAGCAGAGCTCTGAAGGTGCTCATTCATCTTCTCTTTGACCCAGCACTCAGCAAAAGCTTTGCAGTTTTATTCCCTCTATGCTTCTTGCCTGTAAATAAGCCATACTAGGTAAATGGAAAACCATCTATCATCTCTCTAGGTCATTGAACAACAGATTTATTACCCACCCGTAGGTGTCTCTCATTTAACTTGAACTAAACTAATAGTCTGTTGCACTGACATTTCCTCTTACTGCTCTGACTTAAGGCTTGGAGCTTAAGTGCACCATGTCTGGATGGAGAGCAGAATGGCTGGAGAGCAGCCCTGAGGAGAAGGACTTGGGAGTGCTCCTGGATGAGAAGCTCACCATGAGGCTGCAGATTCACGTGGCTCCAGATTCATGAGTTGGGCGCTTCCCAAGAGGGCACGCTGGGCACCCAGCTGACAACGGGTATGTGGCCATCCACGCTGTGCAGTCAAAGGGACCCAAATAACACTCTGTCATCACTGCTGACTGCAAAAGCTGGCAGGCCAGACCAGCAGCATTCCAATGGGTGGACCATTGACCTTATCCTACTGTGGCCCTGAAAATTTCCACTTGAAATTTGGCCCCCAGCTGGGCAAATCTCCCTCATAACTTACAGAAGAGGACAGGACATACCGAAAGGTTTTGCAGTCATAATAAATAAAGCCTCGGAGACAAGGAAGACGTGTAGAGATCAAAGGTGATGCTATGACTCTTACAGCAAAGCTGAGATCGAGTGCACAGCTGAGCCCAAATGGACCATCACCCCAAAGTTACAGGTTGCTGCCATGTCTGGTCTCAGTTAAACAGCGCTAAGGAACCCACCAGTAGGCACACCCCCAGCTTTTTACTGCCCATCAGTCATCACTAGTCATTCACCAGTCATCACTGGTCCCAAGAAGACGTTTGTTCCTCGCCTTAATCTTAAACTGCCATGAAACATCCACAGGCATTTATCCTCTTGCTCTTTAGATAAGAGAAACGTAACGTTCTGGATAACTCAGCAATTTTTCAAGGTGTCCAGCGCCAGAGCTTTAAGATTTGCAATGAGCAGGGGATAAGGAATGCTTTGCTTCATGTCGGATGACTAGCCAGATTTATTGCTAGACAAGATTACAAAGAAGTTACTTAAGAAACATAGGTTTCCAGTCATGGAATAAAGTTAGAAAAGATAAAATGACAATTGCATCGCTAAGATTACACTTAACAATACGTGTTCTCCCTGACTGAATTCAACAGCAGCTACGCTGTACCTCACCTTCTCTGAGATTTAGCTGGAAATTTATCCGCTGCTATTGAGTTAAGATGGGATGATGTTGTCATTATGGCTCTTGCATCCGTCACAGGCCTCCCTTCCCCACACTTGGGCATGGAAGAACAGAGGACAAAGGCTGAGAACCCTTTTCTGACTCATCTCAAAGCGGAATGTCTCATCTCTGGAAAAAAAAAAGCTTTTCCTCCTCTTTGCTTGTGAGTGCTGCCACACAATACTGAGGAACAAGGAATTATTTTACTCTCTCCCTACCTCTCCTCCCAAAGCTTCCATGACGAAAATCACCACTCTGTCTCTCGGGTACCATGCTCAGCCTGCCTGGTTAACATACATAAACTATTGAATACAGGGAAAATTATAGGTGCTATTTCTTTTTACATCCATTAATCTCATTCTGAATAAATAAAAATAGGTAAAAAATTTTAGTAATGCAGATCCAGCTCCATGCTTTTGGCTGCATGGATTTTATTCCACTGTATCAAGTTCTCGCCTATGAGGACAGGCTGAAAGAGCTGGGGTTGTTCAGCTTGGAGAAGAAAAGGCTCCGGGCTCTTTCAGTACTTCAACAGAGCTTATAAGAAAGATGGCCTGTTGTGATAGGACAAGGGGTTATGGCTTTAAACTAGAAGAGGGAAGATTTAGACCAGGCAGAAGGAAGAAAATCTTTGATGAGGGTGGTGAAACACTGACCCAGGTTGCCCAGGGAGGCTGTCGATGCCCCATCCCTGGAAACATTCAAGGTCAGGCTGGATGGTTCACCTGATCTAGTTGAAGACGTCCCAGCTCATTGCAGGGGGGGATGTGTGTTGGACCAGATGACCTCTAAAGGTCCCTTCCAACCCAAACTATTCTATGATCAGCTTCTCTCCACATCATTTTGCACTGTATCCTGAAACACAGAAAAAGGTAGCTCACAGCAGAGTTCACTTTGAGGTATGCAGGGAAGGAATGCGGCAGGAATTGAAAAGAGCACTGTGCATTCTCAACCTTCAGGTCTGGCCTGCAACAGGCCAGAACAGAACATCCTCTGAAAGCCAAAAGGATCAAAACATCTTGTCTGTCACCCTTTATCATGTTTTCTGCAACTGTGGATGGGGTGGGAGGATGCAACTATCATCGGGGGTTTTTGGCTTCTGAAACACTAAGGGCTAAATCATGTGAGTACTCCGATGAATTCCTACTCCCTAGGGAATTGGCTCTCCTTGGACCAACACAAACATGTTCTGAAAAGTATAGGATGATGATAATAATAACGTTTATTTCCCCAAAGCAAGACGACTGGTATTATTGTCTTCTTCATCAGGGGGGATCTGAGGCACAGAGTTACTCGGGGCCACGTAGCAGGTCAAAACCAAGGCAGTCTTTCTTCTGCTCCCACATCCACTTGATAGTCCCTCTTGAGCAGGGCACTGCTCCAGGGCCCCAGGGCATCCAGGGCATGGGGCAGCACCCATGAGATGGGATGCTGTGGTGGGGGATGTGGGCACGGGGCAGGGGAGGAGCACTGGGTGCCATACAGCTTGGGCAACCAACTGGTGAAGCCTCGGGTCTCCTTGTGGAGGTGAAGAGTGGTAAAACACATGGAACAGAGCAAAAATTATTTTCCCTGGGGCGGGAGGTCTCAGCAGTTATGCTGAGAGATTGCCTCGCACTGAATTTCAGCATTTCAGGGAAAAAATTAAATTCATGAAACAACTTCTTATGTGCAGTGAGAGAGTGGGGAAACAAGCTGCTAAGCCGCTCAGGGAGGTCAGGCAATAAAAATATATTTATCTACCTACTGTTTCATTTTGATCAAAAACATCATGAAGAAAGTGTCCAGACGCTCAAAGACGTGGCTGGTACTAAACATCAGCCGCCCTTCAGGCAGGCTCCTGCCCTGCCTCTGCCAGATGCTGATGAAATGAAGGTGTTGGGGGAGGGGGGAGGAAGCATTTTTCTCTACCTTCTTTATTGCTGGGCTGCTTGCCAAATTCCTTCCCAAATCCTTATGCCTCTCTTTTTTGGGAGATGGGATGTGGTCATACCCTTTCCCCAGCAGCAGCAGGAGCCATCTCAGGCACCGCTGTTGACCCAAGGTGGGCTACCATGGCACGGGGTGGGGGGGAGAAAGGCACCACTCCTGCCCCCACCAGCCTTTCATAGGACCCTCCCAGCTTTCTGTGGGGCCGCCTGGTTCTGTGGGACGGATCTGAACTCCAGCTGCTCTGCAAAGTGAGATTCTTTTAGCCCTAAAAGTTTTCTTTGAGACCTAGAAGTGCTGGTGTTGATAAACGCGGGTCCTCAGATAAAGAGCTACATTCAGGAAATCTTTTAGAGACTATATAATTTTCCTCACCAGTACCCATGCTCCTTTATTTTTCATATTCTTTTCTCATAATTTTCAGTTTCATAAGTGGGTTTTTGGTTTGGTTTTTTGGTTTTTTTTTTTAGGAATACATAAGACATTTTGAAAGGGAAGGCACGGAGCCTGGGTTAGAAAAAGGTGGGTGGGAAGACTTCAACTTTTCAAGCAACTGGAAAGAAAGTTTACGATTACATGAAAAGCATTTAAAAATCTCCACTTTTTTCTCTTCTAAACCTAACCTGCATCCATGCAAACCCCCGTGTCGCTCCTCCGCTCAGGAACAAACGCTTCATGGGAGATGCTGCATCCTTTCTGCTGCCTTTTTAAGTGATGGGTTTGCATTCTTAGCCTTCCAGCAGTATGGTCTCGAGCCAGTTCAAGGATTTAATCCACATACATCACTCAGGCAAAAATCCCACGTGGAAAGGAAGCTGAAAACGCAAAGAACTTCCTTCTATTAAATGAACTATTAACCACACAGTTTGGAGAAAGGCTGGTGGAATCCCTTTAGGATCTTGCCCCAGGACTGATTAAAGGAACTCAATTATATCCGCTGGCAAAAACTCCCAGAATATTTTGCGTACTCTAACTGAAGTGTGGCTGAAACCTGTCATTCAGGCAGGAATCAATTCACTGCTCCTATAGCAAAATGGAAAACTCCCCGTCCTGCTAGCTCTTATTTAATTGAAATAAATACTGCCATTTTAGAGACTGGTTGGGCCAAAGTATCCTACAGGGTGTTGACTTCCAGCTGTTTTCTGTGGGAGCTGAGTTATAGCAGCTCCAGTTTACGAACTAGTGAGGAGGCCTGTGATTTAATTAAAGACAGAAGAGATAAAATCCTTCCTTCACAAATGAAAGCTAATGCCCTCTAATTGTATAGAGATGAGGAAGAATACAGAGACCCGCGTGTGAGCCTTCTTTCCTTATAATACCCTGGGGTCCTCGGTTCTGGGAAATTGCAGGATGATAATTATATATAATTTTTTTTTTTCAAATATTCCATTCTGCTGTACGCATAGGAACCCGCTGAATAACCCAGAGCATCAGGAACTGAGCCCTAGATTTTTCCAAGCAGTCTATCAGCTCCAGAAACCCCCTTCCTTGGGTGTCCTCTCTGAGAGACCTAAGGTGTCGCTTCCTTTGAACACAGTTTTTATTGTGTGCTGTTTGGTGTCCATATTTAGCTGCAACTTAAGGAGTCCTGGCCAGGGAATGGGCAGAATAGCCAAGAGTTTGAATTCCCTCTCCACCTAATGCAGAAGCAGGGCTGGGAAATCAGCACTCCTCAGTACAACCAGAGACAAAGAAAAGTGTCGGGAGTGCTTCCCCGGGATTTTTAGGCACCGTGAACCCAGACTGAGCGAAACTGCGGCTAGAAGTGTGCAATTTCCCCTAGTAAATGGCTGTCACCTGAATCCACCTGCTTTCCCTTACCTTCCTCCTGCCTTGGCTCTGCGTGGTACGAAGAGGAAGCCTCAAGCATCAGCAGCAGCTGTTTCGGTAGCCGGAGTGCAGGGTATCTTGTGTCCAAAATAAGGCTTCAGACAGACCCACAGAATCACCTAGGTTGGAAGGGACCTTTTATGATCATCTAGTCCAACCAATGGGGAAAAAAAAAAAATTTTTCAAAAAAATCCAACAACCATAAACCCCACCCCACCCAACACTAAGCCATATCCTTGAGCACCAAGTCAACTTCTCTCTTGAATCCCTCCAGGGATGGTGCCTCAACCCCCTCCCTGGGCAGCCCATTCCAACACCTGACAACCCTTTCAGGAAAGAAATATTTCCTGATATCTAACCTGAACTTCCCCTGGCGCAACTTGAAGCCATCACCCCTTGTCCTATCCTTGTCCTACCCTGACCCTGATGACACTCTTTGCTTTCCTGAATGTTCTCTAGTTCTACTGTATAATTTCTGAGGCAGGTTTGACCTTCTTGGAAGATACAGGAATTTGCAAAGTGAAACAATGCTGCCTTCTGCCTTGTTTTCCATTTGCCATCTTTTGTCTGTGGCTGTTTTCATAGAACAGTGTCCCCAGTGGGTCTAAAATAAGGTTGTTTTGCTATTTTCACTGCATTCACAGGCAGGCTTATTTTTTTTGCCCATGTTACATTATTTTGCCCTTCTAGCATCACTTACCTTTCCTCGCTGATTTTCCAGCCTCTCTAGTGAAGATCTTTGAATAGTGCACGTCTCTAACACATCTGGGGATTGGGATGTCATCCAAGAGAAGTGCCTCTCCCCGGGGTTCCTGTGAGTCCCCAGATCACAAACTTTAGAGATCAACTCTTGCTTTTTATTCAAAAACAAGGAAGTTGTTGGGCTCTTTGATTTAGATGTATGCAAATATACCACCCAGAAGTATACTATTATGGTAATCTCATAAGGAACTCATAAGGAAGAGGAGGCTGAGGGGAGACCTTCTGGCTCTCTCCAACTCCCTGAAAGGAGGCTGCAGAGAGGCGGGGGTTGGTCTCTTCTCCCAAGTTCCAGATGACAGGACAAGGGGTGATGGCTTCAAGTTGCGCCAGGGGAAGTTCAGGTGAGATATTAGGAAATATTTCTTTCCTGAAAGGGTTGTCAGGTGTTGGAATGGGCTGCCCAGGGAGGGGGTTGAGGCACCATCCCTGGAGGGACTCAAGAGAGAAGTTGATTTGGTGCTCAAGGATATGGCTTAGTGTTGGGTGGGGTGGGGTGGTGTTTATGGTTGTTGGGTTTTTTGTGCTTTTTGTGTTGTGTTTTTTTTTGTTTGGTTGGTTGGGTTTTTTTTTTTCCACATTGGTTGGACTAGATGATCTTAAAAGGTCCCTTCCAACCTAGGTGATTCTGGGATTCTGTGAATTAATGGTAGCTCCTGCTAAACCTTTAGAGAAAGCACAAGTACATAAATGCAAGGGGCTGATTAACTTCATACGATGACTCCTTCAATCACCTTTTCCATTTGTGCAGGATTCATTAAAGTGCCGTAAAACTTGCGCAAAGGCCCCTCAGAGCCGTCTGTCTGATGTGTAAGATCTGATCTTGGGATACGCCAGATGGAGCTCTGACCTGCCACACCAAGACAATCACACCTCAAGGTCTCAACCCAAAAAATAGCTCTGCAATACCCATTGAGCTGTTGAAGACTGCTCGGTGGCCACCTAAAAAACCATGCTTTGTCTAAACATTCACCCAGCATTGAGACTTCCCAACGGATTCTTTCTATGCTCTTGCTGTATATTGCTAGGTAGTTTCTGACACTCTAATTAGTTCAACCTCTATTAGACACTTCTGGACCAGTGGCTGCCAGCCATTTCTCGTCTCGATTTTTCCTGAAAGAAGTAAAATGCCAGGTTACGTGATAAAAAGCTCATCTGCACACCTACAAATGAGCATGGTGACAACAGCTGGGTGGGGGGGAAGCCAAATAAAACCCTCCATCAACCCTCAAGAAAAGGTTGAAAGAAGTTGGGGTAGTTCAGCCTGCGGAAGATAAGGCTCTGGGGAGACCTTAGAGCCCCTTCCAGACCCTAAAAGGGCTCCAGGAGAGGTGGGGGTGGTGTGTATGCTCTTGATCCAGGAGTGAAGCCATAGGACAAGGGGGAACAGTTTTAAGCTGGAAGAAGGGAGGTTTAAACTAGATCTCAGGAAGAACTTCTTTGCTGTGAAGGTGGTGAGACCCTGGCCCAGGTTTCCCTGAGAAGCTGTGGCTGCCCCATCCCTGGAGGGGTTCAAGGCCAGGCTGGATGGGGCTTGGAGCATCCTGGTGTGGTGGGAGGTGTCCCTGCCCAGGGCAGGGGGGTTGGAACTCGGTGATCTTTGAGATCCCTTCCAACCCAAACCATTCTATGATTCTAAGACAGAACATACTCAGTTCTCAGTTCTCATTACTCAGAGGAAGCCCTGCAGCCATGAACTTTGTCTGTTTTGTAGGCTTCAAAGCATTATTTGTATAAAGACAATAAAAAAAAGTCTTGTACCTTTATAAGGATGACTGCAAGGAGTTGGATCTCTGAGAAGAACAGCAAAGATTTTCTTTCTCCAGCTCTTGAAAATGACTCAGTAAGAGATTTTGATCTCAGTACTGTAAATTTGATATCCTGTGGATCTTCTCACCTCACCTATTGAGTTGCCTGTTATATTACATCTTTCCAGCTTAATACGTGACTGATTAAAAAGCTCCATTTTTCTGCTTGCTTTTCTTTCTATATGATCATTCTGGGCTTAAATATTTCACACTCATTATTATTATCAGCCAGACTCACTGTTCACTTAGACGGCAGGTAGGTTTTGTTTTAGGTACTTATTGCTGGAATGTGTAAAAAAAACCTCTTTTTCATCAAAGTGATATAAACCACAGAGCTTTCTGTCCTGATAGACAGCTTATTAAGAGTATGTCTCAAACACGGACTGTTCCCCTGAGGACAAAACGGTTCCTAAGGCATGAAAAGAAGTTAGTGGCTACTTTATTGAATAAACACACACCAGTAATTTTCCTACATTTCCCTGGGCAGGGTTCTTCGTGCTGAAACACTTTGCCCACCCTCTGCTTGGGGTCCTGAGACCTCAGAGCAGCGACCCTAGAGGTTTTTTACTTACACCCAGGTCAAGGCTGGGACTTCCAAGGCTTGGGACTCGGTCAAAGAGGACTTCCTTGCCCTCTTTCTCTGCCACTGGTTCTCTTTGGTGGTATTCTTCAATCTCTGCTGCTCTTTCAAGGGGAAGGGGATTTTACCATTCTGCCCTCAGCCGTGCACCTCACCCCTGTTTGCTGCTGCAAATCACCATCTTTGCTATTCTTTTCCTGAAAGCTTTATAGACTGGTCTGGATTTTCAGGTAAATCTGCTTACTTCTGACAACATCCAGTCCTCTCTGACCAAGAGAGCAGCAGCTGTGAGCCAGAAGGCCATGGGATTGCTTTCCTAATAGAACTGGCTTTTTGCAGGCTTTTTGGAGGAACGTGGCAGTCTGCTGCTCCAAATGGCCCTGCTGGAGGCTGAAGGCCAGGCCAGCTTCCTAAGGTGAAGTGAATATGGTATAAATGTCCAGAGAACCAGTTGACCTCTCTTTTGTCCCACGGAGCCATGGCACATTCAGACAAAGCATTTTCTTTTTCTCATGCACGCAGAAGAGGCAGAACTTTGGAAGCTGCTGCCCGGCTCTATGAAGGTTCATTGCAAGGGATTTCCCCTCGCAATTTCTACATTCTGCACCTGTGCTTTGTCAATTGGAAGAGTGAGGAATGCCTCTGAAGAAAGATTTAGGAAGACTAAGACAACAGTGCAGCTGTGGGGCTGCAAAGAGCAGCTCCCACAACTTCCAACAGTTGTATGTCTCACGGGGCTCGCAGGCAGCAACACCACTACACACACAGCCCTTCCCATGAAACACATGGGAAGTAGGAGGTTTGCAAAGGTGTGAGGGACCCCAAACCTCAGCACCCAGCAGAGATTTATCTCAACAGCATCATTTGTTGATATGTGAACCCAATTCAACAGATAAAGAGGTAAGAAGGCAAAGCCTCAAACAGTATGGGCTTAAGTACCTTTGAAGTTTACCTGCATGGTCATGAAGAGGTTCCTGGGCCAAAATAACACAGAGAGGCAAGGTCTTCTGAGCCGCCTCCATGGGAGCAGGTGCACAGGGTGGACAGAAAGGACAACCTCTCCTGCCGACTGTTTCAGTTGCTCCATCCTTCCAGAGGCACAGTGTGGGAACGGAGAGGCAGGAGAGCAACATCCTCAGACCTCTCCAGAGCAAGTCAAAGCTTTACCACCACCTCCCTGAGCCCTATCATCATGTAAAAGGTTCAGCCAGGACACGCTCCACCAGTCACAAGCAAACAGCTCACACGGACCACCTTTCCTGTCCTAAAATGCACTATGTGAAGCCTGGAAGGTGTTTTACGTATTAATATTTCCCAGCACTGAGTGATGTTTGCCCTACATTTCCTCTCTTTCTGTGCAAGGAGATGCATGTCCTCGCTCTCCCTACCTCCCCGTGGGAAGGGTTTGCTCAACTAGATGAGGTTGGAAAGCCTTTCACCAGCAGGTACCTCCGCAGGGCTCCAGTTCTTTGGTTCCACATCGACCCAACAGCGCGCGCCGTCACCCAAAATCTTCCTTCGTGCAGAAGGTTCAGAGTCTCGGCAGGAACTTGGAGGGATGATTTCTTGATGAATTAGCTCTACCGCTTCCCAGGCAAAATCCTGGCATCAGAGCAGGGAGCCTCCAGCGTTCGCTGCCAGATGCTGCTGGTGAAGGTGAACTCCAGCAGCGAGGACCCAGGGAAGCCCAGCTCCCCAACCTCGTGCTCTCCAAGTCACGCAACTTCATAAAAAAACCGAGGGAAGACTCAGCCCGCTGTGGGGAAGGCTGAAAATACTCATTTTACAGGCTCATTTTACGTTTTGAGACATAGAAGCAGCCTAGTGATCTCACGGAGAATTTGGGGTGAAGAGTGAAAAAGTGACACGAGGAGAGGAGAACTGTTCGACGCCGCCTTCCTTGCCTTTTTCACCCCACGTATGCAAAAAAAAAATAATTAAATTTGAAAGGAACACAAGCACTTCAATCAAACAAGAGCACGTTTCAGAAAATTCCTCTGAAGTCACTTGTCTTTACTAATTTCAGGGGGGAGTTTCTAGAAGCATAACATAAAGCAGTTCCCTTTTTCAGAAGTATGTGATTTTGCAGTAAACATTCTGGATTTCTCCAAATGACTGAAAATATTTACTTTCCACTACTTAAATTTTAATCTTGCAGACTTCTTTCCTGCCCACAACCACCTCTTACTCCTGACAGTTAGCAGGAGTTTCAGAGGCATGGTGGGTCAGGTCCTTCCTTTGCTATTCCATAAGGTAAATAAATCCTTACTACCTGAATGACTCTCTGAAGAATAGCAGGTAGTTAAATCACATAAGATTTTTCCAGTCTTTAAAACATCCCCTACCTAGAACACATACATAGAGCTTTTAAAATAACCTATTATTTTATAATTGCATTATCCACCAAGTGCTAGAATCAGTTTTGTTTGCTTTTAACGGAGTGAGAAAAATATTTGTAAAAAAAAAAAAAAAAAAAAAGAAACCACCTGCAAATTTAACCTGGGATAATACAAAAACATAAATAAACCTAAGAGTACTGATTGGAACGAAAGCAAAGTTGCCCGTTAAAAACCCGACCACTGATCGAAGCTTGCAATTTCAGCCTTCATCAATTGCCTTGTTGAGTGACTCATCAAATCAGCGTTGCCTAAAAAGCCAATACTGAGGAACCGGGCAAACCAATAAACGCTCCTTTCAGTCACACAATTGCTACCAAACACCCTGGAGAACACAGTAAAGCGTTTTATTGTTTATGCTCATTTTCATTTACACATAGGGGGAACAATCAATGCAGCTCTATCACAGCAGGTGGCCCATATCCTGAAACTTTGACTGCTGGATGCGTGTAGACCCGTCTTAAGGTCTGATCAGAAAACAAATAAAATAAATAAATTAAAAAAAAATATATAGGGGGAAGTAGGAAGGAGAGTAATTTCACCAACATCAGTTAATTCATGATTCATGGGTATTTATTTTGCAGGTGATACAGCTCTTCCGGAAGAGCAAACTGCTTCACTTCGTTACAAAATACACTTAATAATTACTTGGAGAAGTCTAAATTTCGCAGTGGTACATGCAGTAAGGGTGTGCAACCGACACAAAATGGGAAAAAAAAAAAAAAAAAACCACGATAACACAACA
>VZRU01004954.1:164130-176079 GCA_013398155.1 Pedionomus torquatus | reverse complement strand
GGGAGGGGACACCTGCCGCCCCCGTTCCACGCCGGTGCCGTTCGGTACCGGAGGTGGGCGTGCGGGGCAGGGTCAGCAGGACGGTGCGGGGCAGGGGCGCAGCCGGAGCGGGCAGGCAGCTCGGGTCCGGTAGGGCATGGGGCTCTGCACCGCAGCGATCGCATCATCGGCTTTACACTGAAACTTTTAGCAAGCCAGCCCCTCCGGGACTCAGCCTTTCTTAATCGTTCCCCTTCCCCTCTCCTTTTTTTATTATTTTCTCTTTTTTTCCCCTTCCTCCCCCTTCTTTTCTTTTTTTTTTTTTTTTTTTTTTTTTTTTTAATTTTCTATTTTATTGTCTCTTTTTTATTTCCTATTATTATTGTTGTTGTTTTCTGGTGTGCTTGGACAGGCACACCCGTGATTGAACAGCCCTGACCTGCCCTTGAGGGGTCCGTCAGCTCTCGGGAGGCAAGGGCAGGGGGACACAACATTCCTCCAAGTCCCGCAGCTCCTGCCGGGGGTTTGTCCTCTGCAACCGCAGGAGGGTTTTGCCCCCAGAGGGAGGTGCGAGCTTGCTTTTTGCTGGGTGGGGGGAAGCTCAGTGAAAGGTCCGCGCTCCCGCCCTCGAGTACATCTCCCAAAGATGCCACGACAAACCTAGTGAAGAGGAGGCAGGGATTTAAGTCTGCAGGCGTGTTTGTGCCTAATCTCCCTGCGAGCTCTCAGCGCTCCCCTCCCCTCCTCCCGGCTGGTCTCCTCTGTGGCAGGAAGGCAAACCTGTCCCCCTGTGCTCTCCTGTCCTCCCTGGGTTTCGCTCAGCACCATGCAAGGTGGTGCAGAACTGCCTTGTTCTGCCTGGGACACCAAGCAGGGTGAGAAACCTCAGCAGCCTGCTGGTCATCCGTGAGCAAGAGGGAGGAGAGGATGCAGCTCCGAGAAGGACAAAAAAAGGCTGGAGAGGATTCCGTCGTGGCACAAAGGGATGAGGAAAGTCTAGGAAGAGACACATTGAACTGAAGGAGAGCCATGGCAGCGTGGGAGCACCAAGCCATGCAGGGCCAGCCCTTCCCTTCTCTATTTCAATACTGTGCCTTCATCTTGGGATGCAGTCAGCACCCACAGGTGCCCCGACACCAAAAAAGAGCAGAGACGGTGCTTGAGATTTTGTAAATTCAGTCCCAGATCCTCTCTTTAGGTGGGTTCTCTCAAGAGGTGAAGTAGGGAGAGGATTAATCCAAGTGTGGTAGTCAAGATTTGCCTACATTCACCAAACTGATTGGAAGATAAAAATGTCAATAAGGCTTTCTCTTTTCCCAAAAGGGCTTAGGATGGAGTTTTATCTGTTTCCGTGTTTTTGTTTTGTGGTGCCTCCTTGTGCTCAGTGGAGCCTGGTAGATGATTAGAGCCTCCAGGCTTTACTGCATTAAAAATAATAATATAGAGGTATCTATATTATTCTGGTCTCTTTGATGGGCAGAGACTTTATAATCCTGGTTTCTAATACAGTGTGTTATTGCTTCCACTTCTGCTGGAGATTTCTGGCTTAATTTAGTTGTGCTTAAGTTGGCAGCTGCCCTCAAGCCTCCGTAGCTCAACGTTCTTCCCAAACGGGGCTGATTTAAATTTGAAATGCCAGTAAGAGCGAGAAGAAAACCCAGTCCTTCGGTCGGTTTTGGAACAGTTTTCCTCTGGTGGGAAGGCTCTTCTGATAAAATTATAGAGCCTCCAGGGGTAATGTTCTAGCACACGTCAGCGATGGCGTGTAACGCGGACAAGTGCTACCAGAATGGGTGATGAGTTCTGGCCACCCTTATCGCTCTCACTGTTTACCCTCGTTATAAAATGTTTGTGTTCTGTGCAGAGCTTTTGCTGTTGCCCTCCTCCATTAATTCTTGGTTATTATTCCTCAGCACTCACTGCTTCCCTCCTGGTCTTGGCAAGGAGAGGCTTTTCTCCTCCCTTGCTTGCTTTCCTCCATCGTGCTGCCTTGTTCCTCGCCCAGTTATGTGGTACTGGTGCCAGTGGTCAGGAAAATATTCACCCAGGGCGTGCCAGGTCTGGCTTCACTTGACTTCCCACGAGGATCACCTGGGTCCTCCTGGGCAGTACACATCCCCCAGGCAATTCTATGATTCTGTGATTCCCCCTGGGGCTTCAGGGATAGGATTAGGAACAGCTGCAGCAAGAAAGTAAAGCCAGCTTCGTCTCAGGGCTGCAGGTCATGGACCCGGTGCTGTGCATCACTGCTGGTGGGGCATACGAAAGGCACCCCTGCTCTCAGACACTGGAGCTGCTGTTTTCATTAGGCTGTGCGTGCTGGTTCCTGGGATTTGTGTCAGGGCAAGGGGTGCTCAGGTGTTAAAAGATGTGACTTTTCTTCCCTGCCTGGCCAGGCTGCACGTAGCCCCATCCCGCGGCTGCGTTCCCAGGAGCTGAGGCTTGATGAGAGCAGGAACCAGATTTTGCCTAGATCATCAGTAAGTACCGGAGCCTTGGAGTGCCAGCCAGGAGCACGTTGTGACTCCTATGTATAATCACATGAATGATCGTATCTCACTGCTGTGCTGTCACCCCGAAGCTTGCATTTCATTGTTTACCTTCTCCTCTCCTAACTGGATCTGAAAAGATGCTTATGGGAAGAGATCCTATTTCCTGAAGCTTTTGGCTTCTCTGCAGAGGCAGGCATAAAATTAATTTCTTTTTGCTGGCATAAGACTGTTAATACTTCCTATATCCAGATTTTGATGCACTCAAATACTCAAATATAGAAACTGCGATGAAAACTGAGCCTATAGCTGGTTTATTGCATCACAAACCGCCCGTGTATGGCATAAATGTCATCAATGACTTATAAATAAATTAGACACATAGAAACAGACCTAAGTACCAGCAAGGAAAAGCCTTCATCCTACAGTCAGATCCGTACCAGCCACAGATAACGTTGTGGGGCTTTTGGCTTATCTTTTAAGTCTGTTTGGGCACAGGGCACGGTATAAACTTCACCTCTGCCCTTGACTCAGGTGGGAAGTTGTGTGTAACGCCATCTGTAGCCTCCTGCACCGTGATGGGATTCGTCCTCCTATTTGAAATAATGCCATCCTGAGTCCTCCTGTTAGCAAAGATAACCTTCACTATGTAAATCAACGGCAGTGGTATTTTCATTGGTTTTACCAACAGACAAATAACGCTAATGTATGTGTGAAGTTTCTCAGTGTTAACTTTGAAATATAGCTGAGGCCGTTTAAATGCCAACACTTTTAAGTCACTAGTCAATATAAAAACACCCAGCTTGAGTTAGAAATTTAATTATAAGGAACAGCTGGGCCTGGTTTTGATTTTGACTCTAAGGACCCAGGAAAAGAATCAAGCACATGGGCTCAATAGGCACACATATGGCTGGAGCTTCTCAACCCGAGGGAATAAAGCCAGATCGAGTTATCTCCTTGTTCTTCATACCGGTCGGGCACAGCTGCCAAAAAATGCACTCAGATATCCTCCAAAGAGTGTCCAACTGAGGTCAAGCAAAAAGAAATTCCAGTCCTCCCTTACATTTTCTCTGCTATTTCATCTCCAGATGTGGAGACGGCAGTTGAGTTTGGTGACTCTTCCTTGTTTCGGCTACCAGGGGTTTGCTCTTTAATGATGTTCCTGGAGATGTTCCAGAGGAAACCACTGTAGTCCTGCCCTATCTCCTCTCCTTCCACGCTGCCTGTTATTCTCTCGCTTCGTTATAAAGCAGAAGAAATGACAGCTTGTATGAAAAGGGCTGTTGTCTCCTTGTTATTGTGGTTTCCATCTGTGGCTGCTGGAGCCTCTAACTCACACTGAAATCAGTGCAAACGCCTTTTTTGCTGCCAGGGGGTCTGGCTGAGCAAATGTCCCTATGGTTCTGGCAGCTTCCAGTTGTACACGTGAAGGTTTTTTTAACCCACCGGGATCTGTCTGCGATGAAATAGATGCAGATCCTCCAGGGAATGAAGCATAGGACAGTGTAACATAAAGGCAGGGTTGTCTGCCAGGACTGAAAGTTAGTGGCATAACCTCTAACTCCTTCTTCTCACATAAGAAAAAAGAAAGAGAAGATCGCCTATTCAGCATGAAGGCAAAGGACCCCACCTTTAGACTCCATAGGGATCCAAATGAAAAGAAGTCTCATGTTCTGTGCTCAGGCCTGGCAGAAGATAAATCCTCTGCTTTCAGATACAGACCTCTATCCCACTTCAGGATGTTCAGGTATTTCTTTATTTTATTTTTTTTTTCTGTTTTAAAGGATGAAATCTGCCAGGGTTTCCTTTCAGGACCCAGGGTTGATTTCAAACGGGCCCCAGATACCAAGTTTTCAGAACTGAAAGGTTGAGTTCTGTGTGTAAAAAAGAGAAGTCTGCACCCATGTCAGAGCAACAAGCTGCTCACGCAGAAAGCTCGGTGGAAACTCCTGCAAAGAAGTAAAAATTGCTGAAAATGAAGAATCAAATGTCATCCTTGTGAAATCAGCACATCAGCGCTGATTTCAGGGGAGCTACAAAGATTTCTTCCTACTAAGGATCTGGTTCTTCTGCACAGCTAATTAATATTTATCTAGGAAAGAAGGTAACATATGCTAAGCCCACTGCCACTATTTATAAGCATGCTCTAGTCTTCTTTGTTCCCGGAGGTAATCAGAAGCTGGGAGCTTTTGCTGGCATGCAGATTTGGGCTGCTAATTTAATAAAACGTATTATCCATTAATTTGAGTCCTTTTAGGATGTCAGTGTTTACTGGTTGACAGTTTCTCCTGCGGTAGGAGACTTAATTGCAAAATGTAGTTGTCTGTTCTGCTTAGCAAAAGGTCTAGAGAGAGAGGCGCGCGGAGCAGGCTGAAATACAGGAAAGGAAGGAATTTTGAAGGCCATAAAGATCTTGTAGACCCACTTTCAAAGCAGTAGCTAATGGCTATAACATCGTCCAAATGCCAAAGCTTTGCAAGGTCTGGAGGCCTTTTGAGGGAACCCTTGCGAGGTAGGACTCAGCTGAAGGTCTCATTCTGGTGACAAGGGAGACTTTCTGTAAACCAATTAAACCAATTAAGTCCAACATAATCTGGTCTGGGAGTGAGGCTGTTACGAAACTGTCGGTCTGGATGCTGCAAAGCGTGAGATTCACGCTGCCAAAGGATAATGCACCCAGCAAAGGCCAGCAGCATCACCACTGCTCTTTCTCTGAGGAAGGAAACACAGGACTCTGAGAGGCAAAAGCCTTAGAAGAGGCAGATAAATAAAATTGAGTCACTTTAAGCTCCTGCCACGTCGGAGCCAGTGGTAGGTCCCACTGGCTGGGAGCAGAACTATCTCTCATCTGAGCTTTAGAAAAGTAACCAAGCAAAACTACGGAGCCAGGTCAGCGTCGACCCAGTGATGTAGGGAAGCTGTAGCCAATGCCATCGAAGGATGTGCCGCCTTATTATTTTCCAACATTTTCATTATCCAAAGATTGTTTAGCCGACAGGTCTCACAGCAGCCCCTAAAACTACTTTTCTTTGTGTGTAGCGTATATGTGTGTGGTTACCGGGGAAGGGAATACTCGACTGTAGAACAGACGGGATCTCTATTTAGAAAGGGATGATCTATTTTTCATTGCAGGAAGAAGTCAGTCTTAAAGGAGTCAGGTCTCAGGTAGAACATGCCCAGATAAAGCTTTTGAGCTGCTCTTGAAGAAACCT
Source organism: Pedionomus torquatus (assembly GCA_013398155.1). Classification (NCBI taxonomy): domain Eukaryota; kingdom Metazoa; phylum Chordata; class Aves; order Charadriiformes; family Pedionomidae; genus Pedionomus; species Pedionomus torquatus. The sequence goes on along the minus strand of VZRU01004954.1, from coordinate 170,399 downwards.
TGCTTCTGAGCATAGCCTTTAAAATGTTAAAGGATTCTTTAAAAAATTGAGCTGTGGTCTTTTCCTCATTTGCAAGATCCTGTCTGTCTTTGCAGAATCAGAATCAAATTATTTTATTTTTTAGCTTTATATTTCAGTTGTGAATTTCGTGGATTTCCCTTTCCATCCTTGGGAAAATGTTACTACACCCATTCCCAAATGCTTACTCTCCTCACAGTCCTGTCTCTATACTCTAGGAGGTCTGCAAAGGCACAGACCACCACTCTAAGAGCAAGCTGAGCCTTCCAAACCCAGAGAAGAAGAGGCTGGGGGGAGACCTTCTGGCTCTCTCCAACTCCCTGAAAGAAGGGTGGAGCCAGGGGGGTTCGGTCTCTTCTCCCAAGGAACCAGCCATGAGACAAGAAGGAACGCCAGGGGAGGTTCAGGGTGGATATCAGGAAAAATTTCTACACTGAAAGGGTTATTAAGCCTTGGAATGGGCTCCTCAAGAAAGTGGTGGAGTCACCATCCCTGGAGGGATTTAGAAGTTGGGTTGACGTAGTGCTTAGAGACATGGGTTAGTGATGGGTTTTGTCAGCATCGGGTTGATGGTTGGACTTGATCCTCTGAAAAGTCCCTTCCAACCTTGGCAATTCAATGATTCTATGAACTTTCTCCCCCTCACATCCAAGCTGCCTTCTCCATATCCTCCTCCCGTAGGTAGGCACACCTCGTGGGGAGCCCACCCTGTTCCCCCACCCCGCATACACTCCAATAACTGGGAAGGAGGAAAGAGAACGTCTTTGCGTATCTCACCAAGATTCACAAGCTTTCTCATGATTAAAACTGAGCACTAAATCACGGCGGATTCCTACACTCCAAAACCTTAAGCCCCGCGTAAGATGCTGGAAAAACCTCAGGTGAAGTTATCTCGCTTCCCAAGCTGCCAACGCTGAAGTGTGGAGCTGGGGAGGTTTAGCAGCTAAAGCCACCAGCCAGTTTTCTATCGTGTTTCAATTACTTTTTTTTTTTTTCCTAGCCTGGGAAGCTGCGCTATTACCTCCCCAAATGCTACCACACGTTTCCAGAGCCCGCTGTCGTGGCTGTGACCCCCTTCTCTCTTCATCCCTTCTTTGTGCATCCCTTCCCTTATCTGACTCCTCCACTAATACCTCACTAACAAGCAGATTTTCTTTACATGACTTTCAAAGCCTTTGACAGTTTATCCCCTTCTCATCGCATATTCAGGTCAATTACTGCCTCCCACCAGCCTCTGATGCTGGCCCCTCCCAGAGTCTTATTTGATTTCAATCAGACATCTTCATGCCTTCCCAGGCTCGGGAGAGCCTGTAACAGGCACAGATATCCTCATTATCTTACCTAAAAACTCTCTTTTGCTGCGATGCCTGCAAAACACCCTTGACAAGAGTCAAGGCTGGTGATTAAGCTGCAACTGCTGCCTGTTATTCTTCCTGGTAGTATTTTGTTTGCCAATGTTCTCCCACCCCTGTGCCTCTGTGAGCCCTAATCTCGGACTGCGGTTCTTTGGAACAGAGACTACGTGTGTGCTCTGAGGGCTTGCAGGGCCTTGAAAATAGCTTTGAGGACCTTGATCCTGGGCTTGAAGTGACGTGCTACAAACTGGTTTTATGTAGCATTATAGAGTTGCCCAGGTTGGAAGGGATGTTTCGGATCATTGAGTCCAACCATCAACCCAACACTGACAAAAACCATCACTAAGCTATGTATCTAAGCGCTATGTCTGCCCAGCTTTTAAATACCTCCAGGAGACCTACCCCCCCTGGCTACACCCTCCTTTCAGGTATCTATATCAGCTGTACTAACAACACCTTGTGGTTTTTTGTTGTGTTTTGGTTTGGTTGGTTTGGTGTTTTTCTTCTGTTGTGGTTCAGAAATGAGCAGTGGTTTCCCAGAGAAGCTGTGGCTGCCCCATCCCTGGAGGTGTTCGAGACCAGGTTGGACAGGACTTTGAGCAACCTCATCTGGTGGGAGGTGTCCCTGCCCAGGGCAGAGGGGTTGGAACGCAATGATCTTGAAGGTCCCATCCAACTCTAACCATTCTATGATACAAGGCATACCCTTAGCAACAAATGACTGATAGGACTGACCCACATAAACTGAGATGATCCGTGCAGCAGAGAGTTCAAAATAAGATCAGTCAGAACCTACAAAATGTAAAAGTTTCTCATTTTCTGTTTGAGGAAAACTGGAATGTTTTGCTATTTGGAAAGATAATAAGAACTGTCTCTTATTTCCTCTATGCAACTTGCCAGAAATAAAAGGAAGTAAAGGAGTAGACTATTAATATGTAATGTGCACGCAGTTGTTCACTGCTGCTGCAGCTCTGAATTTTGAACTGTAGAGATAAAAGGGAAAAAAGAACCCCAAGCCTGCTAGAAGAGATGTTCCTAAAGCCTGGGAGTGAGCATGATTACCCTTTCCTTTCCGCATCTGCTTCTTATCTGTCTTGAGAGAAGAAGTTTTCCAAATTCTCCCCAGCCAAGAATTTCTCACTTAAAGTTTGATTATAAGAACTGGGGATTTCATCACTGAATCATAGAATCTTTTAGGTTTGCAAACACCTTTAAGATCAAGTCCAACCGTTAAGCTGGCATGGCCAAGGCCACCACTGACCCATGTCCCTCAGCAACACATCTACTTGTCTTTTAAATACCTCCGGGGATGGTGACTCCATCACTTCCCTCAACAGCCTCTTCCAATCCTTGACAACCCTTCTGGCGAGGAAGCGATTCTGTGAAACCTCTGCCTTAAAATAAAAATTTAGGCACCTGGTCAGGCCAGATAGGACCTCTATTTCCAGCAACCTTCGAGGCCTCTTCCTCTCTCTTTCAGCTGTAGTGCAAATATTGGCATTTATTCCTGGAAATCTCTGTCATTAGGGGTATGTTCCTTGCCTCAGCAAGGCTCACTTTCTTACTGGCTTAGCACTATACGAAACACTAGATGTTAATTAACATTTGTCTTCTGTGCTGGCCTGTCGATAGCCTTTGCACCAATGGTGGCCAACCCAGAAATGCAGGTCACTTTTCCACTTGATTCAACATGAAGCTGGTAAGATCTCGGTAGCACTCATCTCTGTCAGGGACAGTTTGTCAGTTCCTGCAGAAAGAGTTTTTAGTTTCATGTTCTCAAAGAAAGCCGTAAGATTTTAGCGGTTCCCTTTTCAAAAATCATCATTTCTCAGTCTTGGTCATTTTGGTTGTCATTATGTACGCAAAGTCCTCTGAGACATCATCCTCTGAGGAGCAGTGGAAGATGGGTCAGTCAGATATTGACAGCCTGATATTGTCTGGATGAAACAGTATGAGGAGAGATGTGCTGCCAGATATATGAGGAGAGAGAAATCCTGCTTTAGCAAGGGAGTTGGACTAGATGAGGTCCCTTCCAACTCTGACAACTCCATGATTCCGTGATACATGGAAGCTGATGGTTGGTGTGTGCTCCCTTTCTTGGGTTTGTTATTAGAGCATGTTCAGGTATCCTCCTTGCCTTCATGCAGGCCTTTTAGCTTGTCTTGGAGTTTTTAAGCATTCTTTAAAACCACCTGCTCTCTTCTCAGTACTCCTTTTCCTGGACCCAATTCTGCTTTCATTTACAAGGGTCAGACTTGTAAATGTCCCTTTGGCTTTCATTGGCGTATCAGCAGTTTCCATTGAATTGCCTATCAGATACACCAAAGACCAGAAAAATGAAGAAACTAATTACTTGGATCATAAGCACGTTTAATGTGACCTTGAACAGGGAGGACTGGATGAAATGACTAGGGCTCTTTTGATGGACTTTCTACATTTTGATATATTTGAAGCTAAAGGGCACAGTTTTACTCTCTGTACTTGAAAGAACATTTGGTGGGAGCAGACAGATGATGAAGGAAAGCAATGGGGAAATCTGAGGATATTTATTCAACTGTTTTAAATAATCTAAGCCTTTGCATTTTGACAATAGCAGCGGTAGCTTCCCTAAATTACACAATATTCAGATGGAGGTGATTTGCAAATGGATGTATCTCTGTAAAAAAAACCCCAAAGTATGTGTGGGTTACTTTAAAAGCCGGGGATGTGAAAGTACAGAAAATGAACAACAAATTATCTCAGGGACCAAAAACCGATTTTGACAAAATAAGGACCAAACCTCACTATCGTTTAAGTAATATAACTATGTACATTTGCAGTTAGATTCCACCTACGCTACTTACATCCTGGATAGCATTTTTTGAATATTTGAAACTTGTTAAAGAATTTGAGCATCCACCGATTGCAAGAAAAAAAAGAAAAGTTTCAGATAATGGCAGTTTCTTGACAGACAATTATTTTAGTCTGGAGTCAAATTGAACTTGGCATGACGTGGGATTAGGTTGTTAGGGAATGATATAACCAATGCAGGGGAAAAAAAAAAAAAAAAAAAGAAAAGAAAAGAAAGTCCTAATCCTGGAGGTCATTCATAACCAGGTTAGTGGAAACTATGCTTGAAGAGAAATTTGGATGAAGATAAAGTTATTGACCAAACACATCTAACATTTATCCATAACCATAATTCATACTCAGGAGAAGGAAAACAGTTAGATTCTCCTATGATACCATCCTTCCCTCTTTGTCCACCATCAAAGATGAGAAAGTAGAGGGTGTGCCAGGGGTACGAGCTCTTTCCCTCTGATAATATGAAGGTTGCCAGAGTTAAATGTGGTCATAATTATACAGCAGAAATCAAACCCTAAGTAAACATAGTTCTTCAAGGAAGGGATCCTTCTCTTGATTATAAAATATTCAGAGATCAATGGAGGCAGTATTAATAAAGTAAGCATTAAACGTAACTTGTTGAGAAATGAAAGAGGCCTGAGAAAAAGCACTATAATGTGAATGCAGTGGGATGATATAACAGAATGGCAGACTGAGTGTATCTGCAACCTCTTCTAAGGAGCTGTTTATGTACAGAAAAAAACCATAAAATTTAGGGAAACACATCTACCTCTGTAAGGTTTCTTGCAACCCGTGGTCAAGTAAGAGATTTGTGAAGAGCCGAGGAGTCTTACAGGTTTCTACCAAAACCACTGGCCCCACAATTTCACCAACCCTACTGGGACTCAAGAGTTTGTGTCTGTAGTGGGAATAAGGCCATAGAGGAGGGAGGCAGGCAATGTGTTTTATCAGCCCTGCTCAGATAGCTGGAATAAAAGGAGACAGATCCTCAGGGACACAAGAGAGAGGTCTTTAGCGGGTCACAGATTCAAATTCTGACCCATCCCAACATGGGGATTAGGCAAAAATGAAGTAAGAGCGATGAGGGATTGCCAGGACTGTGGAAGAGCCCAGCACAGAACGGGAAACAGCAGTGTTTCCCTGGCCCAGCTGTGGTTAAAGGGGATATATGATGTGCTAAAATGCTAATTTGATGGAATAAAGCAAATCTGTTTAGATCATTGATCAAAGCAAAGTTTTGCCTCAGCCTATATGAAAGCAGAGTGTTAAAAATTCTGTTACTGTTATTATTGTTCCTATTAGTTATCCAACTTGATAAAGATTGCTTTTGGGCTAGGCGAACCCTGTGCATCCTGTGATCTTCAGAATAATTTTCATTTAGGAGGAACAACCAGTCAGTGGCTTCTTTCCCAACTTTTGTTTCATGCTAATAGAGTATTTGTATGACAGGACAGCTTTTATTAATCTAAGGATTTAATAAGAGGTTGAATTGCGGAGGCGTTTCTTCTGAAAAGCAGAAGGGTATTTATTCGCTCCTCGAATAGCCATGAGGAATGTTAAATGAAGAGGTTTATAGTTTGAGATGAGTGTTGGGTTTAAAGGCCGCCTGACCACTCCAGCAGAAGTGGCTTTGTGACAATCCGAGGGGATGAAGGAGAGAACACAAATCTTATGAGGAGAGGCTGAGGGAGCTGGGGTTGCTCAGTCTGAGGAAGAGGAGGCTGAGGGGAGACCTTCTCGCTCTCTCCAACTCCCTGAAAGGAGGCTGCAGAGAGGCGGGGGTTGGTCTCTTCTCCCAAGTTACAGATGACAGGACAAGGGGTGATGGCTTCAAGTTGCGCCAGGGGAAGTTCAGGTGAGATATTAGGAAATATTTCTTTCCTGAAAGGGTTGTCAGGTGTTGGAATGGGCTGCCCAGGGAGGGGGTTGAGGCACCATCCCTGGAGGGATTCAAGAGAGGAGTTGACTTGGTGCTCAGGGATATGGCTTAGTGTTGGGTGGTGTGGGGTGGCGTTTATGGTTGTTGGATTTTTTGTATTTTTTTTTTCCCCC
>VZRU01004954.1:124802-150635 GCA_013398155.1 Pedionomus torquatus | reverse complement strand
TCCCCTGAGCTGACATCCTCCCACCACACCAGGTTGCTCCAAGCCCCATCCAGCCTGGCCTTGAACCCCTCCAGGGATGGGGCAGCCACAGCTTCTCTGGGCAACCTGGGCCAGGGTCTCACCACCCTCATGGGAAAGAAGTTCTTCCTGACATCTCATCTCAATCTCCGCTCTTGCAGTTTAAAACCGTTATTCCTCATCCTATCACAACCCTCCCCGATCAGGAGTCCCTCCCCATCTCTCCTGGAGCCCCTTTAGGGACTGGAAGGGGCTCTAAGGTCTCCCTGGAGCCTTCTCTTTTTCAGGCTGAACTCCCCCAACTCTCTCAGCCTGTCCTCACAGCAGAGGGGCTCCAGCCCTCAGGTCATCAAAGTGCCCAGATGTTAAATACCACAGGGCCTGTCTTGAAGCATTACTCTGTTTTAGTAGACTTTTTTTTTCTTCCAGAAAAATGGCTTACATTTATTATACTCCATATTTACAGAAAGCTCTGCTCTTTGATTAGGTTATTAAATTGACTCACGCTCAAAGGGAAAACAAAATGTTTATTTGTAAGTGAAGATAAAAAATGAAATTAAATTGAGCTTCACAGAATGGGATGGATTTCAGGGGCTGTGAAATTAGAGCTCAAAAGGAAACATTGCATCCTAAATATTTTATTAATAATTATAATTGCTTTATATTTACAAATTGTAAAGCATAACTGGGCTGGATGTGTTTGTCGTTTTCCTTTTGGAACACTAATTTCTCAATCGTCTACTGACAAACATTGCTTTTGGTGAAGTCAACATGAGAATAGCATCAGGAAGGAATCCGAAATAATACGATCCCTTTCACTGAGTGCCACAAAATGTTTATTTGCTGTTTCAGCCACTGTGTGCGAGCACATTCATCTGCCTGTCACTGGGATGCAGCTGCAACACAGGGTGGATAATGGAACTGGGTTGCCCTGCTCCCACATTCCACAGTAAACGTTTTGCCTCTAAAAGTGGAGAAATCTTCTCTGACGGTACCAAGATCCAAATTCAGAATATGAAGTTGTGACTTATTGGCTCTTCTTGACCGTTCTGAATATTGGGATGCACATCCTAAGCATACGTGTAACGGATTCCCTTCAATCGGTGTGAGATGCTGTCAAAGCACCTGCACAGCTTGCAAGAATTATTTCTTTCTTTACGTTCACTGTGGGTAAATAGAGCTATGATATCCTGCAAATAAAGAATTATGGTGGCATATCCATCAGTTGAATCCTTGGCTCACAGGCATAACAATAATTATAAGGTGAGCTGGATTTATTTCTACTCAAAAGTTACAAATGAAAAATCGATGTAAAAGAAAGCAGACACTGGAAGCGGGCTTGGGGTTTTGTACAGCTTTTTCAAGTTGTGTATTGCACCATTAAAATAATCCAAATAACCCTAATTCAAATCATTCTCATACTTTTGAGACCAAAACCCTTGACACGACAGACTTTTGCAGTATAAATTTTCCACTGGAAGCCAATCTGAGAAAATGATAGTGGGTGGTTCTCAGTTGTGATTTAGGTACTCACATGGAGTATCCCTTTCTTCCTAAATGAAAACTCGTTGGATTCTCTCCATTATCTGAAGAGCAAAGTACTTCTTAAGGCATTAACAGCCAACCTGAGCAACACTGGCAAGATCCTGACCCATCTGGAGATGAATCAGTACCGGGCCTGCTGTTTCAGAGAAACTCTTCTTGGCCGCTCAGGTGTTGTGCCACTGCTGAAGCTGCTGATCCCACATAAACACACAAACCAGACCTTGACAATATTCAGTTGAATGAGAAGAAGGAAAATGTCAGGGACTCTATTGACTAAATGCACCATTATTTTTTTTTTCCTAAGAAACGACCTGACTTCACCTTATGCCAAATGGTTTGTGTTTTTATGTAACACCGAAGAGGTCTTGAAATCCCACACTGTCCTCCAAAATGCAAGTTCTTTACAACATGGCTATCATTAAAGCCTCTAGCAAAGCTCTTGATTTCAAAATAAATGAAGGGAATAATGAATCTACACCTCATCTACCCAGTCCAAGATGCTGAATCAAGTGAATGTTTCCATGGAATTATAGAATGGTTAGAGTTGGAAGGGACGTCAGAGATCACTGAGTTCCAACTGCCCTGCCCTGGGCAGGGACACCTCCCACCACCCCAGGTTGCTCCAAGCCCCATCCAGCCTGGCCTTGAACCCCTCCAGGGATGGGGCAGCCACAGCTTCTCTGGGCAACCTCTTCCAGTGCCTCATCACCCTCACAGTAAAGAATTTCTCCCTGATATCCAATCTAAATCTTCCTTCTTCTAGTTTAAAGCCATTACCCCTTGTCCTATCACTCCACTCCCTGACCAAGAGTCCCCCTCCAGCTCTCCTGGAGCTCCCTTCAGATACTGGAAGGCTGCAACAAGGTTTGAACCTCTTTATTTTGTCAATACACACTTGCTAAAGGGTGAAGATCAATTTTGCAAATAAGAATCCAGTTGTCTCTGAAACTGAATAAGTAATACCAAATTGATGCCTGAATAATTCAGCCACTTTAAAAAGAAACTTATTAAATATTTCCAGCTATGGAAAATCCCTATGTACCATAAATCTAAATCCCCTAAGCGAATTTGCCACAAATATAATATCATCCATCTCTTGAGAGACATCTTCACCATTGCACCAACATGTTGTCCAAGGGGATTTAGTTTGAGGAGGTTAGAGGTAACAACTTTTTATTTAATCATGAAAAATTCATCGCAGTGTTAACTACAAAGAGCCCACTCCTACTCCATAACCATTAAAATGCAGGAAGTCACCTATTCAATAATGCAGAATTGTTGTGTATTAAAAATTTAAATCTATAAATATTAATAGAACACAGGTCAGTCTCTTAACCAACAGAGGTGGTTGTACACACAGCTGTCATTGTGAAGCCTGAAGGGTTGGCACATTTGTTACGGCACAGAACAAAACAGACACGATAAAAGGCAGCTGTCTGATAAAGGCAATTTTGATCCTTTTTTTTTTTCAGATGAAGGAGAAGAATGAGAAATCCCATATTAATCCATGAGTCTGTGGTTGTCCTTTGGGAAGGAAACGCTCCTGTTTCCATCTAACACATCCATGTGCCGGAGTCGGCTTTGCAAGGGCATGGCATGAGCACATTTATAAGTAACAGTGGCCAAAGTTACGTTCTGTAGCCTTGCTCCTTTACACCATTCTGATGGTATCAAGAGTGTCAGAAACGTGATATTGCTCTCCAGTCCCTTGGTCTGAAAAAACCTGGCCAGGGTATGCCCAGTGTATTTGATACCAGCAGAGAGATGATTGCTATGCAGGAGATGAGAAGGAAACTCCTGGGTTACTGCAGGCTGGGTATTCACTTCCCTGAGAATGGGGAAGCTGAGCGGGTCGTGAGAGGGATTTCAATGATGCTCATCAGCATAAAGCAAATCACAATGTTGTAGGGGACGAAAGGGAGCTCTGGAGATCATCTAGTCCAAGCCCTTACCACAGCAGGGTCATCCGGAGCAGATTGCACAGGAACATGTCCAGGTGGGTTTGGAATGTCTCCAGAGACAGAGACTCCACCACCTCTCTGGGCAGCCTCTGCCAGGGCTCTGCCACCCTCAAAGTCAAGAAGTTCCTCCTCGTGTTTAGATGGAACTTCCCGTGTTCACGTTTGTGCCCGTCGTCCCTTGTCCTGTCACTGGGCACCACTGGGAAGAGCATGATCTCATCCTCCTGACACCCACCCTTTAGATATTGATCAGTATTGATGAAGTCCCCTCTTAGTCTTCTCTTCTCCAGGTAAACAGCTCCAGGTCTCTCAGCCTTTCCTCAGCAGAGAGGTATTCCATTCCCTTGATCATCTTTGTAGCCTCCACTGGACTCTCTCCAGTAGTTCCCTGCCCTTCTTGAACTGGGGCGCCCAGTTTGCTCTATTTAAAACTGTCTTGGTCCTTATCATTGCCTGTCACTGGTGTATTGTAGAGTCCTCTTCTCAACATCTGCTCAAAGCTCAAACCTCATAGGAAAAATAGGACAAACAGGCAAGGGAAAAGTTTGTTTGCTCGTATGTTTGTTGATTTTGTTGTGTTCTGGTTGGGGTTTTTTTCATTCTTCCAAGGTCCGAGGTGTGTATGAACAGTTAGAGGTAAATTAGCCCATATGGGAAGAAAAGCACGACACCAGGATACCTTCAGGGAAGTTACCGCAGATTCCTGGGAAGCAGCAAATCGCGTTGACGATGAAGAGTTAGACGTGACTCCCATTCGCTGCAAAGCTTTCCTTCCAAAGTGAGGAGCCCCCTGCGTGATCCGTCCGTGTGCTTCAAAGCGTGATTTGATGTCAGGGCTTAATTCAATTTCAGACTAATGAAAGTCATAAATGGCTTCACAAGGCCAACGGAATGAGGAAAAAACTAACCCAGTGGAGACAACGTTCAGTTAATGAAATGTTTTGAAATGAGAAACACTGCTTTGAATTGAATGATTTCTAGGCAATCTGGGCCTGTTTATAAACACCGAATTTTGTTATCCCAGTCTGAAAGTGAAAAGCAATTTCGTAGCTGCCTCTTTTTCCTAAACTTCTTGGTCTGCGTTTCTGAGGGCTCTTGATACGCTGCTTTGTGGAATGCTCCCTGCTTTTACCGGTGTGACAGCTCTGCAGAAGACTGAGAGCTTCTGTTAACCCGGTGGAGAACATCTAGGTCCCATCTGCATATCCCAGGGTCTTTCAGAAGCTACAGCCAGCGCCAGATCTCTGCTCTGAAATGTTGTCCTTAGGACGACCATTTTCATGGCTTCTGCTATTTACCCCATTTCTGATTGGGGTTTGTTGAACTCTGTAATGCCAAAGCGAAACGTGGTGCAGGACTTGACCTACCTTGGAACTTTCCAGGAGAGAGAAGTCAGGAGGTAGCAGTAGTTAATAATTTTTAAATCTGAGGTTAAGTAGTCTGAGGTTAAAGAAGAAGAGATCAGCAAAGCACTAATGGATTTGATACGCACAAGCCGACTGTATTCATTTGTAACCAGCACCTGTGCCCTCAAAGATATTAAAACAGCAAAAGCTGTTCTTTTTTTAAGTTTTTCCAGCCTTGGGTTTCTCCTATGGCTCCTGTGGGTCTTCTCAGTTGGTTCCATTTTCACTCCCTCAGGTTCATACAACCCCACATCAGGTGCACGTGATTAACATCACTGCTGTTCCTTACTTCCCTGTCATCTTTTTAATTTAATTTAATTTAATTTAATTTGTTTCTTGATCCACTGGTCGGATGGTTTCTCTTTTCTCAATTCACATTCTGGTCTTTTAGAAATGCTGCTCCTTGTGCCCAGTTCCTTGCCCTCGATGTCTTTATTATTGTTTCCTTCCTCCTTCTGCTCATGGCACACTGTGATTTTTACAGATTGAGTTAATCCTATGTCTATTTTTTTATCAGTATGATTAATAAATTTATCTGTCTGTGTGTCCTGACAGAAGGCGTGTGGGCCGGGGAGCAAGGAGCATGTGGCTTTCTGTTCGCGGGTGTCACTTTATGTGTGGGTGCCAGAGATGCCTTCACCTCCAAAATGCAGATGTTTGCTGTTGGCCCTTCTAGAGAGACTCTGGGAGAATGACTCAGGGAACCAAATTCCCTGACAGCACAACCAGTGGGATTGTTCTGCGCCAAAATGCAGCCTGGTATCTGTGGCATTTGAGAAGCACACGTTTTTGCACCCTCCCTTAGTATTTCTCCTTTCTGAAGAATACAGGCTCTACCTGTTTTTTTTCTACCAAGACATCTTTTAATTATTTTTTTTTCTCCTTTCTGAAGAATACAGGGTGTCTATCAGAGTCTGAATAGCTGGTCCATCGGTCTGGGGGGGTTGTAGANTGAGGCACTGGAACAGGCTGCCCAGAGAAGCTGTGGCTGCCCCATCCCTGGAGGGGTTCAAGGCCAGGCTGGATGGGGCTTGGAGCAACCTGGGGTGGTGGGAGGTGTCCCTGCCCAGGGCAGGGGGGTTGGAACTGGATGATCATCTTCCAACTCTATGATTCTATGATTCCAACATTCTATGATTGTATTGCTTACATGCTGAAAGTACAAAACTTGTGATGGATCTGAGGAGTTCTATTCTTTTATCCTTTACAGGGCCACTGCTAAATTGAGCTATTTTGTCTTTTAGCTAATGTCAAACAAGTTTCTCAGAGTATGCCTCCACCAAAATACAGCCTAGCACAAAGAAGAACCTTTAGTAGGGACAGCTGCTCAGTCTCCAAATCTGCATACGCTTTTTAATACACGTTGTATTGACCCTTCCAGGTGGCTTTTGCTTCTGAGCTACTGTGGTCTTTCCTCAGCATGTGCCCTGTTGTAGAATCATAGAACAGAATCATAGAATGGTTGGGGTTGGAAGAGACCTTAAAGATCATCCAGTTCCAACCCCCCTGCCCTGGGCATGGACACCTCCCACCAGACCAGGTTGCTGGAAGCCCCATCCACCCTGTCTTTTTGTTGTTGGGCACAGCTAACCCATGCTTTTGTTTTAACAAGCTCCAGTTGTGCGTTTCATTAGAAAGCAAAATCTTCACAAAAAAAGACTGGATTTACAGTGACAAACAAATGCAAACTGAGCACACATTATGTATTATATAGGGTTATAAATACTGAGACATTTTATTTGGAAGAAGACAAGAGAAGAATGTGTTTATGTATGTGTCCTAGATATAAAGGCATAAATGCTGGAAGTTTTGCATTTGAACATGTATCACAGCAACAAAGTAGAGATTCTGCGTGAGGAGCATCAGTGGGTTTACGGTATAATAGCTTTTATTTTAAAATTATCCGCAGTTTTCCATAGCATTCACGGTGATTTACAGGTTTCCATTTATACCCTTTTTACAATTTACGCTGTTTGCTGTAAGCACCAAAAGTTGACTGCAAACTGTTAACACCTATTTATCAGAGCGTTATGTGCAGAAGCCTCGAGGCTCGGGCTGCATCTAATGCTTGTGGGAGAGTTTTGTAGAGACAAAAACCTACCCTGTGTTTCAGCATCAATGAAAGTCGGAAGGAAGGAAAATCACAGAATCTAGGTCCAACCAATGGGAAAAAAAAAATATTAAAAAATACAAAAAAAAACCACCAACCATAAACACCACCCCACCCCACCCAACACTAAGCCATATCCTTGAGCACCACGTCAACTTCTCTCTTGAATCCCTCCAGGGATGGTGCCTCAACCCCCTCCCTGGGCAGCCCATTCCAACACCTGACAACCCTTTCAGGAAAGAAATATTTCCTAATATCTCACCTGAACTTCCCCTGGCGCAACTTGAAGCCATCACCCCTTGTCCTGTCATCTGTAACTGGGGAGAAGAGACCAACCCCCGCCTCTCTGCAGCCTCCTTTCAGGGAGTTGGAGAGAGCGAGAAGGTCTCCCCTCAGCCTCCTCTTCCTCAGGCTGAACACCCCCAGCTCCCTCAGCCTCTCCGCACAGGATTTGTGCTCCAGACCCTTCACCAGCTTCGTTGCCCTTCTCTGGACCCGCTCCAGCACCTCAATGTCTTTCTTGTGGTCGGGGGCCCAAAACTGGACACAGCACTGGAGGTGGGGTCTCACCAGTGCCGAGTACAGGGGGATGATCACCTCTCGGGTCCTACTCCCCACACTGTTCTTGATCCAGGCCAGGATGCTGTTGCCCTTCTTGGCCACCTGGGCACACGCTGGCTCATGTTCAGCCAACAGGCAACCAACACCCCTAAGTCCTTTTCGAGCTGCTATAGAATCTATATACGTAGCAGTTCCTCGAGCAGTATCCAGAGTCAGTTCAGACAAGAGAGAGAAGTGAATTCTCTTTGTTGCTTCATGTGAAGAGGGGAGTTGATCATGTTAACACGCAGCTACAGAGTCGTAGTTAAGAGAGAATGGCTGAGGTGTATCCAAAATTGGACTTTGACCAGCACTGATGATAGTACATGGGAAGGAAAGAAAGAATACAGGTTGCCACCTACCTGGAAAGGCGTTTTATAATGGTTTTGGCATCAGAAAAAGTCCCAAGGAGCCAACAAGAATAAAAGATGTCAGAGCAGAAATAGTAATGCAAAGCCTGACAAAAGGAAAGATTGCTCCTTCCCTTCAATATCTGAAAGTCACATTCCAGCCAGCCATCTGTAGCATCAGGAAAAGATGAGACTTCAAAAAAACATGCAGATTCTCAAATGCATTTCTTTTTCAATGCCTTGGACAGAGAATAACCAGTATTGCATTCCAGTGAGCCAAACCTTGCAGTTTCATCATGTCCACTATATGATGCAGTATTTGAGTTTATCCAAATAACTTTATAAATTTAGAAGCTAGATAAGCTGTTACAATGAGGCAGTAGATTTACTAAGCCAGTGAATGTACAGCCTTGCAACAAGGCTGATGATCTTCAGTCCGATGACTGGGCAGACGTTAGATCAGCCAAGGGGTGTCTGTGGCACGTGGTTTGTTGGGTGTTGGTACTGGCACACGCGGGCGCTCTTGCATCCCATGTGCTTGATTTCTTCAAACTGTAAATTACTGTTCTCCGAGGCAGTAGGTGAGATTGTCTGATGAAGAATACAAAAGTTTTCCCGTTATAGAAACCATCTATACTCTTCTTCCCTCAGGGAGAAATCCAGACTGTGGTACCCAATGGTACAAGAGACTCTATTTTGCTCTGGCTTCTAGAACAAGCTGGTTCTACCTCTACTGAGCAGGGTGCTGCCTGATCTCAAATGTAGGTGGGATGTATTTTGGTATTTAGCTATGTGGGATTAATATAAAATTGTGCTTCCTGGGTTTAAACACACGTGTAACAGGCTGAGAGAGCGTGGCTCAACCTGATGCAATGCTGTCTTCGTTGCCCAGCTCTTCCCTTAGTGATCCCACTTAAATCACAGTACGATAACTGTTAGTGTGGTCTGATATAACCTGTGACAGTATTTGAAATGCTTTGTCTTTCTCTGTGTTACAAATTCAATGGATAATTGCATATTAGATTTTCAGCCTCCAGTTCGTGTAATTCTGTGACTTCAGTTCAGCCACAAATACACTTAAAATTAAGTTTCTGGGTTTTATCATAGATTAAAATGTCACCGTGAACAGTACCATTGTATCAATTAGATCTTATAAATGTGTTCCTGTCAACCCATTAAATAATTGGTTTAGAAGAGATTGCATTAATAGCAATTGGCATACATTAATTCAAATTTTTGGGAAGGTATTGCCATGAATAAAGCCCATCAGGAACATAACTTCCTGCTGTTCTCGTCACGATTCTATAATTTCAGTGTCGACTTATCTCAAAATTCAGGACAAGAGGGCTTGACTTTAAGCTGATTGAAAGTCTAACCCATTTCAAAATGCTTACAACCAACCGTGCGAGTCACCACTAATATTATCACAGATTCATAGAAAATCAGAGCAGGGAAGTCCTTCATGGGGTCATTTTAGTGTTTAAACAGAATCAGGAGCTGTCACCGAGTTCAGTGACCAGAAACCACATCTTAGGAAACAGAGTTCCTAGCGCTGAAAAATTACTCATTTTAAGTATGTATTTAGATTTATCTCTTTTTATTCTACCAAAGCACATCCTTTCTCATTGTTCAATTATTTTTTTTTCCCCCACTTCCCTGGCTACAGAGCAGATGCCACGTTTTTCCAGATGCCAGGTTATTCCAGCCAAATATATTTTTCCCTGCTAGCCAGCTGTGATCTTTCCGGGTGCCACAGAGTCACAGCAGAGCTCTGCTTCTCAGAGCATCCTTTTACCCCACTTAAAGCTTAATCCAGCCTGTTTTCCTCATGTCTGTGTCTGTGTGAGGAGCCCTTCCACTTAACAGACGTGCTAATGAGTAAAAAAGGTAGAACTATGCTTACCCGTTTAAAAAGGGCAGGTTTGAGTGCTTAATGATTCCTTGTGTTTTTTCTGTGTAATTTCTTCAGAGAACAAAAGTTTTGTTCCTTATTGCTTAATCCAGCTTGGAGTTTAAGTGTACTGTAAAGGAGATTGGCTTCCAAGTGTACAGTGTTGTTCATTTATCTCCCTCTTTTGATTCCACTGACGTTTACCTGCCTCATTGGTAGCTCTCTTGAGGATTCTGGTGAAGCTTGTATAAGTTCTCTGCTTATTGCATTCCTATTCCTTAAAGAACCATAGAATGGTTTAAAGGGACATCAAAGATGATCATCCAGTTCCAACCCCCTTGCCCTGGGCAGGGACACCTCCCACCACCCCAGGTTGCTCCAAGCCCTATCAAGCCTGGCCTTAAATACTTCCAGGGATGGGGCAGCCACAACCTCCCTGGGCAGCCTGTTCCAGTGCCTCACCACCCTCACAGTAAAGAATTTTTTCCTAATATCCAATCTAAATCTCCCTTCTTCCAGTTTAAAACCATTCCCCCTTGTCCTGTCCCTCCACTCCCTGACCAAGAGTCCCTCTCCAGCTCTCCTCTCCAGAGTAGCCGTTGTTAGTCACTGCTTTTGTTGTATCAATAGGAAAGCCAGTTTTGCCTTTGGGCTTGGATTAGATTTATTTTCATTTGCCTTGCGTGTCGGTTTACAAATACACAGTGAGTTTTGGATGCTCCTCTGTACACTCTTCTGCTTTAATAAATATTTGTTGGTACTTCTTTTGTAGTATCTTTGGACCTGATCCTAAGTGTGTAACTCATACTGAAGGCAAAATGCATTTAATAGAATCACTCCTGTATCCAGCTACTACCTCTCATCATTAAGCATGGCAGAATTAGGTTCCAGCTAAGTGTAGACTGGTGAGCTTTTCTAAGTGTGTGCTTAAATCTGTATTTACAGATTCAGTTGCTGAAAAATTACCCTAACTTGCTCAGGCACCGAGTGCTCACAATGAACATGGTTTGCCATGAGTGCTCTGGATCTTCAGAATTTCCTGATTCAGGCAGGATTCAACAATTTTTGGCTTTAAAATACGCTTAAAATTGTTGGTCAGCACATACAGTTGTCACTGCCGTACTCTTGAGACCACTCCTATTTCCCTGAACGTGTCCTATCTCTCTGCCAAAACCACTTCTCCAGCCGAACTGGGGACAGTTACGCAAGTGGTTACTCAGAGGTTCAACCTCTTCCTTTGAAGCCTTTTAACTTGCCGAAAATCTTTTCTTTCACTCTCAGGGACCAGGAACTCATTCTACATCGTACGTCGTTTGTTGCTGAGTTTCTTTAAAGCTCTGGTATAAGCAGGAACTGACAGTGATTGATGGTGAATCATGCTGGACCTCGAGTTTCTGATGCAGTAGAATTAATCTTCCCAGGTTTTGCACGTAGGGGCTGAGCCTGTCACTTTGAAGGTGTGACCTCTGCTGAAGCTTGGACTTTGCTGGGGGAATTTTCCTTTGTAACCCTCTGGACTCTTTTCATAAGGAATGGAGGGATAGGCAAAAGACAAGTCACAACTAGGGCGACTTACTCTAATAGCCAAAAGAAGAAGGTGTCTTGTCCCGTCCTGTCCCTTAGCATTCTGGTTTTGTTGGGATGTGGAGAGTGATGGGTTTGTTTCCTGATCTATCCTCTTGGTCAGTAAACGCTCATGTCTGTCCTTGGTGGTCCTTGACTTGAATATTAGAAAAAATTTCTTTACATTGAGGGTGGTTGAGCACTGGACCAGGTTGCCCAGGGAGGTGGTTGAGGCCCCTTCCCCGGAGATATTCAAGGTGAGGCTGGATGAGGCCCTGGGCAACCTGGGCTAGTTGGGGGTGTCCCTGCGACTGCGGGGAGGTTGGACTAGATGACCTTTGGAGGTCCCTTCTGACCTGGAGGATTCTATGATTCTATGATTGACTTCACTGGAAGATGTTTACATCCCCAGTAGTCTGCCACATCTGCTAGGCAGGCTTTCAACATCAGATATGGAACACAAATACGGGCTCTCATGGAAAGAAATAAAACAGGAGATTCACTGCTACTAGCTTTTTTCCCACCACCCCCATCCTACCTCTCTTTCTTCTGTGTAGGTGCTGACCTGCGTTCTCCTTAAGAAGCAGAACCTCTTCACACTCACCCTTTCCTCACAAAACAAATCTTGATCCATCACACACCGCTCCTGTTTGTGCCACGTGTTGATGGGTATGACATTTCAGCTTTCGATGGAAAATATCTTCTCAGTTTGTATAGGTAAATATGAAAGATCTACCTTCACTTATAAAAGAGAAGCAATTAGACCATCACTTCCTCCAAGTATCAGAAGCCTTTACTTCTTAAATCTGCTTTTGTTGCTTGGTTTTGTGGGTTTTTCTATCAGTATCCTTTATGGTCTCATTTCTAAGGTTATTTCATGAATAAAATAGCTAATAGGAGAATAGCCTCCCTACTTTCTATCTCCACCAAAACAGAAATAAAAAGGAAGGTTTTCTCTTGAGTATTCTGACTCTTTTAATTACCCTCTCAAATTTGATTTAGGTTTTTTTTTTTTTTTTTTTTTCTGTGGCTCAAAGTAATTTTGCTTGCCAGCAATTAGAGATAACGTGTTGTACAACAAACTGTTCCAACACTGGGGGAAACCTCAGGAAAATAGTTTCCATGGCGTTTAGTCAGACCTGCATTAACTGTTGCTTAGCAAAGAAAATAAGATGAGACCACTCAAGAGCAGCAAAAAAATAGAGGGCACTTGATGTTCTGGGTTTCAAACTGTCCAGCCATCCTGGCCAGATCTGCCAGCCAGCCTCCTGGTGTGCTATGCCACCGCATGGATGGGGTATTTTACCAAGGTGAATTTCTTCAAGATTCTCAGTCTGAAGGCCAGATGATTCTCCTTCCTTTTTACTTTGACACCTGTGATGAATAAAAGATGCTGCTAGCATGATTCATGAAGGGGTAGATCTACACAGCTCCCGTCTTCAAAGCCCACCTTTCTTCTGGCTCACTGTTCACATGCAGGAGGATTTCACTGTTCTCTGAAAAACATCCCTGAGTCTCTCTGGTACCGCTCCAACTCTGCACAGAATCACACAAAACTTGGATGCTGGCTACTGGCCATCCTGGAGCAGCAGCTTAGGACGTCACAGCTGAAAGTAGGGAAATGTGTTGCAATCCCTTAAAGCTAGAAACAGAGTCATAGAATGGTTTGGATTGGAAGGCACCTTGAAGATCATGGAGTTTCACCCCATTGCCATGAGCAGGGAGACCTCCCATCAGACCAGGATGCTCCAACTCCCGTCCAACCTGGCCTTGAACCCCTCCAGGGATGGGGCAGCCACAGCTTCTCGGGGCAACCTGGGCCAGGGTCTCACCACCCTCACAGCAAAGAAGTTCTTCCTGAGATCTCATCTCAGTCTCCCCTCTTGCAGTTTAAAACCTTTACTCCTCATCCCATGGCGCCCTTCCCTCATCCAGAGTCCCTCCCCATCTCCCTGGAGCCTCTTGAGGGACTGGAAGAGGCTCTAAGGTCTCCCTGGAGCCTTCTCTTCTCCAGGCTGAACCCCCCCACTCTCTCAACCCATCCTCACAGCAGAGGGGCTCCAGCCATTGGAGCATCTCTGTGGCCTCTTCTGGACCTGTTCCAACGGGTCTTTCCTGCACTGAAATACTATTTATTGCTTCTGCTTCCCAGGGGAAGAAGGTAAGAGGGAAGTCTCTCTGCAGGGTAACCTTCATAGGGGACAGGTTCTCTGATAAAATTATGTAGGAAAGGACAAGTTTTGGTTTTATTTGGACGAACTTGAAACCTGGACATCAAACTGTACTCAGACAGGGCAATCTTATGTTTAGGAGTTCCCACTGGCAACCTGGCACCTCCCTTGGAAATGAAGTCAGCCTTGTCCCTCTCAAAAATATTGCTCCCGGAGGGAACAGAGTCATGTGTTGCTCCTGCCTTGACCTCAAGCTAAATCTGACAGATCTGGGGGCTCCCCATCATTTGCACGGGGCCGTAGGATGCCTGAGGTCCCTCATTCCACCTGGGAGCTTCAGAAGGATCGCCCTTGCCCTCATGCCCCTATGCATCTGTAGCTCACGGGAAGGTAGGCGCTGCATGTATCACACAGTCAGCCCAAGGGACAGGGGATGGATGGCTCAGTCCTGTTCTGTCCCATGCTCCAGGGGGATCAGAAGAGCACGTTTTTAGTGGCTTGCAGCAAGTGGCTACTTATGGGCACGCTTGCCCCAGCTCATTTCATCACCCTCCCCAGGCAGGACACCTCCAGCAGCGCTGCCCAAATGTTCTACAGCCCCGTCTCTCTCTATGGGCTCTTCCCCACGTAGCTGTGGTTTTAGATACTGCATTACACTGATTTATCCGTCCTTTTTAACTCCATCCCCTGTAGATACAGTCCTGCATTTCATTGTCAAGCTAGGAAAAAAAAAAATAATAAAAAAGAAATCTTTAATGCGTTGAGCCGACTTCTGGCCACAAGTGCTCCATTAATTCCATCAAATCTATTTTGGTCTTATTTCTGCCATCAGCTCTGCCACACTTTGTGCCAGCTCAAACCAATAAGCTAAATTATTAAGGCTCGGAGCCTTACTCAGATGATATGGGGGCTTTCAGAGCAGCACGGGACAAAGGTTAGCAGCAGAACGGAGCCGTGGAAAATGAAGCACAGAAGGGATGCAGCATAAAGATGTCGGTGGTTTTCTAGCCAGTCCTAGTGTTAATGCACTGAGTGTATTTTCCATGTCATTTATGCCTTCTTTTCCCCAGTCAATTTTGTAATCTGAGTCTGAGGACTCGGGCTGGGGAGGAGAACTGTGCTTCTGGAAAAGTTGGGGGGGGGTCTGTTTTAACTGAGAGCTCAAGCACAAATAGTGGAAAGAGGGAGAGGAAGAGCTGGGAAATTTTTGTCCAGGTAAAGGACATTTTAAAGGACATGAAGGTTTCATTTGCCTTCCCTTGCACTACAAAATGAGTGTAAAATGGACACGATTTGGGTAAGCAGCTTTCGCTTAGAATGATCCCAAAGCTTGTCACGAATGCAGCTGAGTTTGATTTCAGGGGAAGATTCATTTTCCACTGAAGAATTGCATCATGCTTGGGTCAGGAATTAAGGACCGAAGCCTGGATTTGGTCCTCCCAAGTGGTGGAGTTAGTTGTCAAGACATCATACCACAGCAACCAAAGAGATTTTCAGCCTTTCCAAGCTCTTGATGTCCAGGGCAGGGACCCTAACCCCACCTGCCTTCTCCAAGACCTCTTGCACTTGATTAATTTCCCCCTGATGCTAGGAATATCACTATCTGCAGAAAAAGACCTCCCTCCACCTCATCCTGACCTTTGGGAACAAGCAAGAAGGTGTTGGTTTGTCGTGGTGGATTTTTTTTTAATAGGCAAGTGGGAGGATAAGCAAAACTGGAGCAGACTGGAAGTTATCAGCAGGTTTTATCTATGGGATGCTGGCAGAGACATGACCCGCAGGCATCTGTACATCAGCATTGGGAAAGCTGATGGGGGACACGAGAACTAGCCAAAATATACAAGATCAGCTGTGTGTAGAAGTGGCAGAAACAGCAGCTGTGTCCCCACCACGCTACTTCTGCATGGTCCAAAATTGGTTCCTTCACCCCTTTTGCCTTCAGGGAATTTTCCAAGTGGGTGGCTACTTCTTAAGCAAGTCCTAAAGGTCTGAAGTCCTAAAGACTCACCACGTTTTACACTGGGTGCTGCTTCTGCGTGGTGCTTTCTACTCTAGGGACAACGACTAGGTGGGCTTTGGAAGGAAAAATCCCACCTTCTGTATCAAACAATTCCACTTTCCTAACAAGCCTGGGTTTAATATTCATAGATCCTTCACATTGTTTTCCTCCTTTAAAAAACATACTATTATTCCATACTATTTCTCCAAAATCTATATCATCAGAAGCGTGGAGGAGGAGAGAAAAGCACACTGATTTCTAAGATTAAGTTCCCTCTATCTTCCTAACCACTAGATAGGACAAGGCAAGGTTAGGAGGGCCCCGTAAAGCACAGGGTTCCAAATCCTCATCTTTCTTCTCACAGACTTTTCAGTTTCTCCCTAACATTTCATATTACTCCCACCTGTGCCCTCAGAAAGACTATATTCTGCGACAGGCCAGCCTGAGGACAGCTCTCCCAGCACAGCAGATGTATCTAGGTTTATAAACAGGCTTATAATATTTCCCTTTTTATTCTTTACACCGGCCTTTTGTAGCCTAACCTTTGCTTTCTGATTTTCATCTCTGTTGAGCGGTGGTCCTTGGAGAGCCGTGAGGAGTGATTTAAGACCCATAGCACTGAATTTCATCTTGCCACCTCACCACGTCGCCTCTTTCCCCCTCTTAGTCCTCCCAGTTTTGCCTGGGTTTGCCTGACCCATAAAATTTTGTGGTCTTGCTTTTTATGGCCCTCCCCACAGCACGGATATACACAGATAACTGCACAAACCTCAGGGATATTTTCACATCACCTCAGCAGTCGCTTTTTTTTGTTAGTTCTGACTCTGGTCCGTAGCAACAAATTGTCTCTCACCTGGATCCTGCTGGATTTTTTTCATCCCTTTGATGTGAGGGATTTCGCCAAAGGCAGTTTCTAAATCTAAATAAATAATGTCAATTAATTTCCCTTCTCCTGTAAGGTGTTTTCCTGGCATTTTGAAAGGCTGTTAAACAGGTAAGAAGATAGGATGTCCCTTCTGGCAGAGTCACCCTCGCTGAGCCCGAAGGTCACGAGGCTTTAGAGGACATGTTATTATGGTTATAATTATCTCCATTACCAATTCACAAAGCACAAATCCAAGAGATTAGATTCTCTTTTTTTCTAGTAAGAGTTTATTTATCAGTAAGGAACACTGTATTGGAATAAGAATAATTGCTTTTGGTAATGTAACGCTTTTGATTTTTTTTTTTTCTCTTGATAGCAAAAAACATGGGCGTTGGGGAAACTCAGTGCATTCAGAGGACAAGCTTCCCCACTGCAAGTCATCTGTGCAGGCATCAGGAGGGGAGGCCACATGGTGTTGTGTT
This sequence comes from Pedionomus torquatus, assembly GCA_013398155.1. Lineage (NCBI taxonomy): Eukaryota > Metazoa > Chordata > Aves > Charadriiformes > Pedionomidae > Pedionomus > Pedionomus torquatus. The sequence goes on along the minus strand of VZRU01004954.1, from coordinate 133,674 downwards.
GATCTCTTACAACAGGACATCAATACGGGAGATCTCAGGAACTGCCCATGTTTTCAGGAACAGCCACCTTGTTTGGCCAAAAAAAAAATACCGCTGACATTTAGGTGAGATTTTCTTTGGGACGTCTCAACTGTTACACGGGCCTCTCGTTTTTCTTCATTTATCAGCGCACTGGCGAACATCAGCAACCCCATAAAACAACAACTTTATGCTTTAGTGTTGATACTTACTCATTTAAACAAGATTTCATAGAGTCATGGAATGGTTAGAGTTGGAAGGGACCTTCAAGATCATCCAGTTCCAACCCCCCTGCCCTGGGCAGGGACACCTCCCACCACACCAGGTTGCTCCAAGCCCCATCCAGCCTGGCCTTGAACCCCTCCAGGGATGGGGCAGCCACAGCTTCTCTGGGCAACCTGGGCCAGGGTCTCATGATCCTCCAGATACTCCAGAGAGATTCTCAGAGAACACAAAAGCTTTGTCCATTCGTTAAGCAAGACATTAATGAAGCCCAAGTTCTGTATCCATCACAGGCTAATTAGTTTGGTTTGTACTTTAATACAATCTGGCTTGGGGTTTGAGTCCAGGTGGGGTCTCAGGCGCAGAGTAGAGGGGGAGAATCACCCGCCGCAACCTGCTGCTCACGCTGCTTCTGATGCAGCCCAGGATGGAAGGGATGTAGCTAGAGACCTATTCCAATTCCTGGAAAAACTGTGCTGGTGTTGGATTCTGACTCCCTGTTGGTGCTCTCTCCTCATCTCCTCCTTCACAGCGTCTCCGTTTGTCCTGGTTTGAGGGATGAAACCACGACACCATTCTCTCCCCCTGGCTTTGTACCCTCACATCCACTCACCGCAGGCATCCCTGGGCAAGGGCATCCCAAAAGGCTCCTCGGTACCGTGGGAAAGGCACAAATAATCTCGGCTCATCACATTTTGGTACTTATTTCTATGCCGGTTAAGATCCTAATCCTCAGTCTGAATCGATTCAAAGAGAGCTAAAGGTCATGGTGCTTTTGGCCAGAGAGCTGAGACGATTTATAATTCATAGTTCTCCAGTTTTAAGCAGGGTCAAATATTTAAGAGAGATATATATGGGATGTTAACAACTTCCTAACAAATGCAAAGGGGAATATTTTTGTTACCCATTCTTTTTCTTGGAAAAAAAAATAAAATAATTCAATTTACAATGAAGAATATACAAGAAATTCTTAGATTAAATCTTTCTCTGTTTATTTTCTATCTGCCTTTTTTTTTTTTTTTTTTAAATGAATGTGGAAATTGTACAACAGTGTGTGTTCCTCCTTAGGACTCTGTCTTACTTCTATGCTAATTATCTTTTGTGTCCGTAATTACAGTGAAACTCTGTCATGTTCGAACATATTTTTAAGTTGGCAGTTCCGTGACTGGTTAAAACACCTTTTTGTCTGCATGACTCATGGGTTACTGTTTACTTCTGATGAAAAGGTGAGAACACCTCAAAGAGCATCCCATTTCCTCATTCACACACCCAGTTTGGGGGGGGGCATGTGCATGGACGTACACACACAGACGTAGAGATTTCCACCCCAAGCCCAGAGCAGAGGAGTTCGTATCCGTTCTGTGGCCATGACTGAATATTCTGAAGCCATTAAATAATGCATTTTTACACTGACATTATGTCAAGTAGTCACAGCATTTGTGACATTTTTCATTCTGAGTGTCTGGAACTCTATAATCACCATATAATTACATTATTATTTGAGAATACTATGTTGCTCACAAAAGCTTGGCTTAAACCTGGGGAAACGCAGAAAAAATAATGAAAAAAAAAATAATTTTGCTGTGACTTTGTTTCAACGTGCTGACAATTTGACTTCAGATTTTTTATGTAATCTCTTTTCTCAATACTGTTATGCCAGACTCCGATTTATTGCCTATAACACCATTTTCTCAGAGTCTGGCTTACCAAGATCTCAGACTGAAATGATGTATTTTCAGTCTTGCTGTAGAGAAGAAACGGTGTCTTCCAGAATGTGAAGGTCTGGAAACTATTCTAACGCATAAAGTGCCTTGCAGTGGACAGGTTCTTCAATTAAAGTAATACCCACCTGTAAATGTGACGGGCTTGCAATAACTGGATTCCTTGTCAGGTCTTATTTGAAAGCCCAGAGGTAACCACTGAAAACCACAGCAAAAATGAGGTTTAATTTGCCAATGTGACCTTGTGCCTTGATCTTGATCTTGCTTGTGAGACCCCACCTGGAGTCCTGTGTCCAGCTCTGGAGTCCTCAACAGAGAAAGGACAAGGACCTGTTGGAACGGGTCCAGCGGAGGGACACCAAGATGATTAGAGGGCTGAAGCCCCTCTGCTGTGAGGACAGGCTGAGGGAGCTGGGGCTGTTCAGCCTGGAGAAGAGAAGGCTCCGGGGAGACCTTGGAGCAGCCTTCCAGGATCTGAAGGGAGCTCCAGGAGAGCTGGAGAGGGACTCTTGGTCAGGGAGTGGAATGATAGGACAAGGGGGTATAGCTTTAAACTGGAAGAGGGGAGATTTACATTGGATCTTAGGAAGAACTTCTTTGCTGTGAGGGTGGTGAGACCCTGGTTGCCCAGAGAAGCTGTGGCTGCCCCATCCCTGGAGGGGTTCAAGGCCAGGCTGGATGGGGCTTGGAGCGACCTGGTGTGGTGGGAAGTGTCCCTGCCCAGGGCAGGGGGGTTGGAACTGGATGATCCTTAAGATCCCTTCCAACCCAAATCATTCTATGTTTCTATGATCTAGACTGATTGTGTTACGGTACCCAAAACCCTGATGGGTTTGTTTAACAACCAACCTTTGGTAAGCAGCCTGTAAACAATTCCTCTGCCTCAACTTGCCTGTTTTTATTTTGAAGAAGGTGAGAATTGCAGAGATAAAGAAGGAAAACTTAAAAAAACTGTAAGGCAAATGTACAACTAGGTAGGAAATAGCAAACAAATTATCCCAGTACCAAGATGGCTTATCCTGTTTTGATAGCAGCTCCTAACTTCTCCATACATCTAATTTAAATGCAGAGTAACTACCTACAGAACTACACTGTGTGTTGCTGGTTAAGACCTGTTTTCATAGTTTTACAAAGAAAATTCCTTCATATTTCTTATTCCATAGGAATGAATCTGTTCTTTTGCAAACACGTTGGGGTATGTGTGGGGTTGTGTTTTATTTTTCGTAATCTAATGCTAAGAATTTTAATATACTTAGCTTGATTTATTCATCTGCTCGACTGGTTGAACAGCAGTCACACGTGTAGGTGTCTCTGGGAAGTGCTTTCTCTTCTTTATTTTATGAACTTGCCATGCTGCGTGCCGAACACTTATCAGGAGCAGTCATCTCCGTTAGAGCTGTATTCAATTATAGAGCTCTTGTGTTTCACCTTCCCTATTTGTTTAAGGTGATTTCATCCAGACTGTTATTTGGCTTCTTCCCCATTACCATGCAAAATAGTATTTCCAAATAACTTTCTTCTTTTCTTATCTGTAATTTGCTTTCTCATGGCCCTTTCCGACGCCTTCAAAATTTCCTGATTTGAATTCCATCGGTCTGACTCTCCCTTCAGCATAAGAACTTGGACTCTATATCTATCTATGTTTTTTGAAGCTCCTGGAATTGCTGATACTAGTTTTCTTTCCTCCAAGCTCACTTTCCCTCTATCTCCCCCTGTTTTGCCATCGCTTTAGCAATCTTCTTTCTTCTGGACATCTTGCAGAGCAAGCGCCCTGTGAGTAATACGGGGCTTTGTGATTCTCTAATCCTACTTCTCTTATCCTATTTCTCCACCCTGGAGGACTTCCAACAAGTACAGCTTTGCCTCCAGTCCAGCAGTGGGGTTGTCATGATGCTCAAAGAGTAGAGAAGTTCCTTTTTGGCTCTTTACACTTTTAATTGAGTTTGCCTTTGTTGTACTTCTTTGTAGACTTTGCCAGGCTCTGGAAATCGTTGCCCAAAGAGACCTTCCACCACAACGCCAGTGACAGGTTGTATCTCAGGGCACAAAAAATGGTAATTCCTGGGCATGAACCTCTGTACTCCAGGAGCTAAAGTCTTAGAAGAAGTTCTTGAGCTCCCAGGCCTTCTGGTAACCTGCAAATAAAGGTGTTGATGCTACTTGGAGCATCCGACCCTGAGAAAGGGGTAGTCCTCAGGAGCACAAAGGCCAGGCTGGATGGGGCTTGGAGCAACCTGGTGTGGTGGGAGGTGTCCCTGCCCAGGGCAGGGGGTTGGAACTGGATGATCTTTAAGGTCCCTTCCAAACTCTAACCATTCTGTGATTCTGTCTTCTGAGGGGAACTTGGCCTCACGAAACGTTGCACGTCTGTAATATCGCCTGTGAGCAGAGCAGAGAAAAGCTGTTTGAACTACCAGCCCCTGCTGGCACAAGAAGAAATGGGTATAAATTGGCCATTAATAAACTTATCCTGAAAAGAAAAGAAGGTTTCTAAGCATCAGAGCAACAACGTTTTGGAACAGCTTTTCTAATTGCAGTCCAAAATTTAATGGGATTAAACAGGATGATCACAAACCAGATTAAATTATTTGATTGACCAAAATAGCAGAACTCCGATGCTTTTTTCTGGCCTTTGCTACTACAGGGGAACATGATACAAGGTTTGGGCAACAGAGGTGTAGATCCTGTGCCTGCAGGTAAGTTTCTGAATTCAGTGCACACTGAAAAACATATTTATTCTTGCTGATTTTTTCTTGCCTCAGTGCTTATTTTCTGTGTCTTGCTTGTTAACAAGAGTTTGTGAGTTGTTTTTCAACTGTTTAGGTGCTTAACTACAACTCAGGCATCAAATGTATCGCAATTCCTTCAATAATATAAATAAAACACTTCGTTATTTCAGCAGATTAGATTTTTCTCGATGCATTTTCAATCTCTTAGTTCTGCTGCTACATGTCAGCTTGGCGTGCCGGCCTCTCATGGCCATTCCCTTTTCCTCTCGGGATTTTATCCGTTGCCATAGTTACCGGCCATCGCACCTCTCCCGTAATTTCTACTGGCTAAATTCTCACTGACCCTAGATCTGTTATCAGACCCACCTCATTGTTTCTATGTTGTGGGATGGGAAGGGACCCCCGACTTGTCAGAAGGGAGACTCCCAAAGCAATGAATACCCTCTGGAGGCGCGGGGCTGGACCTCTCTCTCCACCTCCGTGTTTTTTAAATCCACATTCACAATAACCCAGCCAGCAAGGTAACCATAACACGGTCTATCTTGATATTTATGATTTAATCTGCTAAAACATGTGGCTCTCTTCACTCACAGTTGGGGGACCAATTAAAAGTCCAGAAAAAACTATACGGAGTTTCTGGCGTAATTAGACGTTTCAGGGCAGGCTATTAAGGGCCATCTGTTGTCCTGGTTCGCTGAGTGCGGCTGAGAATTGAGAAGTTTTCTTTGGTACTGGGAGTTCCCTCTGTCTTGATTCTATATTTGATTAATGCTCTATAGGGGTGGGGGCCAAATTTATTTATAATGCTCTTAATTTGTATACTCTTCTAAGCGCGGTTTACCGGGCAGCACGCTGAACTGCTTAGCATTTGAGACACCCTTTATTTTTTTTTCAGTGCAAATAACCGTCTTGAACATTTTTTCTAGGAGAAATCCCATTGATTTTTTTTCATGTTTACATGCCCCCACTACCTGTTTTGTTGCTGGGTTGTTGGGTTTTTTAACCTTTTATTTTTTTTCCCATGGAATAAATGGCTACAACTGGAGAGAAACGGCTGACGTTTCACGCAGTTTGAATTTGGATAGTAAAGCCAAGCAGATCTGAGCCGTGCAGCAAAACCTCTGCTTGGAAACTCATGGGAACCAGCTTTATGGTCCCCTCTGTGACATCTGTGTGGTCCCACTGATGGCAACCCAGAATATGTCAGAGTGCCGTGCAACGTGGAGATGAAGAAATTTGCTTTAATTTAGGTATTTCATCCCCAGAGGGGGATTTAGATATTAGGAAGAAATTCTTTGTTGTGAGGCTGGTGAGATCCTGGAACAAGTTGCCCAGAGAAGCTGTGGCTGCCCCATCCCTGGAGGGGTTCAAGGCCAGGCTGGATGGGGCTTGGAGCAACCTGGGGTGGTGGGAGGTGTCCCTGCCCAGGGCAGGGGGGTTGGATCTTTAAGGTCCCTTCCAATCATTCTATGATCCCACTATTCTGTTTTGGATACTCCACTCTGTTTCATCCACTTTGTGTCCAGCAGCAGGTTCAGCTACAGCACCAGTCAAACAACAACTTTGTTTACTCTTTCAGTCACTTTGATGCAATATTGTATAGATAATTAAGCACAAAAATAGGAGTTTAATCATAGCCTGTCCCTGCACGCTGCTAAAGAAAACTGCTGGAGCATTGCCCTCAGGCCCGTAATCCCTGGCACTTGCCCAGGCTGGGTGGCTTCCCCCTGGTTTGAGGAAGAGTGGTGAAAATCCGCAAAACAGTTTAAAAAGAGCGTTTGAAGATAACTGCAGGCACTCGGGTAGGGTCTTCTCACCAAGGTTTAGACAGAATTAGCTGTCAGGGATTGGGCTGGCTTTGCCTCCTTTTAGCGTCAGCAGAGAAGAACAGGAGTTTTCAATTTGCAATTATTTTCCCTAGGTCAGGTGTGTAATTAGATAGCTAATTTGGAGCGAGGTGAACCAGCTCAGAGCCCATATACCCCATCACAAACAGCAGCTCAGCCCTGAGTTCTTTAACTTTTTCCCTCCTGAAGTTCTCTTCATCCCACCTCCCTCCCCTCTAGTTTCTGGCTCCCTGCGAGGGGACCAGCCCAGCATTTTTCAGCTGTTATTAGCTGACTCTGGAGATGTTCTTCCTCTCCCTTGAGAAGAAAGGGCACGTGTTTTCCTACAGCAAAAGCGTAAGTCCTGTGAACTGCGAGCACGAAGCTGCCGCTGCTCGTGATGCACACTGCGATGAACACAATTAATACAGTCATCTGGAATTTATCATCAGCAGTGAAGGAGATGCGGGTACTTCTGGGTGTAACTGGAAAGAGAAGAGAATTTCCTTTTTAAGGAATTATCCATAAAATAATTTTATTTTTTTTTTCCTTTAAAGCAAGTGAAGTTACTTAAAGAACACGACAAAAGCCATTAAAACTTTGACAGATGCTCTGCTCTGCTGAAATGTGAAACTCAAATTTTAACCCAAATAACACAGAGATAGATTGAGCATGTCAGAGATCTTTGATACGATGCTTTTGCGGATTGAAATATTTCTTCGTACTTTTTTCCCTTCAGGAATTACTTTGTTTCAAAATTGCAATTATTCTATAATCAGAAAACTGGAAAAAATGAACTTTGATGGATTAGTATTTTCTAAAATGTTTCTTTTACAAAGCATCTGAAAGCATCGAAATTCAGGGAGAAATGAAATCATCCAAGAACGGGAATTTTCATTCTCTGACAGGCTGAGGGAGCTGGGGCTGTTCAGCCTGGAGAAGAGAAGGCTCTGGGGAGACCTTGGAGCAGCCTTCCAGGATCTGAAGGGAGCTCCAGGAAAGCTGGAGAGGGACTCTTGGTCAGGGAGGGGAGTGATAGGACAGGGGGGAAGGGTTTTAAACTGGAAGAGGGGAGATTTAGATTGGATATTAAGAAGGAACTCTTTGCTGTGAGGGTGGTGAGACCCTGGAACAGGTTGCCCAGAGAAGCCAGGCAACCCAGCCCCCTCCCAGCAGAGGGGCTCCAGCCCTCCCAGCATCTCTGTGGCCTCCCCTGACCCTGCTCCAGCAGGTCCATGTCCCTCCTGTAGTGAGGGCTCCAGAGCTGGAGGCAGTGCTCCAGGTGGGGTCTCACCAGAGCCAGGCAGTGGTTGACACTCTGTCCTTCTGCTTGTGAAGCCCTGAGTGACCAGGGTGACCTGTTCCCGTTCCATTTCCCCACAGGGACAGGTCCAGGCTCGAGGCACAAAGGGGCTCCTCCTCCTTTGGGGAGCAGTTGTCCCAAAGACACCTGAGGACCTTCTGTACCCGTGGGGTTAGTAGCTCATTTGTTTGTTTGTTTAAATCTTGTTTTTGCAGAGGAAAAAATGAGAAATACATGAAAGCTCTCTCATGAAGCAGATTATTTTGGACTCTGTGTTTGAGCTGAAGGATATCAGAAATACAGAAGGAGTTTGTCGTACAGAACTAATGTTAAGGATACTTGAACAGGAAGCAAGAAAGATGAGAGAGAGCTTAGCAAACTAACACAGGCTGGAAAATAAGATTTGATGACCTTTCAATCACTGGCTTTCTCAATATGTAGAGGAAGATCATTTATTTTCCTAGTGGTTCAGTTTCTTTCTATACAGTAGGGGTAATACTACTACTTGAAATAAGCCTCGGGGGGAGAAATGTTAAATATTGGCAGTTGCTTATGGGTTTGGATCAGAGAATCACGCTGGCTATTTGCTTTGGGCAAGCAAATGATACACGTAGGTACCGAATTTGAAAGTAAAATAGGTGATGGAACCGTGGACTCTGACCAGAAGGTACCAGAGGACCTCTGATATTTTATGAGACGTCTGTACCACGCGCTAAAAAAAAACCAACTGGACATTAAAGAGCCTTTGACAACCTTCAGATGAAAAGACGACTTGCTGCCTTGAAACCTGAAATTACAGATAATTATATTTTCCTCCCTTAGTCCTCCCGTAGCTCCAATTAGGGATGCTATTTCTTGCTTCCTCTCCCGAAAGGTGGTGCGCAGCCGCTATGCCTTATTGAGCAGCCACCTCACCTGACCCCGGAGGTGGCCGCTTCTCGGCGGAGGATGAAACCAGCCACGCGGATTCCTTGGCGACACGGCAGAGATATTGTGTCTCGAGCTTAATTAGATCGCGCTCGAGAAGGGTTGGGAGATACCTGGATTAAAAGC
>VZRU01004954.1:109961-123938 GCA_013398155.1 Pedionomus torquatus | reverse complement strand
AGCTGGAGAGGGACTCTTGGTCAGGGAGGGGAGTGATAGGACAGGGGGGAAGGGTTTTAAACTGGAAGAGGGGAGATTTAGATTGGATATTAAGAAGGAACTCTTTGCTGTGAGGGTGGTGAGACCCTGGAACAGGTTGCCCAGAGAAGCCAGGCAACCCAGCCCCCTCCCAGCAGAGGGGCTCCAGCCCTCCCAGCATCTCCGTGCCTCCCCTGACCCTGCTCCAGCAGGTCCATGTCCCTCCTGTAGTGAGGGCTCCAGAGCTGGAGGCAGTGCTCCAGGTGGGGTCTCACCAGAGCCAGGCAGTGGTTGACACTCTGTCCTTCTGCTTGTGAAGCCCTGAGTGACCAGGGTGACCTGTTCCCGTTCCATTTCCCCACAGGGACAGGTCCAGGCTCGAGGCACAAAGGGGCTCCTCCTCCTTTGGGGAGCAGTTGTCCCAAAGACACCTGAGGACCTTCTGCACCCGTGGGGTTAGTAGCTCACTTGTTTGTTTGTTTAAATCTCGTTTTTGCAGAGGAAAAAATGAGAAATACATGAAAGCTCTCTCATGAAGCAGATTATTTTGGACTCTGTGTTTGAGCTGAAGGATATCAGAAATACAGAAGGAGTTTGTCGTACAGAACTAATGTTAAGGATACTTGAACAGGAAGCAAGAAAGATGAGAGAGAGCTTAGCAAACTAACACAGGCTGGAAAATAAGATTTGATGACCTTTCAATCACTGGCTTTCTCAATATGTAGAGGAAGATCATTTATTTTCCTAGTGGTTCAGTTTCTTTCTATACAGTAGGGGTAATACTACTACTTGAAATAAGCCTCGGGGGGAGAAATGTTAAATATTGGCAGTTGCTTATGGGTTTGGATCAGAGAATCACGCTGGCTATTTGCTTTGGGCAAGCAAATGATACACGTAGGTACCGAATTTGAAAGTAAAATAGGTGATGGAACCGTGGACTCTGACCAGAAGGTACCAGAGGACCTCTGATATTTTATGAGACGTCTGTACCACGCGCTAAAAAAAAACCAACTGGACATTAAAGAGCCTTTGACAACCTTCAGATGAAAAGACGACTTGCTGCCTTGAAACCTGAAATTACAGATAATTATATTTTCCTCCCTTAGTCCTCCCGTAGCTCCAATTAGGGATGCTATTTCTTGCTTCCTCTCCCGAAAGGTGGTGCGCAGCCGCTATGCCTTATTGAGCAGCCACCTCACCTGACCCCGGAGGTGGCCGCTTCTCGGCGGAGGATGAAACCAGCCACGCGGATTCCTTGGCGACACGGCAGAGATATTGTGTCTCGAGCTTAATTAGATCGCGCTCGAGAAGGGTTGGGAGATACCTGGATTAAAAGCACGACGTAAAGCCAAATTAATTATGAGCATTAATACGATCTTGATCTGAGGAGTAATCTGAATAAAGGATAAAATAATAATAACAAGAAGATCTGAGTCATATACGAGGTGCTTCGCTTCTTCGCTTCTGTCACTCAGAAGTGACAGGAATATCTGCTGCCAGACAGGAGTTGTCACCGAACGCCAGTAAAGGGGTCTTTGTTCACATCTCAAGCAGGAGATGCCCTATTCCCTGCCACAGAGATCCTGGCAGATGGATTCATGGAATCATAGCATGGTCTGGATTGGAAGGGACATCAAAGATCATCCAGTTCCAACCCCCCTGCCCTGGGCAGGGACACCTCCCACCACACCAGGTGGCTCCAAGCCCCATCCAGCCTGGCCTTGAACCCCTCCAGGGATGGGGCAGCCACAGCTTCTCTGGGCAACCTGGGCCAGGGTCTCACCACCCTCACAGCAAAGAAGTACTTCCTAAAATCTCATCTCAGTCTCCCCTCTTGCAGTTTAAAACTGTTCCTGCCCATCCTATGGCTCCACTCCCTGATCCAGAGTCCCTCCCCACCTCTCCTGGAGCCTCTTTAGGGACTGCAAGGGGCTCCAAGGTCTCCCCGGAGCCTTCTCTTCTCCAGGCTGAACCCCCCCAACTCTCTCAGCCTGTCCTCCCTGCAGAGGGGCTCCAGCCCTCCCAGCATCTCTGGGGCCTCCTCTGGCCCCGCTCCAACAGGTCCATATTCCTCCTGTGCTGAGGATAATTACACTCTCCAGTGAGCTGCTCTATGGACATGAGTAATTACAATCTATGATATGGAAAAATGTACGCGTCTCTCTCATTATAATGAAGCCCAGAAGTAAACAAAAATAGAAGGAATAGAACTAAATGTTCAGAATGTCATTTTTATGCTCAGCTTTCTACAGTCAGCTCAAGTTTTACATAACGAGGGAGCCTACATGTGGAAATCTGGTCTTGTAAGTGGAATTTGTGTGAAGAATAGTCATTAGAGATATTTGCCCAATACCTGAAACTAAAGTGGTTATTCTGTTCAAATATTTCATTGGGTACTAAGCAAAGTGAGAAATCTGCAGAGATACACAGCTTCTAAAGTTAAAATGCAGTCCTGTGCTCACATTCCTGTGGTAACTAAGCTCAGTACATTAAATAATTCAATATTCCAGCCCGACTTCATTAGAATCCTAAAGCACTTACCAGAAAGTAAGTATGAAATGGTAAGATCCATGTGACTACGTGTGGTGAGTTCCTGTAGACTCGGAGCGGGTGCAGATCTACGGAGCAACCCAGTTCATCCTGGAGCAGATGCCTTACGTGTACTGCAGGTATGTGTATTTAATCAAAAGAGTCTACCCTATCACATAAAAAATTTAGACTTAGAAATCCAATCTCCATGTGTTCAGAATTCATTAAAATAAATCTGACACCAAACTTTCTAGGTATCCACAAAAATGTATAAAACTTAGCAAGCTGCAGTGGAAACCTGTGCTGGCCACCCAAATGTGAAGGCAGATTTGGAGCTCAGGCAGTTCTGTTCAGTCCGATTTTTCTGGTTTTGTAGAGAAACTGACCAACTGGCTACATAAATTCACATCATTTCCAGCATTTCCATGTTTTCTTACCTGAAAGAACACAGCACTGAAACACGTACATGGTGGAAATCCTGGTTCTGCTGAAGTCAAAGGGGACATTTCTTGATTTCAGAAATGCCTGAATTTCACCCCAGAGATGAAGACGGTTGTTCCAAGTCACCACAGATTTGAACCAGGAATGAAAATAATCCCCCAAACCTTCAAAACAAAAGAAACAACCCACCTCCTTGTCTGGTGGGTTCCGCATTTCACGTTCCCTTGAGGCATCGTCAGGAAGAACTTCTTTGCTGTGAGGGTGGTGAGACCCTGGCCCAGATTGCCCAGAGAAGCTGTGGCTGCCCCATCCCTGGAGGGGTTCAAGGCCAGGCTGGATGGGGCTTGGAGCAACCTGGTGTGGTGGGAGGTGTCCCTGCCCAGGGCAGGGGGGTTTGTAAATATTACAAGCTCTTTGTAAATATTACTTGTTCTGTTTTAACACCTCTTAGCGGTAAACGTTCACAAACAAGCACCAATTAAGAAGTTCATTCTGCAAATTTTAAATTCATTTGACCTGTTTTTTTTTCCTAAGGCTTACGTCTTGCTACGTGGTTATGAGTGTGTTCTTCAAAATTGCTCCAGGAGAGATGATTCCGTAGAGTTTGCACACACTTGATATACACGTTTTCAGAGTTATTTGTTCCTCTGCATCCTTTTCGTTACAGCATAAAGGCTGCTTAAACTTTTATTGAGACAGCTCAAGTAATTTCCTTATAACAAACTGAATGAAAATCACCTCAATAAAAGACGATTTAAAGATGGGGGGAAAAAAAACCCAACCCTTTCATGAGAGCATAACTCTTGAATAATAACTTCAGCTCTGGCAGTGAATTCTTAGTTATTCAGTGAAATCCGAGCGAGCCGTACTTTGTACCGTACGTGTCAGGATTTTTCAGTGTGAGAAAACAAACTTTGGTCCTAATGAGTGCTCAGGGGGTGACAGGCACTGGGAAAATATTAGCGCAGGGCACTTCACAGAATCACACAGAATGATACAGAGTTGGAAGGGACCTCTGGAGATCACCCAGTCCAACCCCTGCCAGAGCAGGGTCACCCAGAGCAGGTCCCACAGGAACGTGTCCAGGTGGGTTTGAATGTCTCCAGAGATGGAGACTCCACCACCTGTCTGGGCAGCCTCTGCCAGGGCTCTGCCACCCTCAAAATCGAGAAGTTCCTTCTCGTGGTTAGGTGGAATTTCTTATGTTCCAGTTTGTGCCTGTTCCCACTTGTCCTGTCCCTGGGCACCACTGAAAAAAGCCTGGCCCCATCCTCCTGACACCCACCCTTGATCATCACCTGCCCCCTCCACCCAGATGCTCGGGTCATACCTCGGCAGATACTGCAGTGAGGTGCCAACGGCCATACCCGTGCTCCAGTTGGGGCAAGGGCTGCAGTAATGCTGGAGGTTGCAATTTATCTCGCCCAACCTCAGGTTTCTAAAGGTCAGAGATGTAGGTACTGGCCTGTTCCCTTTCCAGCTAATGGAAGGAGACAGGACCAGCTGTGCCCAGAGCCGAAGCTCCGGGTTGGACCTCACTGCTCTCTGAAGGTGTCCATCCTCCACCTACAGGGACATCATTTGGCTCACACTAACTGCATGTGGCATTGCCAGGACTCCAGAATCCGCAGAGACAGAGCTTGACCTTAATATGCACCGAAATCATTTCAGCGTTAACAGAACCTTTCTCAGGGAGCGAGTTGCTCTGTGCAAGGAAATCTCTCTGCACGGCCCTCCCAGCAGCTGGTCCTCACGCTTCCAATTTCTTCTGCAGGTTATAAGATGCAAGAGCAATGCAAACAAAGTGCTCTCAGCAATGAAGAAATGTTGTCGTTGGAAGGTAATGAAATTAAAAACTTTCTAAACCATTCCACATCAGTTTGCCACCAGCCCAAGCCCAGGCTGAGCTAAATTAACAGCACTATAAATACCGATTTTTTTAGGATTAATAGAATAAATAAAACCCCGCTATCATTATCTGAGCAAAATTAAAGGTGGAACCAAGAAAAGTAGGCACAAGTTATTTGCATTTCTCAGACATTATTGCTGGAAGTGTATTTACGTCTCTAAACGCACAGGGGAAGTTGAAACTGGTATTATTAATAAATCAGCAAATTTAAAGTAATATAAGTAATTCCACTGAGCATTGATCCACTTAAAAGCCATACAGCACAGAAGAACAGCGCTCTCATTACATGAAGTGCTTCATAATAAATAAGTGAGCCTCTGAATAAATCCATCTCGTTCGTAACGTGCACAGAAGAAGATAAAGGAATAAAGGATAAAGAAGAAGATTTAAAAAAAAAGTGAGCTAATTCCATCAGTGTTCAACATGAAGCCCTTGTTTATTGCCAAATTAAACTTTCTCTAACTTTCTGTTTCTTGTGTTACTACTCTACCACCTCTTCATGGTAAAGATGTATCTGAATAGAAAGCCAAAGTCAAATCTCTCACTTGCAGTAAATAATTTGAAATTTGGTCGAATACATTTCATCAAATGGCAGAGCTGGTTCCAGGATGTTACTGTGAAGCCTTTCCAGTGTAATGAATGACTTCTAAACTTTTTTTTCCCTCTTTTTTTCTGAGAAAAAAAGTTAGTTGAAAGAAAAACTTTTTTTTCTGAGGAAAAAAAAAAAAGTTAGTTGCTTTCTTTCTAGCACCAGCATTTATTTTTTTACAAATACACTTTCTGCTGGGCCCAGATTTAGTTACTCACCACTTGAGTAAACAACCAGCTTCATCCGCTCAGATTTCTCTTATTCGCAAGGAAGATATCAAAGAATCGGAAGATTTTCTTTGATCTGCTTATAAACACTTGGAGACCCCCGGCAAGAATCAAGGCACAGTAATATTACTGATGGATACAAACAAATTCAGCATCGGCGAAGAAAGTCATTGAAATGCCTGCAACTCCCAAAGTTCTTAGAAGCCTGGATTTCTACTAAAAGGCTTTTTTCTCAGTTCTAAACGGCGCTTTTTTTTTCTCAATAAAGTAACTCGGCAGAACTCAATAAAACCCAAAAGCTATTAAGACAGTTTAATCACTAGCTAACTGAATTAAGTTAATACCTATCAGAAACTCTCTGCTTTTTTTGTTTGTCAGCAACAGCCCTGGTGTCTGACTGGGAGAACTCTTGGCTCTAGCTGGATTCTTTGAAATTTCAACATCGAAACAACAAACAACATTGAAGTAACAAGTGGTTCCCAAGAAGCCTTAAATCTTCATTTTGTTTCCTCAAATTATATGAGGGGAGGGAATTTTCTTCTCCCGCATACCATCTAGGAGCTAGGAGAATTTAGCAACAGCGTGTCACATCCTATTGCAATACTCAATACGTTACACATAACATGGTGAGTATTGCAGACGACATAAATCATTACATCCTTTAAGATTAAAGGCCCTTAAGTAATTTATGCAATTTACTGGCTAGTCCACAATTCAGTGTTTCAATCTATTATACTGTTCTGGGTTGTTGAGCAATGCCAGTGGCTGGTTTCCTTCTCCTTCCACCACCTTATTTTGTGGTTGGCATTAGCAATATCACTTAACATTTTACTGAACCCCCGTTTGCCCTTTTTCTCACTATGTAGATATATTTCTGCTCCCTGTAGCCAAGTACCCACAGAATAATACTAAACTATTCTCTTTGAAATACATCATTGTTATGAATATTTGCTTAAACGCACAGAAATTGCTTGGATTCGGAGGCCAGTGAATATGGAGTCAAGTCAATCTCAGGTGCTGTTGTCAAAGCCTTCTCATTTTTCTCCTTGGGTTTCTACATTCATTGAGTTCTACGAATCCATCATTCACAAAGACCACTGGAATCACATCCCAGCTTTATCCGTTTTGCTGGTTTTGTAACTCCACTTCATCGCCCTAGAAAAATAGGAAGGGAAAAGAAAGAGAATTGTATTTTCTGTTCCTCGTTGCTCAGCATACAAAATGCTGCTCTGAGCTATTTGAAGCTCCTCCTGAAAACATTAGCACTAAATGGTTCTTGAAATGCACACCTGACATGAAGGAGAATTCCATTAACTCAATTAAAACGGAAAGACAGGTGCCAAGCACAAGAAATCCCACAAATTATTAAATATTCTTTTAAAGTCATCCCATCCTGTGAAAGTAGATTGCCTCTTTGGGGGAGGAAACACCAAGCCAAATGCTACCACCACACCCTCTAGCTTTAAAAGAAGTTGCACAATGTCAAAATGTTTTATTCCTACAATTTATCTGACATTTCATATTTCAATATGCCTCTTTGTATGCGCTGAGATTTGTTTTCTTGAAATGAATGGAAAGAAAGGGGACAGCAGGAATAAAAAATGGAAGTCAAGGCAGAAATAAACTATCTACAGTCGGGCATTTCTCTATAAAAACGCCAAATATCCTTGACACTGGAATAATTGGCTGCTTTGTGTGATGAAGGGTATGGAGAAGGCATTAGCGCACTCAGAAACTACCAGCTTTTCTTGGTGATGCCCAAGCTTACAGGGTCCTTGGAAGCAGGAAGCCCACCTGGAGATGAACCACAGTTCCTTCCCCATCGCTGTGTCCTCTGACCTTAGGGGCTGGAGCGTGTCCAGAGCAGGACAACGGAGCTGGTGAGGGTTCTGGAGCACGAGGAGGAGCAGCTGAGGGAGCTGGGGGGGGGTTCAGCCTGGAGAAAAGGAGGCTGAGGGGAGACCTTCTCATTCTCTACAACTACTCCCTGAAAGAAGGGTGTAGCCAGGGGGGTCCATCTCTTCTCCCAAGACACAGGTGATGGGATGAGAAAATGGCCTCAAGCTGTGCCAGGGGAGGTTTAGGAAGGATATTAGGAAAAATTTCTACACTGAAAGGGTTAACAAGCCTTGGAATGGGCTGCCCAGGGAAGTGGTGGAGTCACCATCCCTGGAGGGATCTAAAAGCCAGGTTGACATGCTTAGAGACATGGGTTAGTGACATTTTTGTCGGTGGTAGGCTGATGGCTGGACTCAATGATCTTAAAGGTCCCTTCCAACCTCAGCAATTCTGTGCATCTATGACCTGGTCACTCTTGTCACATGAAATCTCTGAGGATGTGACGGGTGTGATGTGACTTGTCCTGCTTGTTTAGAGAAGAAGGAGAGGAAAAACATGTCCTACCCCAGGCTGGTGCAAGCAGAGCTGGTCTCTTTTATTTTTTTTTTCTATATCCCGATTCCCTTGCATCACCCACTGATTCAAAGAATGCAATTAGACTTGCCCTAAATGAGAAAACACTTTACAATAAGATTTCTCGCAGATGTAATGTCATGCAAATTGCAGTCAGGGAACAGAGGGTGGATAAACAGAGGCATTCTTCTGCTGTGCATTCCTCTTGTATTAATAATATCAATAAGCAAAATCACTTGTCTTCTCAGGCAGGCTGGGGAATACAAGCATCTGCGCCTGTTTATCACCTCGTTTACAAAAGTACTTTTTGCTAAATAGGCACACATTCTTGTATGCTCCCCACCTGAAGAAGACAAGATTGCTGGAGCAAAAAGAAACAAAGGCAATCCCAGGGGAACTGCAAATATTTATTTAATCACAGGAGCATATCCCTGGTTTTCTTAAGCTGCTTGCTCGCTCCAATCCAGACCCACCCCTATGAAGGAACAAGCAATTCACCAAACTTGGAGACCGAGGCATCCAACCTGTTTTATCTGCAAGGAAAATCTGGCAGCCTCTGGCACATTCAAAGATAAAAATCCTCCTCTGCCTTACCCTGCCCCACGTGTTACACCTCGTCTCCAGGAACACGTCGCTCGAGAAAGAAACTTGTCAGTTATCAAAACTTTTCTCAGGCAGACTGGAATTAGACGGAACATAGAAACCTGTTTGGAAACTAATGCAGTAAAGAAATATGGCAGCAATCAAGGCAGCCTTATGCTTCATTTTAATATTTCCTCATTTGGGTTATTGGCTTGCAATATCGGCATCTCATTAGAGGGTAAGCTACAAAGAAGGCTTCAGGATAATAGATCTTGCTTTAGGCACCAGAGTTTGAAAGGNAAGAAAAGAAAAGAAAAGAGCTTGCCTAGCAGTGTAGAGATCATTTCCAGTACGAAACAGTTTCATCCATCAACTCTCGGCAGCAAGATATGACTGGATGTATCATTTGCGGGGCACGGGAGGAGATACCAAAGGAGGAAGCAAACAGTTCAATGAGAAAAGGAAAACTTCCAAGCAGAATTTCAAGCTCTTAAATGATCTCCTGAAAACCTCTGCAAGGCTCGCTGATGACTCTTCCCTTTGCTCGTTTGTCCTCAGGAAGGTAATTGCCAGCAAATTTGAACTTGCAAGTTTTCATTCACAGGGAGAGTGGTGCAACAGGAATGCGTGTGGGGGACTGATGGGTATAGTGAATCAAATCCTGAAGTTTTTCTCCAGTTTGTGTTTTAGAGTTTATGCAAAACTCCAACTAAACCTGGCAGAAGATTTAGCACTTCAGGAATCCCAGAACTTGCTCCGCTGTGCTTAGCTGTCAGGCTTTTATTTCCACCTACTAAACAGAGGTGCAGTATTTGTACCTCTAAATTCAATTTATTTTACTACTAAAGTTTATCTAATCCACCAAGAAAGGTTGCTTTCAGCACACATTAATGCTCTCTTCCAGCTCGCAAAGCTATGAAACAGATCCTCCTGAATCCAAAGCATCCTGTGGCTCTGGGTGAGCTCTTTGGAGGCAGACAGGATGCCCACACCGGAGGAGGGAGGATTACAGAAGCAAGGAATTTCTGCCTGGGGAAGCTGACCTACACAGCAGCAGCATTGTCAGTTTAAGCACTCCCATAACTCTATTCTGTGTTGCTGTTTTCCCCATTAACCTGTTACCTTAAAGGACATCAAAGGAACATGAACAAAATATAGCATCCAAATGAGAAGGCTGGGTCGTTTCCAAAATGTCAGTAAAAACACCCTCAACTTTTTCTTACTTTTCAGATTTCTGTATCCTCCCCCTCTCTTTCACAGACAACTCCCAGCTGATCTGAAGAAGATTTTGCAAGGAATTAGTTTAAGTGGAGTTTAATGAAGATGGCTAGCACCTGGACCACAGCAGTCCCAGGCACAAATATAGCTTAGGCAGAGGATGGTTGGAGAGCAGCTCTGAGGAGAAGGATTTGGGGGTGCTGTTAGATGAGAGACTCAATGTGAGCTGGTGGCCTACAAAGCCCCCTGCATCCTGGGCTGCATCCCCAGCAGTGTGGCCAGCAGGATGAGGCGGGGGGGATTCTGCTCCTCTGCTCTGGGAAGACCCCACGTGGAGCACTGTGTCCACCTCTGGAGTCCTGGAGGCCACAATGGTAATCTGAGGTCTGGAGCTCCTCTACCATGAGGACAGGCTGAGAGAGTTGAGGGTGTTCAGCCTGGAAAAGAGAAGGCTTCAGAGAGACCTTAAAGACCCTTCCAGTCCCTAAAGAGGCTACAGGAGAGATGGGGAGGGGCTCTTTATTAAGGAGTGGAGCAATGGGATGAGGGGTGATGGTTTTAAACTGAAAGAGGGGAGATTGAGATATTAGGAAGAACTTCTTTTGTGAGGGTGGTGAGAGCCTGGCCCAGGTTGCCCAGAGAAGCTGTGGCTGCCCCATCCCTGGAGGGGTTCAAGGCCAGGCTGGATGGGGCTTGGAGCAACCTGGTGTGGTGGGAGGTGTCCCTGCCCAGGGCAGGGGGGTTAGAACTGGATGATTTTTAAGGTCCCTTCTAGCCTGAATCATTCTATACTTCTATGATAAGAAAAGGATGCTCAATCTCTAAAGAATATTCTATCAACCTTTCCCATTGCTGCTGTAGGAGAGACAAAACTGGGCTAATGAACCCTTGGTCTCACCCACTGCAGCTTTCTTTTTGTGTTGTGTGTCCCATTCCTGGTGTGACTTGCTACTGGACGCACCAGATGTGGAGACCCAGGTGAAATTATGTTGACTGATGGTCGAAGGAATGATCCGGGAGACACTGGGATCATCTCTTTGGCTTGGTATTGACTCTTAACCCAACCAAACTCCCAGAGCTCTCAGATAATTGTGGAAAGCAGATCAGAGAGACTAAAATAAAAGTAGTGAGGACAGGCTGGGCTTCATGAATATTGGCAGAACAATCTGCAGCCCTGAAAACAAGTGTACAAGTAATTAGCTCTGAGGAAGAGAGGGATTCGTAGCGCATGAGGGAAAACAGTGGCAACTTAGGTTTTTTTTTGAACTCTGACAGGACTTCAAAATTCTGAGCAATCTGGAGCATTTAGAGCACTGTTCACTGCTATTAAATGTCTTCAAGGAATGGTGTTCTAAGGGCTACCTAAGGAAACATTTCAAATGAGGAAACAAAGAGGAAAACGTATTGAGTTCACTTTTTTCCAGCATCTCACTTGTAACAGCCGTAATTCCGGCTGAGAAGGTATTTCTGTTATGACATTCAGAGGTTTAAGAACATGATCCGTTGTGCTAATATTGTTCACTACTCGAAGATGAATTATTATGAGAGGGTGGTAAAAACCCAGTCTGAGTGGTTGAGTTTTGGAATATGAGCAGACTTCTGCATAATTTGAAAAATGTTCAGCTTGCCCTTTTACACTCCGATTCGGGTAACTTTTAGCTTGACATATATCTGCCTTTGGCATGTTTGGAGAAATCTGTTTTTGAAATGATCAAGTTCTGCATCTTAAAACTGCCTGCCTCAATCGCAGCTCTGCCACGTTGCATATTAATTAAAGGCCACGTTTTCCCTTGAGAGAAATATGTGGGGATGTGCGCGGCTCTCACTGAAGTTACGCACACAACTGCGTGTAGAGTGTGGTGACCAGCATAAATACATACAGCAGCTGACGTGAAGAAGGAATCAAATTATAATAGCTATTGGGAAATAACTCCCCTCCAAATGCAAGGTGCGTGGGAATGCAAGAGGATTATCTCCATAAATGCATCCCTTGGTCCAATTTCACCTTAGGTTCCCACAGAGAGAAACTTCTGATTAAACTTCAGCTTAACTTTCTTACAGACCTTAAGGAAATTATAAATGCAGCACATCTACCAAGCAACATATGTACCTCGCAGAATTCGGATTATCTTTATTATCAGATATGAAGCATCCAAATAACCTGCATAAGAATCTCCCTACGCTGACTTGATGCTTTTTCTTGGATTGTTCCTCTCATCCTCGTGACCTTGAGTTACGCAATCAATCAAGCTTAGAGTAAAGAGCAACCAGGTCATACCATGTAAATTAAAAACAATGCGCTGATTTTTACATATCAAAACTGAAAAAAATTCCAATAATGAGTTATTTCAACAACAGTCTAGATTCTAATTAGAACTAAACTAAATAAGATTTAGTCATCCAGAACTGAATTTAGTCCATATTATGAACCACATTTATATGGTAATTTTCATGGACGGTTTCTTCTTTTTCCAGTTTTTTTCCCCCATAATTGCTAGATACAAGGGAATCTGGGCTCCAAGAATCTAAATTTTTAATAATTTATCCTGAAGCCTACATTTCCCACCAGGAAAAATCGAAGGAATTAATGGTTTAAGCTTGTTAAACTCAGCGGGACGCTCTTGCAATTAGAGAAAACTGACAAAACTTCCTTTTAAGCAAATGAAATGGTTTCCATTGCTGAGCATGTCTAAGACCACCAGACCATATGCAGTTTCCTGCAGCGTAGATCAGAGCATGTATGTCCCCATACAGGTCACAGCCTCCAAAACCTCTCTTGATTTTAGGTCTCAAAGAGTGATTTTTATTTTTTTTTTTTAACAAAACACAGATGGTAGCTGCTTCAAACAGTGTGTGCCCAGACCACAGTGGCCAGAGAGCTTACCTGCGACGTGGCACACGTGCCCTCCACCCACTTCTGAGCTGGTGTCCAAGCCCGCCTCTCTCACCTTGCAGCCCCATTCACCAGATTCTAGGTTATCTTCAGGTGGTCAGGGAGAAGGTAGGGGCAGAGCTCTCTGCTTTGCTTTTGGTTTGGGTTCGATTGGATTGGATTGGCTTTGGGTTGAGGTGACTTCTGGAGGTTGTCTGCTCAGTCCCACTTCACAACCAACATTGGTATTGCAGCTCTTCCATCAAAGGAATAAATCCTTGGCATGGACAGCATGTTACAGGGTACCATATGTGACCCATCACACAAAGGTAATTTAATTTCCCACCTGAAAGTAGGGCAAGTTCCAGTTCTTGCTGCAGAAAAATACACATCACCTGGAGATGGAATTGAAATTGGAACCCCCGTATCCCTGCCAGGTAATTGCTTTTTCACTATATTAAAACTCCCTGTAGCCTAAAGAGCATTTAATTCTCTCCAAAGTGGAGAATATTTAGCAAAAGGAACTGAGATGAACCTCTTCCAGAACACCACTGTGATTACCGAGTGTGATGCTTTGGTGGGAAACGAGGTGCAAATTCCCAACCCACACAGAAAAAAGAATTTCCTCTGTATCCTTCAAGCTTTGGACAATAAACTACTGGTTAGGGATGGAGCGCTCGGAGCTCTAGCACAAGGGCTGTGTCTTAAAGCGGGCCGGCATCTGGCATTTTTTTTTGTGTGCGAAGTGTGATTAAGTGAGGATGTTCCAGGAGGTGAAACTCATTTCATGAAAATTTATGCCGTTTGAGTCAATAGAAAGAAAGGGGGGTATCGTAAGCCACCATTCAGCTGACACCCGACGTGTGCACACAGGAATACTAATCAAAACGTCTCTGGCTTGAATCGGAAGAATGCGGGTATTTTAACGCTCTCAATTTTCTGCATTATGAGGCAGTTAGGGAGGGCTGCTCAGATACTCTTCGATACTAAGCCCTGTGTATACAAGGGAATTTTCTATATCCTAGGATAGCTATTTGATAGCAACTACCTCTTCCTCTCCCTGCTTTTTAATAAACTTCATGAAGAAAGCCTCGTGGAATTCAAAGGAAAAGTACTAAATCAAATGAAAACTCCTTTTATATGACCTTACTTTTTTTTTTTTTTTTTTTTTTTTCTTGGC
>VZRU01004954.1:60103-105513 GCA_013398155.1 Pedionomus torquatus | reverse complement strand
CTGTGAGGGTGGTGAGGCACTGGAAGAGGCTGCCCAGGGAGGTTGTGGCTGCCCCATCCCTGGAATTATTTAAGGCCAGGCTTGATGGGGCTTGGAGCAACCTGGTCTAGTGGGAGGTGTCCCTGCCCAGGGCAGGGGGGTTGGAACACGATGATCTTCAAGGTCCTTTCCAGCTCTAACCATTCTATGATTCTATGTCCCTGCCCAGGGCAGGGGGGCTAGAACTAGGTGACCTTTAAGGCCCCTTCCAACCCAAACCGTTCTAAGATGAACTGTTTTACCTGGAGGGAAATGGCAGCCTTCACATGAAAGGAGCACCTCTTACTCTTCTGTTTTTAATGAAGAACATAAGAGATTAATGCCTTCTGCCTGTGTTCATTCATGCTCTCAGTTTTCCATTCTAATGTGGTACAAATCTGGAGGTTTCTTTTCTTACCCATTTAGTCCAAGTGACAAGTAAGAATGCTGTCTTGTTGCTAAATTAAATAGGTGCTGGAATGCAATTAACGTCGTTAGTCCTCTGCTTGCTAAAACAACGTTACCTTAAATAGGCAGAAACAATACAAAAGAATTATCAGGATTTTTACCTGAAAGAAATTACTTCTAACGTCAGTGAATTGAAATGATTGTTTTTGATCACCCCATCTTTAAGAATTTGGAAATCATAGCGCTCAGTCTCTTTTCTCAGTGACTGACAGGAGAAAGTAATGGTTAATTTCCTGTTTGTTTCCTTAATTGGAATACCCTGGTCATTGTGCTGAATTAAAGTGTAAAAAATGCTTTACTTTTCAGTGAACTTGGCTGCAAATGCTTGACAAGTCACTTCTGTAGTCTCCTGTCTTTTACAGTTTCTAGTGATTCATAAACTAATATTCAGGTAATTGTGGCGATAGTTGTGTTAGTTTCTAGAGCATGTATAAGGCTTAGTTCTTCTTTGCGTTCTGTCTGCTTTATAGAGTACCATTTTCCCAGTATTCCTCCTATTTTTTCTTTTCCTTGTCCTTCATTACAAACCTTTCCTTGCTTTTGAGCAATCTTGTCTTTCATTCTGCTAGTGTAAAACTTGTGTAAGAATGCCAAAACCAAGGTTTTTGGAATACAGCTGATGCTTTCTGGTAACTTACCTGGAGGAAAGTTATTCACTGAAAGATGTTCATCTTGCAGCTTTAAAAACTTGTGGAAGTGGAGCTATTCAGGTGAAGGCTGAAAGTGGAAAATTGAAAGGGAAAAGTGTAGCGGTGTTTCATTTCATTTATTTGAGCGTGGGAAGAGAAGAGATACAAAATAATCCATGGATAATTCTCCAAACTGTTCATGGTTGCTTTTCTTCTTTTGAACTCTGCTTTGATATTCTACAATCAAGGCCTTAGGTGATTCGGCTGCTTCCTTGTAATTTGGCAATATGTAAAGACCAGGATTATTTTCCACAGTCCAAAATGCCAACTGTAAACTTATACTTAATGTGATTAAATATTATTAGCACATGTGAGACTGAGGGTCTGACTTTCATGGTCCGTCTTACAAGGTTATCATGAAAACTATATCCTCAGTTTCCAAACCAAATGGATTTACACCCAGCTGATAAAGTGATTACAATTTTGTTTTGGTACGGGAAGAAGTCTGTGCCAATGTAAGAAGAGGTAAACTTACACAACTGAGTTAGGCTTTAATTCTTGAACAGCAGGCTTTATAGAATAAACCCCCTTTTTCTGCAAATATGTACAAACCCTTAGTAGTGAGAACAGTAAAAAAAAAAAAAAAAAAAAAAGGTAGTGGTAACAGTTCAGTGTGCCAGATTCATTGGGTAACACTGTGATACAAGAAAAAAAAAAAGCAGCCTGTTGGAGAAGAAAAAGGAAGAAGAAAAAGTGCCAAAGGAAGGACTTGGAGCTTGTAGGGAGAACATATACATAATTTAAAACGACCAGAAATCTCAGTCTTACAGTAGGGCTTCTTGCTCGGTGTATTCTAATGGGAATAGAGCCGAAGTGAATCGGCGAATCCTTTTATCTCTTTAAGGCTGCTATGGTGCATAAGCTCTCCTTGCTGTCAGTACTTTATAATGTTTCTTTAAGAAAATTGACGAAGTTGAACTTTTGAGTGACTTGGGGTTCGTGTACGTCAGAGCCAATATGGCTCAGAGACACAATTCTCTTCCAGATGTGTCACTGCAACAGCACGTTAGAACAAAGACAGCTGAAAAACTCACGATTCTGCTCAGAAAGCAAAATACCAGAACAGTCCAAGCCTGGAATAACTGAATCTAAATACATAGTTCTGGGAATATCAATGTACTTGTGATATCTTAAATCACAAATTTACACATTTTTGAAAGGGAGGAAGTAATTTCCTCATGGAAGAGTGATGCACGATAACTTTGAGGGGCTAAGCTGATTGTTTTATGTTCATTTAATTCTGAGCATACTTGCTGCTTCCTCTGCGTTTTTCCTGTTTGCTCTTTTGCTTGTTTGTGGACAACGTTTAAATATTCACAAAGTTATTCTCACAACATTTTCCCATGATTTTGGGGTTCTCTTATAGAAATAGTTTTTTGGTCTGATTTTTTTTTTTTTTTTTTTTTTTTTTAATTTTCAGAGACAACTCAAAAGACCTAGTATTATAACCCTCTTTTTAAAAGGTGCTGATTTTAG
The DNA here is from genome assembly GCA_013398155.1 of Pedionomus torquatus. Taxonomy (NCBI): domain Eukaryota; kingdom Metazoa; phylum Chordata; class Aves; order Charadriiformes; family Pedionomidae; genus Pedionomus; species Pedionomus torquatus. The sequence continues at coordinate 102,862 of VZRU01004954.1, read as the reverse complement.
CCTTGCAAAATTTGACTTCTTGGTTAGGTGCTTCAATGTTCTTTTGAAGGTCTCGGGTGCAGCTGCCTGTGCTGCAGCAGCTCATCTCCCTGAAGTTCCGTGTCCACAGTAGGTGTACGTGCGTCTGATCCACTCATCTGAACTCTCTTTGTAGTCCAGGGAGGGAAGTGAGTTTTTCTGGCTTGTGATTTACTTCATCACAAGGTGGATGTACAAATCACTTGGCTTATTTTTGATGCTAGAAATCCTCCATTGAAGGTCAGGGACTGCTGGCTCAGCCTGCTAACCTGTAGATTTCGGTAGTTAAGAGGAGATAAATCCTGCCTCTGAAGTGTTACTGAAATCCCAGGGGGTTACGCCTGTTTATGTTCTTAAGTGCTATGAAATTGTGGTAATTGGGGAGCGTTAAAGAGCTCTAAAATATTTTTCAAGTCCATAATGTTATTTGGTTTCAGAGAATTTGCATGATTAGATTTTTAGAAGCTAAAACGATTTAAAACTTGGACTGTTTGAAGAAATCAGTCGTGTTACATTTTAATAAGGTTCCTTGTGCTTTTTTTCATAAGGTGTTTAAAATATTTACTATTTTCAGTGTCATTTGAGCCCATTTTAAAAAAGAGGGAAAGAAAGAATATGCTGGAGGTGGTTAGGCTTATGGTAGTAAAACTGAGATTTTTTTTTTTTTCCCTCAGTAAGTATGTCAGTTTTACATATCCTTGTGTGTTATGAGTACAGACTGTTTAAAAATGACACTTTGGAGCAGCCTTGGCTTAATATACATATTTACAATAAAAGCTGCTTCATTGGAACAGAAGACATACTTTAGTTCATCTTGTGTATGCGGACATCCCATTATCATTATTTATTATATACAGGAAGGACAGTATTATGTTAGGCATACCAATTAAGTTGATTTTATTGTTGCTTAATGTTATGGCCTAATGTGTCTGCAGCTCAGCCCAGTTCCGTTGTGCAGTTGTATCATCTTGTGACCCTTTTTGTATTCCATTAAAACGGGTCAATACCTTGGTTGCTGTTGTATAATGGTTATTGTATAATGCAGAATGAGGTTACAAAGATGGGGGTAATTTTTTCACCTTTATCTACAGTGTGTAATTGGCAGATTAAAGTAAAAATCATGGCAACAAGCCAGTTTTTTCCTACTACGTTTGTGCCATTAAAGACAGACCATACACTTAAATTAGAAGGAAAACTTTTTCTACTTTTTTTTATGTTTGTTACATACTATTATTTAGGACTGTCTGCAGGTTTTTAGCTGTGTCTTAGTGCTGAATGGCAATTTGTTTCTGTCCTGACAAATCCTTTTACATGTCCCATCTGTTTCAAATGGGAAGGAAACTGAGCGGCTGAAAGGCCTGGAGGTTAAATGAGTTATATATAGTCTATTCTGTGTCTTCCTCTATTATTCTTGACAGTGTTCAATCTTGGATGATAATGATCTGAATAATAAATAAACGTCCCCTTGTAAGCAATAAGGTTTTGTTTGTGACATTTGAAGAGGTTCCCGCTGTTATTAGCTATGAATTTCAGGGCCAAAAATAGAGATCATGGCAAAGGTGTGCCGTCTGGTGACATAAATGAGTATTACTCAAATCTTGAGTTATTTCAAACCAGATTAGGTTTTGGGTTTATTTTGAGGTGCCTTATTTTAAATTCCCGTAGGACTTGGTTCCCATAACCCTCCTTGCTCTGTGACTTGTTTTTCTGTATTTAACGGTGAAAAAAGAAACAGTGAAGAGGCAAGAGGCAGAAGAGCATCTTCTGATGGCTAAAAGAGAGCTAGGGGAGGAAGGGATGCTTTTGTGCCAGGAGTGGGCTTGGGGAATTTGCTTTGTTTCACCAGTTTAACCTCAACTCCCAGACTTTGACAGCACGTTACCAGTATGAAAGTGGGGACCATTAACTAGCAAGGTGCATCAGCAGCCCTTTTGTGGGGTTGCAGGGTTGGTGGGTTGTTTTTTTTTTTGGAAATAGGAGATTTTATAGCTTGTTAAAATGGCTTTAATGAATGGTTTAAGTTTAGATGAAAGTTTCACGGCATTAATGAATATTTTCAGGTTTTTAATAACAACCAAGGATTTGAGTTCAGTTTTCTTAACCAATAATGTGAAACCTTTGCAATGGATTTCAATATATGAAATTTCTGACTGAGAAGAAAACAAACTTAAAATGTGATAAACTGAAAATAGTGTTTGGGGGTGTTTTGTTTTGTTTTTAATTAGTGTGAATTATTTCCTCTTCTAATGTTGCAGACAGTGTCAAAAGACAGTTTACCAGGAAGGTATTTTGCTGTAGTTAATGGTGTAATAGCAGCTGCTGCATCAAATACAGCTGCAAAACAGCTGGACTGGCCAGTTGATAGAGTAGGGTAGTGTTTATAAATCAGGTTTACGCTGGTTCTTTCCCTGCTTAGATATAAGGGGGTTCATTAGGAAGCTTGGCACCCAAGGATATCTGTCATTAGTCCTTTTAGCAGGGCTCGCAAGGGATTACTGGCTCTCTTAACACTGAGCAAGCACACAAATGGAGCTTGGTTCTTGCACAGTTATTCTTGCTGGGTAATCTGAGTACCAGATGTGTTTTGATGGATAATTTTTCATCCTTCTGGTTTCTGTCAGACCTTATTTAGGCATTAGCAACTAGACTTAGACTGGCGACTTCTTTCTCCTCTTGTCCTGATACTATTCCAAATCAAGGAAAATTTCTGGCTTAACTCAAGACCCTTTTTTTTTTTTTTTTTTTCCCTCCTAACCATTGGTGTCGTTTCTATGCTGATATGAGCAAAAATATTATTGATAAAACTCTGTAGCCGCCAATATGCTTTTAGCGGAATGCATTCCCATTTGGTGGTCTTTGGTGCAGCACTTCCTGAAAGCAACAGATTGCTGTGCAGTTTTTGCTAATGCACAGTTGGCCAGCATCCCCATATTTCTAATAATGTCATCTGCTGTTTTCTTTTTTGAAGAGATTTTTTTTTTAAACAGTGGTTTCTGAGAGAGCAGTTGTCCCTTTAGGGAACTGTGGAAAAACTTGAATCAGCTCTTGCAACTCTTTTTGTTCCATGAACTTTTCCTTTCTTGATCCTAGAAGAAGAAAAAAGAAGAGAGATGGTGATAGTAATAAAAGGAGGTGAAAGAACTGTATATTCTCTGTAAAACCTTATGAAATCTACTGTTTCTGGAAATAGTGCAGGTATTTCACTAGTTGTTAGTAATTATCTGGTTTTAAATGAGAGATTTTAAGACTCCAGCAGAATTACTTCTCCAAAACCTTTTTTGATTGTGTCTTATTCCTAAGGAAAGCCAACTGTGGTTGGTTTTGTTGGTTGGTTGGTTGTTGGTGTATGGTTTTTTTACAGTATCCCTACAAGTAATTATTCCAGAAAAGGAGTGATTCTTTTTCTCCAGAGTAAGAGTTATTTGCAGTGCCTTACACTGAATGAGTTTAATGTAACTGTAGAAATGAGTCTGTACAAGATGTTAAAGAGAAAAAGGCCTCTTTCAGTCCCAATTCCATGACTTAATTGTATGTCCTGAGTGTGGAATGCTATTTAATATTTTGATGATTGTGATTTAAAGCAAAATTAGGAAAGATACCAGGGTTTTTTTTTTGTGATCTATTAGGGATACATCTGCTTTAGGAAATAGCATTTTTGGCATGTTTTGGATGAAAGAACCTTTTACTTGTCTGTGATATGTTATTAGAATGTGCACTAAGGTTTTTGCTTTGCTTAAAGTACAGTAGTCCCCTTTAAAACAAAGTAGAAAAGTTACTCTCTTTAGTTTGGTAATAAGTGATGGGGGGAAAAAATCTGCTAAAGTAGAGCTGTAGAAGTTTAGTCTCAACTATTCTAGTTCCTTGTAATACTTGACTACTTACTAGATAATTTTTATTGAGGTGTTTGTTTTTTTTTTAATTACTCTAAAATATTTGATTTAGACTTGCAGGTTGAGATGTGCGAAGAACATAGGGGTAAAGTATCAGTGGTTGACCCGGTAACTTTGGCTTTTCTTTGTCATGAGTATGTCCATTTATTTACAGAGTGTGATAGAAAAGTAGGTATTGATGGTGACTGTGAAATGATGAAAGGCACCTGAACATTCATGAAATGCTGAAATTAAATGCCATCTCCTGACCCATGCTGGAACATTGGTCATTCTGAAACTTTCCTGGATGTAATTTAAAGGAAAATGCTACTAGTGTGTTATAAAGCATAAAGCAAATCTTTATTTGTCCTTTTTTAAAAGGAGGTGGATTGGAAAATTTTTGTGAAGTAGTATCTGGAGATTTTGAAATGATAAGCCAGCGCAAAAGCCATTTGTAAGATGTTTTTCTGTCCACCTTCATTTGTGGCTCTGCCCTCCAAAGGAGCTTTGAAAGAATAGAGCTCAACAGACACTATTCGAGTGATAATCTGGGTGAAACTTCTATTAAGAAGCTGAGATGGTCTGGGGAGCACTGTTCGGGTTCAAAGCCAAAGATTTTTGGATCCCTTATTGATACTGCTTACTCTTCTTTCAGTGTGGCTCCGTGTATTTCATTTTATTCCCAGCTTTGAAGGTAGTTCAATTACTTGCATGGGTCTGTATTTGTAAAACATTTCCTTTGATGTACAAGGCAGTGGGTTTGTTATCCCACAGAGGTGCTGATCCTTTGAGGCTGAGAGGATTAACTTTGCTTTTTCACTGGAATTCTTAGATATGAATGGGGAAGTTGTGTGAAGCAGAATTCTCCAAGTAAGAAAATTTTGCAAAAAAAGGTACCATTTAGTTAATGTGTAGCTGCTTTCAGCAGTGGGTATAGATCGTATAGTCCAGTTTCTAAGGGCTTAGCCTTTCATTAGCTTTTCTGCAGGCTTGAGTGCAGCTTATATATGTTTTATTCTCACATTGTGCACAGATGCTTATATTTCTGATCTTTTTCATGATAATTTAGGAATGCACTAGAAATAAAATAATTGGTCTTGCTGTTTAACAGTTCTCAAAGCCAATAAAATACTGCATGTAATTTGAATTTTTGAATTTTAGTGAAATTACTTTTTTGTTTTCTGTTTTGTTTTGTTTGTTTTTTCTAATATAATAGAAATCAAAGGCAGAAGAGAAAATCAAGTTTGGTATTTGAAAATATCAAAACTAGCATTGGCTTTTGCAATTATCCACTCAAAACCACCAGGGAAGAGTAGCAAAGAATACACTGAGCACCTTGCCAAAATGGTGTCTGAACAGGATTTTGGATGGAAATCGAAAGCTGAAGCACTGGAAGCTGAAGTTCTTCGATTACGTCAGGAACTTCTTTTGAACAAGATCTGTCCGAGATTCCGCTTGGAAAATGGTAAGTTTCTTCAATAATTCCTGTCTGTGCTACAGTAGCAAGAGAACAAACAGCTTTCATGTTGCCTGCACCCATTTCTGATACCCAAATAAGAGAGTCTTCACCATACAGCTTTCTGTCGTTCCCAATGCCCTGGAGTAGTGGAACACTTAATTTGTAATGAGATTGAGCTTGAGAACTTGGTGCTTACTCAGAACTTCCATTTCTAACCTTCAGAATCAATATGTATCATACAGAGTAATTCCAGGAAAAAAAAAAAAAAAAGTTGGTGCAAAGTGTTACTCTATAAAAGTTTGTAAATTGGGTACATCAATGTCCTTTACCTTTGGAACAAGTCTTAAAGACATGTTGCATATGTTTTTTTACCACTTTGAAGATGCTTAAAATGAGAATTGAAGCCTAATGTGTTTACAGCGTGAATCCCTAATACGGATAATGGGAAAGTTAGGCAGGCAAAAAAAGGGCTGTATATCTGCTATTTCTCTTAATGTATTTAGGCTTTGGGTACGGTGTTTATTATGGTGTGTGATAAAACATTGTGAGTCTGTATTGTAAGATTCAGGAAAGCCGTTAAAGAATATGAAGAAAAAAAAGATGAACCCAAACAGCGCTGTTTCTCTGACTTGTGCATATGGAGTGAGTCATTCTCACTCTGAGAGATTAATGGTACAGGATGAGCTTGGAAACCAGGCAGTGGACGGATGTCTCCAGGTTCTGGGGAGGCTTTTTATTTTTTTCCCCAAGGAGATGGAGGTCAGAATGCTCCGGGCTGAAGGAGAGAATGGGCTCATGTTGAGGGGATCTCTAAAATCAAAATATGTATCCAGTTGCTTTATGACCTGAGGTTTGTAGAAGGTTCCCTGGTAGAAAACTTGATAAGGCTTTACTGGGATGCTTTTGTCCTGGAACAGTAGCTTCCTTATTGCCTTGTGAAAAGACTTCTGGATTCGAACTGCCTGAGAGGGAGAAGGTATTAGACTTTAAACAGAAGCTGTAATGATTTATTAATTTATTAAACAGACCTTTCTCTCTAGAGGAGTGATTTAATGACTGTTCATACTTTATTGTTTGTGTGTCTATTCTCTGCAACCTGTTCTAACCATGAAGTTTAAGATTAAAAGTAACTTTCAAGCTCCTGTTGCAACAAGTCTTAGTGTTGTGAATGACTGATTGCATATGATGCATATGATCAGGAGAGACTTACTAACGTTGAATGTCTGGAGAGGAGATTTTAATTGTTGATTCAATCAGGTTTGATAAGCACAATTTGGCCTTGGTGAATCCACACTGGCTTTTCCCAATCATGTGTTTAGTTTGGCTTGTGATAGCCCCCAGGAGGTTTCATTCCATGACTTTCCCAGGGACTGAAGTAAGACCAATGGGCCTATAATTCCTTCTTTAAGCCCTTCATGTTTATGGCAGTGACATTAACCTTCTTCCAATCTTTCAGAACATCTCAATCTCCATGACCTCTCAGATATGATGGAGAGCAGCCTCGCAAGGATATCAGGCAGCGCTTAACACTCTGTTGTGGATAATGTTGGCAATTTGTAGGGGTCAAGCTCCTGTAATAGTTTGCACACCAGCTCTTCCTTCACTTCTGGTGGATCTATGTTTGCAGCAAACAGTAGAAAAGCAATCAGTTCATCTGCAAGTTCTGTTCTGAGTCTAACATTTTAAAGATTCCTTACCCCAAGCTGTTGAACTGAGTGATGCTGATATCTCACTTGCCAAAGTAAGCTCTTTTAGTTACGAGGAGCAACTGTTCCTGGTGAATAACACCTCTTCCAAAGGATGTTAATTTTCATTGCCCTTGCCACAGTGAAGTTTGTTCACAGACCTAAAATGTGATACGTTGCCTAATTGTAGATGTCTGCAGCTGCATTAAATTTCCTGTGCTTTCTTCATTACACACACAGGGAAACAGCGATCTTGCGTTAATGTTTATGGTTGACTTCATCCATTGCGATGTTCACTGATATGGATAATGGTGAATTGGCCATAAATGACCTTCCTCTCCGTTCTGCCAGAAATACACCGACTGGCTTAATGAAAAAGTCCAGTGATCACATACTGTGTTTGTGCCTGCTGCTGTGTATCGAGAGCTGAACAGTTTGGAGTCCTTCAGCCAAGGTTCACTTTGCAGCTGTATCTTCCCCTTCTCTGCAGTCTGAGTAGGAGAGCTTTCCTTTCCCACTTGCTATTTGGAATAACAATAGTAGGCCTTTCTGAGGCTTGAGGAATGATTAGAGACTGCCCCATGGAGTTTTATTTCCCTAATGTGAGAAATTTGTGAGCTTTTTGAAGCTAAGATGCCTGTTTTTCTTCTGCACGTGAAGTTGCACATGGTGTGGATACACAAGCATGTGAACGAGTAAGAACAAGGCATCCATTTTTGAAGAGGTGTTGTCTAAATTATTTTTGTCCTGCCTGATTAGTTATTTGTCCTCATAAACACTCAAAAAGCTTGTTTTTCCACCCCGAGGGGGAGGAGCATGCTTTGCTACAGGTAAACTGTTTGGTAGTACGGGTTGTTACAGTTTAATATGTTTGTTTATAAAATCTCTGTGGTATATATTCATTGAAAGTTCCTTATTTGACTTAATCCACAGCTGTCTCCCTGAATACAATGAAGCTGATACTCCTTCTTCATGCTGGTACTTCTGGCTGTACGTCAGCCATCTGAGGACGGGGAGAAGCAAATATCTGTTCATTATTTTTCACTGTGCCAATATTGTCCTAACAGCCAGACCTGTGGGTAGGAAAAATATCCCACATTTCATATTGATCGAAGTTCCTTGCCTTTCTTTGATTCAGACTGAAATCTCACAGAGTGGAGGAGAGAAAGCCATTGGGTTTACTCCAAGAAGAACAGAGAATATTGGAATGTTCTGTTGTCCCTCTGCTTTGGAGTTCCAAGAAGAGACAGAGGGTTTTACAAAGCATTGATGAATTGATAGATTCATGGATTGAAGCACCTGTCCTCAGAGACACATTCCTTAGCTGTTATCAGCTCATCAAATCAACAAACAGATTGTCTCTTGGCAGCCTCTGGTAAAGAGATCCAAAAAGCCTGCAGCTGTTACTCCAGCCTAAGAAGGCATAAATGCAATACTCTGCCATTTGGGTTTGGTTTCTTTTTGCCAAGCCTGTATTTTAGGAATGACAATTTAGAGGATAGATGTTTATTTAATGCCTTGGTTGCTTTAGGCTGATCTTCTTGCAGGGTTCCAAGTCATTATATCGTTATCCAGAGTATATTTTTAGCAAAACTTGTCTTGAGTATGTATTCTGTCTTCCTTAGCTTCACCTTCAGTCTTGGTTCATATTATTCCCTTGTGCAGTGGATAGGAATTTACTGAACTGCTTGCTCCTCTAATTAAAAGCAAAGCATAATAAATATTCAGATTCTTCCCCTCCCCATGTTTTGATTTATTTATTTATTTTGGAATTAGTTTATTCTTCCTTTTCTCGACTATTACCAGTAGAACTTCATCTGCCATACCCTGAAGTGCTGTCCTGTGTTTTTTAGCCTCCACTGTAGCATTTGGCTGCCAAACCTCCACTACAGTGTGTCAGGGTGTTTAGGGAAATGCTCAATTAGGAGTCAGAATGTAATCAACGTGAATGTCTGGGTTTTTATTTTTTATTTTTTTTTTAACTCTGTCCTAAGGCTGTGTTTAACTTTTCAGGATACTGTCCCCTAAATTCCGTTTCCTGTATCAAAACACTTGAAGCAATTTGTATCTTTAGGGAATAAGAGCCAGAGACAAAATGATTTTTGTATCTCCTGCTTCACTCCTTAACTTAGCGTGTTTCTTGAGGTGTTTACTTGCACATGTGCAAAAAGGGAGCAATTTTCTTCGTATGTTAGTATGAATAAGACAATTCAGTCTCCTTGCTGGAAGCTCAGACTTGCTGCAGAAGTATAGAGAATGGGAACGACCCAGCTCATCAGCAGGAGTAAAATTAATTATTAAAATTAATTCTAAATGATTCTCAACTCCAGTTTACCCCCAGCCTTGGTTTGGGCCACAGAATTCTGCCGCGTCTTCCCTTTCCACTTCCCTGTAAGTCATGGCTGGGGTGTTTTTTGCTCAGCGGAGACAGGCAGAAATTCTGGGTGCTCGGCTTAAAGCCCCAGTGTTTCCTCAGTCGGGTAATTCCTGCTCTGATGAGAGCAGAAGAGTGATAGCCAGTCAAAATCTTTTCTGAATAATTTGATTTCAAACCCCCTGAAAGGGCAAACTCTCCACTGTGACTTAAATAACTTGTGACATTTTCTCTGCCCACTTACATTAAAAGAAGCGGTAGGAGAACATAATTGATAATGGATTATTATTTTTTTTTTAAAGCTTATTTTCAAAGAGAAACCAATCAGATGAATTCAGCAAGATCAGACCAAAATATATGCAGATTCCTCAGAGAATGTTATCTGCAGCTTCATAAAGGAATCTTCCTCGTTAGTGGAGGGAGCAGCAGTACAAATCAGTCTGAATAATAATGATAAAAATGTATCGGACTATTAGGAGAAATTACTTCCCTTCCTGGAAGGAAGATGAAACAGTGTGAAATGTTTACAGCTGTCCTGAATAGCACTTAGCAAAGATTTTTGTTCCAATGGTAGTAAGGTAGAGGAATATAGACTAGAATTTCCAAGTTACCACACTGTGTTTGTGTAAAAGCTATTTGTCAGGGCAGTGTGTTTGAATGAGCTGCTGTTATAGATTGTTGTGTCCTGTCACTGCTTTCTCCTGTCCCTAGGTATTTGGCAGGAAGCAAAGAATGCTAAAGAATGACAGTTGCAGAGGAATTGTAAGCCTCTGAGAGGTATTTTTGGGTCCTCTCTTTTTCTAGCTTGCTTTTGCCACCTTTCTTTTTCCAAGGTGAGAGATTCCCCATTGGGCAGCAGTCAGTGCTTAGCTTGATGGCACCAGGGAAAATGGATCTGCTTATTTTTGTCTGATGCTTAGGGATGCGATCCTTTTGCATGAAGAGATTCTTCCTCCCTCCCTCTGTGTTGGTCCCCACCCCAAAAAGGTGGCTCTCTCCATACAGATCCATAAGGACAGCCCAGTCTGTGACATCTCAGCCTTTCCTCCAAGGCATGGTGGTGTCAGAGAAATAAAATTGAACTGTCATTTGATATCGTAAGTGTTCTTGTGTACTCCCATCCTTTTATCAGTGGTACTCATGAGAGTAGGCAGAGATGCAAGTCATGTCTCACAAGCTGGAAAATATATTCTTTTTTTTTTTTCCTTTTAGGAAGGGAGCAGGGAATTGAGAACAAATACGTGAAATGACAAAAATGGAGTTAAAATGTGTTTAGCACAGATTTATGGGAACATGGCTCCTGGAATATGATGATGAGATAAATCTGTTCCCTGTAATTGTAGTGACACAATGGGGAACTTTATGAAAGCTGAGGCCTTTTCAGGATAATTGAATAAGTTAATTTGCAATCTGGAAAAAAGCACCAGCTGGAGTGTAATGATTCATTGAAATCTCAGAGTACTGCTCCTTCCACGGATAACAGGTCTGTTTTGGTTGTGGAAACTTTCTCCCTTTGAAAGCAGATGCTCTCTGTCTTATCAGATGGCATTGCCACAGCTGTTCTAAGTACATTTGGGGGGCAAAGGGACCCAAGAAGCGTCTTTTATTTCCAGGTTTCTTTACAAGGGACCCATTAGGAGGCAAAGCCACCCCAGTTGTCCCAGCAAAAGAAAGGATTTGTTATTATTTTATAAATTCCCAGTATAGATCCAGTTGCTGATAAGATGCGTAGTGGTTTTAAGGAAGAAGATGCGTAAAAGCAAGCAGGATTCATAACGTAGTGTGGATTCCTTTCCTTTCTTCTGAGTAACAGAATAATTTATGGAAAGCTGAATATATATGGCACTAACTAGTTAAGTGTGGCGATGGCAATTGGGATCTTCTTGCCTGTAAGTCTCTTGTCCCTTGTCTGGCTTAGAACTCAAATTTCAATATTGTAAAGCACATGTTAGACCTTTTGTTACAAAAGCTGCTTGATGAGCATTAACTGACCCAAATCTCTATGTTCGTTACCTGATCATTGATCTTTCTGTGTCTTTGCTGCAAATATTCCTTATTTGACTTGAAGTTCAAAAGATTTATGGTGTCTTTCGCTGAAGTCCCCTAAGAAATGAATGTTTATATCCTTAAAATCCTTCTTGCTTCTTACTCAATTCTAAATGTTTAGATGCTTCATTTAAGCAAAATCCCTAACAGATTGAAGTTTGTTCTTCTAGACCTTCTGAGAAACTTTTAAATCCTGGCATCGAACAATTCATTTGAGAATTTTAGATAGCTCTATATTTATTTCCATGATATTATTCCTAAATGGGACATTCCTGAATTTTCTCAGCCAGGCAGCTTAGTAATGAAAACAGCAGGATAGAGACGGACCTACAAATGAGGAAAATGTGAAGCAAACAGTTAATCTGTGTGAGAAAACCTTTTTTTTTAAAAAAACACTTTTTTTTTAAGAAGAGAATAAACTTGATTCATCAGTGATGGAAAGTGCACTTGTAGCAAACCAATCAATACAGATTAAATTAAGAATAACAATAACAAGGAGCCCTGGAAAATGCAGAAGTGAACACAATAATTTTTTTTAAGAAGAGAATAAACTTGATTCATCAGTGATGGAAAGTGCACTTGTAGCAAACGATAGAATACAGATTAAATTAAGAATAACAATAACAAGGAGCCCTGGAAAATGCAGAAGTGAACACAATAAGAAAAAAAACATATGAATAATTTCACATATGGTTTCATCTCCTTTTAGAAATTATTGACTGAACATCTACTTGGAAAGCAGAATGCAGGATCATCAAAGAGGTTTCTAAGCCACCTCATTTTTTTTAATTGTCTTTTTTCTTTTAAGAAGCGGTACTGAGCCTGTTAATTGTAACTGAGGTTTATGTGTGGAGGGGTGTGAGTTCTTCAGCTTTTACACCACAGCGCTGTTCTTGTAACTGTACCTTGCTTTTTCTGGGGAGCACACAATTGTGACTTTGAGCTGAGGATCTCAATGTAGTGAGGAGTTTTAAGTCCTAAATAGGAATTAAGACTTCAAATATTTCCTGAATCTGATGTGACCTATTTAAGGAGGCTGGAAAATTGCTCCTGACTATGTATTTCATTACCTATATAAAGGCATTGTAAAATTTTGTGGTTAATCATCTGCACCAAATTTGTGTATTTCTTATTCCAGTGTATTTGTGTCAAATGTTCTTGAAATTGCTGCTTAAAGATTACTGTTAGTGTGAGGAATGCTTAATGCTGTTCCTTTCTCTTCTTTTGTACTTAATAAACACACGGTGTGAACATCAAGACTGCTTTCTCATTTAACTAGTAGGTGAGTACAAAGGGATGAGTTTACCTTCTTTCAAGAAGTAAATGATAAGTTGTTTCTAGGCACTTTGAGAGAAATAATGAGTATTTCCTGGTGGGTGACTTCATTTTTTTTTATTTTTTTTTGTAAAGATAACTTCTACCTTATCCCCAAATGACTAGAACATATGAATTACTCAACGCTTTTTGAGCACTTTGACATTTTGTATTATTCGTTGAACTGGAAATATGTTGCTATCAGGCCTTAATATAACAGGGTTTTCTGGAAGGTGATCATGGGGCAGGAGTTTGGTATCTCAGTGAGTACCCAAGAATAAATGCAAAGTTGTCTCCTACTGATAGAAGCGTTTCATTGATATTTTACCTCTTTTATTTGGAGGCATTCTTAACTTTGATTCCTACGAGTCTTTCTGTATAATTATTTACTTTTTTTTTCTTCTCTTTTTTTCTTCAGCAGGAGAATCAGCAAACATATATATGGGGTTTTGCACCTAGTTCTTGTTTTGAATCATAGAATCATGGAATGGTTTGGGTTGGAATGGACCTTAAAGATCACCGAGTTCCAACCCCCCTGCCCTGGGCAGGGACAACTCCCACCACACCAGGTTGCTCCAAGCCCCATCCAGCCTGGCCTTGAACCCCTCCAGGGATGGGGCAGCCACAGCTTCTCTGGGCAACCTGGGCCAGGGTCTCACCACCCTCATAACAAAGAAGTTCTTCCTGAGTTCTCAATCTCCCCTCTTTCAGTTTCAAACCGTTCCCTCTCATCCTATGGCTCCCCTCCCTGATCCAGAATCCCTCCCCATCTCTCCTGGAGCCCCCTTAGGGACTGGAAGGGGCTCTAAGGGCTCCCTGGAGCCTTTTCTTCTCCAGGCTGAACCCTCCAGCTCTCAGCCTGTCCTCACAGCAGCAGGGCTTCAGCCCTTGGAATGTCTCTCTGGCCTCCTCTGGACCTGTTCCAACAGATTTATATCCCTTCTGTGTTGAGGACTCTGGAGCTTAATGCAGGACTCCAGGTGGGGTCTCATAAGAGCAGAGGGGCAGAATCACCTCCCTCGCTTTGTTTTTCTGCTTTTACTTCTTGGCATTACATTGTCATAAGCATTTTTTGTGTTGCCCCAGGACCAAAATATCCATGTGGTAAAACTGATGGTAGGTGGATTCCATAAAAGGGCTTATTTTCCTTAAATAGCACCAGAAAAAAAACTTCCCCCCCCCCCTTTTTTTTTTAATTTTTCTTTTCTTTCTTGAATGTCTTTTGCTCAAAACCCTAGTAAAAGTGAAAGATTGCCTGATGCTGGTAGTCAGACCATGGGAAGTGCACTTTATTCTAAGGTTGGGTATGCAGGGCGTTCGAGAACAGTGATAACATATAAAATCCTTGAGTCACCTTGCGAGCCTTGCTTTTCCCTCCTCCTGGAAATGTAGGTTGATTTCCATACATTGTAAGTCAGTCAGTACCAATCCTGCTCAATTTTGAGTATGTCTGAATGTTAAAGGCACGAAACTCAACAATGAATAAATAAACCATGTTTCCAGTTTTGATCTCAATAGTAGTACCTGCCCTGGATGATTTGGTGTGTTTTCAGAGACCGAAGTAATGCTCAGAATTCAACTTAAAATTGTATATTTAATGAAGTCTCTGTGTGTAAACTTCTTTGAGTAAAGTTTCTGTAGTGTACAAACTACTGTAGATTGCTGCCTACTGATATTTTCTTGGTTAAAAATGTTTTGGGTTGGTTGGTTGGTTGTTTTTTAACTTGCCATAAAATGTAACTCTTGCTTCATGTCAGGCCAAGCCATCTATTTAATCTTATTATTCCTTTAAGAATACAAACACAGAGGAGCACCATATGGCTTTGGATCCTTGTGGAAAATATAAACAGTATGTTCATGGGGTGATTTTAAAAAGTGAGAGGAGAAGCAGTTTGTGGCTGTGCCGCAGTAAGCAGGGCACAGCCAGGGGTTGATCGCTTGAGTTGTAGGCTTTCTTCATGGCACTGAGATCTTTCTGTGTGTTCGTCTTTCACTTCCCTGCTCTCATGCCTCTTGTTTTGATTTTAATCTTTTGGCACTGGCAGCACGTAGTTGTCACCTGGTGCTGAGTTTGTGCCCAGAGGCACGCACTTAGGTTTAAATCAGAGGCACCGATTTATCTCATGTGTGAAATAGGAAGAGAGAGATTCTACAGTGGTGTATGAAAATTAATTTAATAGCGTGAATTCAGTGCATATCCTCAGTAATGTCGTTTGTGGCTTTCCAGATGATGGTATGAGATAGGTAACAAATGGAGAAATTCTTGATTCTGAATGCTTTTCTTTGTTAAATTGTGAAACCCCCTGACTTGTAATGGTAAGTTCAACTTTGTTAGAATTTTGTACCTGTGATGGGGGTAAAAAAAGAGAACACATAAAGTAGAATATCTTATTTGATGCAGTTATAGTAATATCAAACCTTCACTGTCTTTTAAAAGCATCTAAGTTCTTGAGACTAGAAGTAGTAAAAATGTTAGGGGCCCCAAAACTTGCACGCGTTTCCTTCCCTGGGAATTAACAGGAGTATAGATGTCCACTTGAATTATTCGTGTGTTGTCCACTGAAGTTACATATGTGAAAACTTAAAGCATCAGGAATTTTAAGCATAAAACTGTGTGTTTAAGCTGTTCCTGTAAGCATAAAACATCTTGCTCACAAATAGACACTGCCATCTGAAAGTATTGACTCTAAAAATGTCACCTTCCACAGCTAAACTCTAGTTCCAGGAAGTTCCTGGGGGAGCAAACATGACATACGTATTCCATGATTTTTGTATGGAAGCAAAAGGAGGGAGGATAGATGAGGCTTTCCATAAGCGTGTATTTAAGTATTACACAAACGTAACTTTGGCGTTTTGTTTCAGGAAGACCAGATGCTTCTGCTGAAACTCTTCTGGATCAGGAACGTTTAAACCCTCCGAATTACTCGAGTCAACTGGAAGATTCTGGATGTGATGTCTCCGATGACCGTGTGTTCGATTCTTTAGGCACAGCTTCTGACTTTCCCCAATCTGAACATAACGTCGACACTTCTAACCAGTGGTTGGAAAGAGTCCCCCTCTTGGATCTTTGCCGTACCCACAAGGAGGAATCTCTAGCTGCTTCCCTACAGTTTTTGCAACATCTGCTTGAAATAAGGAAACTGTCAGAAGGAGGAAGTCTTCAAGCAGACTTCACAGAAATGGAGAATGATTCTTTCACCATCTGCAATTCAGTGTCTCGGGTACTTGATGGACTGACTGTTTTTTANATTTATATTAAAAAGCAGCAGAAAAAAAACTTCCCCCCCCCCCTTTTTTTTTTAATTTTTCTTTTCTTTCTTGAATGTCTTTTGCTCAAAACCCTAGTAAAAGTGAAAGATTGCCTGATGCTGGTAGTCAGACCATGGGAAGTGCACTTTATTCTAAGGTTGGGTATGCAGGGCGTTCGAGAACAGTGATAACATATAAAATCCTTGAGTCACCTTGCGAGCCTTGCTTTTCCCTCCTCCTGGAAATGTAGGTTGATTTCCATACATTGTAAGTCAGTCAGTACCAATCCTGCTCAATTTTGAGTATGTCTGAATGTTAAAGGCACGAAACTCAACAATGAATAAATAAACCATGTTTCCAGTTTTGATCTCAATAGTAGTACCTGCCCTGGATGATTTGGTGTGTTTTCAGAGACCGAAGTAATGCTCAGAATTCAACTTAAAATTGTATATTTAATGAAGTCTCTGTGTGTAAACTTCTTTGAGTAAAGTTTCTGTAGTGTACAAACTACTGTAGATTGCTGCCTACTGATATTTTCTTGGTTAAAAATGTTTTGGGTTGGTTGGTTGGTTGTTTTTTAACTTGCCATAAAATGTAACTCTTGCTTCATGTCAGGCCAAGCCATCTATTTAATCTTATTATTCCTTTAAGAATACAAACACAGAGGAGCACCATATGGCTTTGGATCCTTGTGGAAAATATAAACAGTATGTTCATGGGGTGATTTTAAAAAGTGAGAGGAGAAGCAGTTTGTGGCTGTGCCGCAGTAAGCAGGGCACAGCCAGGGGTTGATCGCTTGAGTTGTAGGCTTTCTTCATGGCACCGAGATCTTTCTGTGTGTTCGTCTTTCACTTCCCTGCTCTCATGCCTCTTGTTTTGATTTTAATCTTTTGGCACTGGCAGCACGTAGTTGTCACCTGGTGCTGAGTTTGTGCCCAGAGGCACGCACTTAGGTTTAAATCAGAGGCACCGATTTATCTCATGTGTGAAATAGGAAGAGAGAGATTCTACAGTGGTGTATGAAAATTAATTGAATAGCGTGAATTCAGTGCATATCCTCAGTAATGTCGTTTGTGGCTTTCCAGATGATGGTATGAGATAGGTAACAACTGGAGAAATTCTTGATTCTGAATGCTTTTCTTTGTTAAATTGTGAAAACCCCTGACTTGTAATGGTAAGTTCAACTTTGTTAGAATTTTGTACCTGTGATGGGGGTAAAAAAAGAGAACACATAAAGTAGAATATCTTATTTGATGCAGTTATAGTAATATCAAACCTTCACTGTCTTTTAAAAGCATCTAAGTTCTTGAGACTAGAAGTAGTAAAAATGTTAGGGGCCCCAAAACTTGCACGCGTTTCCTTCCCTGGGAATTAACAGGAGTATAGATGTCCACTTGAATTATTCGTGTGTTGTCCACTGAAGTTACATATGTGAAAACTTAAAGCATCAGGAATTTTAAGCATAAAACTGTGTGTTTAAGCTGTTCCTGTAAGCATAAAACATCTTGCTCACAAATAGACACTGCCATCTGAAAGTATTGACTCTAAAAATGTCACCTTCCACAGCTAAACTCTAGTTCCAGGAAGTTCCTGGGGGAGCAAACATGACATACGTATTCCATGATTTTTGTATGGAAGCAAAAGGAGGGAGGATAGATGAGGCTTTCCATAAGCGTGTATTTAAGTATTACACAAACGTAACTTTGGCGTTTTGTTTCAGGAAGACCAGATGCTTCTGCTGAAACTCTTCTGGATCAGGAACGTTTAAACCCTCCGAATTACTCGAGTCAACTGGAAGATTCTGGATGTGATGTCTCCGATGACCGTGTGTTCGATTCTTTAGGCACAGCTTCTGACTTTCCCCAATCTGAACATAACGTCGACACTTCTAACCAGTGGTTGGAAAGAGTCCCCCTCTTGGATCTTTGCCGTACCCACAAGGAGGAATCTCTAGCTGCTTCCCTACAGTTTTTGCAACATCTGCTTGAAATAAGGAAACTGTCAGAAGGAGGAAGTCTTCAAGCAGACTTCACAGAAATGGAGAATGATTCTTTCACCATCTGCAATTCAGTGTCTCGGGTACTTGATGGACTGACTGTTTTTTACAACAGCCCTAAAATTCCAGTTTCAAATCTTCTTAATGAAGCAGTTCGTGTTTTGATCAGTTTAATAACTGATAGTAAATTATCTAATCATGTTTTGAAGAAGTGTTTCAAGAAGCTGGAAGAATTTAAGAAAAACCTGATTAAGATTATTTTAAGAAGCAGTGGTGTCAATAGGGTAAGCTAAAACGTCTTCTATCTTTCCTACAGCATTTCAGTACATTGTAATATTCTCCTGGGTTTATGCACTTTTTTAATAATAGTTTGTCTTACTATATTTTCAAGAGCATTTCTCAGAGATTTTTGTGATTGTTCTTTTTTGCAAGATGGACAATAAGTGCTCTAAAGCATTTGAAGAAGTTCTCGCTTGTGCGTGCAAATTTCAGTCTGTTCCTGAGCATAAACTCTTGAAGATTTCCTTTTGAATTTTAATCTACTGAAGTTTTTTCAGGACTGGAGCCTCCTGTCTCCAATCCCAGGGTGTTTTCTATTTCAGTGCCACCACAAGGGGATACTTAGGTTTTTAATTAAAGATGTCCTTGGCCAGTGTTTTTGAAAGGATGTGAGAACTGGTACCATTTGTGTGGTATCAAATCATGCAGGTGTCATTCCTTTTATTATTATTTTGTGTGTGTGTGATTCCAGGATACAGAGCAAAGAAAACTTGAGCAGGTATTCATTAGAGATGGATTACTTCTTGATTAGAGGATTAAGTGAGATGTGTCACATCTTAAATGGGAGAAGATACCCCGATAGATATGGGATGTGTCATGTCTGCAAAGTGCTTTTATAAATCATTCAGGAAGGGTGAAGTACGTCCCTGTAATTTGCAAGTGGCATCTTTTCTCTGAATAACTTCAGTGAAGCAGATGGCTTTTTATGAGATGTTTTATATCTTGCTTCCACCAAAATATTGACTTAACAGACGTTCCTATCAGCAGCCATTACTACAATCAAACAGATTTAAAGGGTTTAAAAAGTGTATAAACCAATTATTAAGGGATAATCGTGATAGATTTCAGATTCCTAGGGGAAAAAAGGGCAGATGTTGTGTGTAGTAATTGCAATGTTTGTAAAGACATATTGAAAAAAATCCTTTTTAGAGGTTTAGTTTTCTTTAAACTGAATTGAATATGGAAATAAATATATCGAATTCAGAATTAGCAGCAGTGCAGGTTGTATAACTAATTCTCCATGTGCTGTGTACCAGATATCTCCCAGGGACACTTTATGCTTCACTTTTAATCATTGCTGTTTACCCAAGTGGTGATTGAAATATCAAGATTATAGGTTTAAAATAAAATTACCACTAATTATAAGGCTGTCATCTGGAAAGAGTGGCAAACTGTATGAATTTTGGTTCCAGAAGGATGCTTACATCCCTCCGGTGTAAAAACATTAGGAATTTTGTTGCATCTAACCTTACTAACTGTCAAAAGGCGTTTGCAGACAGACACTGATGCAGCTGCAGTGTTTGACACAGCTCTCCCTTTGCCATCCTCACCTGCAAAACTGTCAGGAGCTGTCAGGGAGGACAAAGCGTTGGGAGAAACACCTTCAAAAAGTGAACAAAGAGAGAAATGGCTGTGGATGCCTCCTCTAAGAAAGCAGTCCTGGCATTCTGCAGAGCAAATTAAATAACTTTAAAAGAAAAAAAAAAAAAAAAAAAACAACCTTTGAGAATTGGAAAGAGATAATTATCTCTACATTAGGTGTAAAGGCAGAAAAACAGCGGCAGAATTACTTGCTGTAACTGTTGAGTTCTATTGTTTGCGATGTTTCTAATTATAAAGTACTGAAAGCTATAGGAACCAGCAAAGATATGCTCAGAGCTATTCTACCTGAATTCAGTTGCCTAAAACTGTGCACTTTGGAGAGAATTTTTGACCTGAAACTCCAAATTGACATGAGTATCAAAAAGGACCAAGAAAAATCTATCATTCAAGGCTTGAGAGGTCCAATAACAGGACATATTACTTAAAATATGAACCTGTTCAAATCAAGGAACTCCAGATATAAGTAGCTTCTTGAACTTCCCTTCTTAATTTACTTCCTTTCCCCGTGTGTTTGGAGAGCAGCTCAGAATTCTGCATGCAGCTTTCAGACAGTCTTTGGGCAAAAGCCTTCTGGAAATACCTGGAAGGAGCCTGGAGTCTCAACTGCCAAGGGTGAAGCGTGAACACTCTGATCAACTGCTGTGGCTACCCTAGAAAAGCTTGTGAGGATTCTGTGTCTAGTTCTGGTACAGATGAGCTGTTGCTCTGATGTTGCAACATCTGTGACAGTCGCTGCTAATCTATGGAGCAAGCACTTTGAATAAAAAAAAAATAATCAGTGACACAGATGGAAGGGACCTATGGAAATCATCTAGTCCAACCCCTTCTTAGACCAGGTCCACCCCAGAGCAGGCTGCACAGGATCATGTCCAGGTGGGGTTTGAATGTCTCCAGAGAAGGAGACTCTACCACCTCTTCTGCCCTCAAAGTCATGAAGTTCCTCCTCGTGTTCAGATGGAACTTTCTATATTCCAGTTTGTGCCCGTTGCATCTTGTCCTGTCATTTGTTTCTACGGAACAAATTGTTGATGTGTCTAAACAACTTTGAGCTGTAGTTAATGGAGTCTGATCTGCTGAATGAAATCCTTAATTATTAGTACTTCATTGAGCCACTTTGTATTCAAAATACGTTGTAGACTACAAGTACTGAAACAATTTTGCTCTGTATTTAAGTTGAAAACAATCATTTTGAGAATGAGAAAAGTTGATTGGGATGTGAAACATACCCTACAGAGTTTAAGCTGGAAATAAATACTAATGCTAAAAGCAAATTGACTTCACAGCATCCAAGAATGATAGGGGCTTGGGAGGAGCCTCTGGAGATCATCCAGTCTAACCGCCCTGCCAGAGCAGGGTCACCCACAGCAGGTCCCACAGGAACGTGTCCAGGTGGGTTTGGAATGTCTCCAGAGATGGAGACTCCCCCACCTCTCTGGGCAGCCTCTGCCAGGGCTCTGCCACCCTCAGAGTCAAGAAGTTCCTCCTCATGTTGAGATGGAACTTCTTGTGACCAAATCTGTGCCCATTCCCTCTTGTCCTGTCCCTGGGCACCACTGAAAAGAGATGCATCTTACTGACACCCACCCTTGAAGTATTGAAAAGATCCCTCCTCAGTCTTTTAAGATCCCAGCCTTCACCCTGGGTTCTGTACCATCTACGTTGGTTTCTTGGACCTCTTGTTTTAAGGAGTTAATCAAAACACTAAACTAGCAGATAATCATGTGTAGTTCTTCAGGATTCTGAAGTTGAGCTGGGGGGCTGGGGAGGTGTCAGAGGAACCTGTTTTCTTGTGCCTTCTTCCTCTTCAACAAACACCTCCTCCATCTGCCCCACAATCGCTTTCCAACAAGAGAAGGCCAACGGGGACTACGCTGCCTGTTTTCATTTTTCTCCGTCTCGTGTTCTGTCTAAACATCTCCATGTAGAATTTTGCAAATGCTCAAATATTACTCTCAATATATTTAGCAGAAAACCAAATGCAAGAGTTCTGAGTAATAGTTTAGTGCCTTTGCTGGATGTTTATGTGAGAAAGGAGTCAAAATTCTTGATGCAAATAACAAGTTGAAAAGTGGAAAGGAGAGAGAGGAATGTTTGAATCTCATGGGCAATTATGTTATGAAATATGCTCGTGCAGATGAAAAAATAAACCATGGGTTTGAATCCCTTCTTATCTAGGATACGGTTTGTGTAATTTGTTAATTGCTGAAAAAGTCTGAAAGAGAGACTTATCATAAACTTACTCTGCTTTGAACACACACACCAGTGTGGATTTAACACGTGCTCCAACCAGTTGTGGGTGACAGTAAGTTCCCCCGTTCATAGTGTGTGGTATCTTCTGTCAGGACAGGACTTAACTTCTCGGTTTACAAGAGACTCATCTGCTCAAGGACAAATAAAATTTAAAAATAGTTATTCATGTCACCGGTGGTTCACAAGTACAAAACTGGTGGGCTTCAGTTTTCCAAAATTAATTGAGCCCCAAAGGGAATCCCATGGCCCTTGAGACAGGGTCCGTTTTCACCTGCCGAATAATTTTGCTTGTATAGTGGAAGAGCAGTTCATTCATATGAATATTCAAATGTGTCGCCGGGATTTTATGGTCTAGTAAGAGTCAACGTGTGAATCTCTTGACTGTTGGCTTAAATTTTCACCCCAAGCTGTTGTCCTACATAGAGAGCTATTTAAGTCAAATGGTAATCAAAATCCATTGTCTTGTAAATCGCTGCAGTCTGAAGCAATCACCAAACTGACTGATTCTCATTTACTTCAGTGAAGTGGATCATAGAAGGAACCAGGCAGGAATGAATGAAAGACAGTTTTTTATCTGCCTCCTAGACTTTTGTTCACTTTCCCTCCTCAGCTGATACACATCATGCACCAAAGCTACAAATATCAGCAGTTACAGGATGAACTGAGCAGAGTCTATCTATTTTAATTTTTTTTTTTTTTACCATTAGAGCAAAAAAAGTTATCTTCATAGTTTCCAACCTTGTATATTCCGAAATACTCTTTTGTCAGCACCATCCTTTTTCCTAATGTCAAATACTGTCATTACCTGTTTTTATCCAAGTCATTAACTAGTATTCAGGATATTACAGATTATTTCCACTGGGAAGAGATAAAAAAAAGGGATGGCATAGGGCTTTTCTTTTCTCTTAATTTACAAGTTAAATAAATGGGGACCCTTAATAAAAGAATATAGGAAGTTCTTGGGGTTTGTTGAAGATAGTAAGAAATCTATATCACAAGCTGTTTGTTTCTTTTTTTTTTCTTTTTTTTTTTTTCTGTCCTCTGCCCCTGTCTCTCTCCAGTCAATGGCATCTCCCTTTCCTGTAGCATCTCGTGAGCAGCAGCATTTTGCTGCTTTGGCATCTCTGTGATACTTGCAGCCAAGACCACGTGGAACAGCAACATCAAAGCCTCAGTCCTTCTCTTATCATCCCTGTGTAAAGGCATTGGAATTCTACCTAGGTCTTGTTTTCTATTTTTCTAGCATTCTTTTTGGGCAAAAGGACCTAAAATTGTTCCCTTTTTTTTTTTTTTTTTTTGGTCTTGGGGTACTAGAGTGAGTGGTTATTCAAAGGGATGGTGTGACCCTCTTAGCTCCATCACAGCAGTGATGATACCCCAGCTCTTTGATTCCATTCTGTTCACTCCCAGATGGAAATCAAGGGCTGTTCCTGCTCTAAGGTTTGTCTTGCTCTTTGTGGAGAAATTCAGTTTGTTGCTTTCAATGGAGGTGGTGCTGTTTTTTCCCCAAATTGCCTCTTAGATTCTCTAGCTTTTGAAGGTGGCAGTATAGCCCAAAGGGCTTTGGTAGCCATCCTCAGCCATTACTTAAAATGCATGAAGATGCTTTAATAAGGTGAATCTTTGAGTTTCTCTGTTCTCTTGCCTGTTTGCTAATGACCCTTTTCTCATAGCTGAAGTTTGTCCTGCTTCTTGGGGTACACTTTTGTGTGCCCAAAGAGGGTGAGTGTTTTGTTGGGGTGAGAGGAGAGAAATGAGAAGAAAGCCCTGTGGAGCCTGCTTTCTGCAGCCAGGTCAGAGACAGTTGCGTATTCCTCACTTAACTTTTTAGTGCTTAAATTGTAGTAAAATCTACAGCCCTAAACAAGAATCCTAGGTATTCATACCAGATGCTTGGCATCTCTGAGTTGTGTTCTAAGTAGCTCACACGTTGTGGGTGGAGGGAAGAAGAGTGAAGGATTGGGAACCGAACATCTGAAATCCATTTCCATTTGCAAGGAGTGTCTGTAAATCTCACACGCTTAAAATGAGACATTGATTTACATCCCTGGATTTCTTTAAGGATGACCAGCTTACTCTTTAGTTTATAAAACCCTGAAAATTAAAGAATTCCTGTTTTCTGTAATTTGCCCAGTACTTTCTCTAAGCAGTTCTAAGGTGAAAAATTGGAATCCATAACATTTCTGCTGAGGGAGTTCACCCTTCTTGCTTAGTGGCTTCTGCACTGTGAACAGGGCTCAGCAAGCAGGACATTGGTGTCATATATTCATTTTGGCAAGAGCCGAGTAGACGATCCACGTGGCGTTGCTGGCTCCCATTCTGCACCCCGAGGAACACAGAAAACAAGCTGAAATCGGGGAGGAGGAAGAGGATTAGGGACAGACAGTGCAGCTCCTGAACAGGGAACCAGGCTCCATTATTTTCTCGTTTCTGATAGTATATTTTTTACAATCTAATTTTGTGTTTACCTGTGAATCCCTGAAGAACATAGGTTTTATTTCATCTATACTATTAAGAAAGCCCAAGGGATTAAAAGATTTCTTTCTGTTCCTTTTTTTGACTTTTGATAGATTAGAGCGCTGAAGGTAGGCTTTTATCTTTAATGAAACTGCATCCTGTTTGAAGTATTATCAGTGTGAATGTTTCCTGAGTTTAATTAGCAGTACAGGAGCAGTGCTTTGAAACGTAAAGCCCATTTGCTATTTACAGATTCATCGCTTATATTCTATAAACTTGTTCTCTGTGTGTTTAACGTCTTTTATAGTTGTCTATTTATGTTTTGGGATTACATGCTAAAATGAGATGATTAGCAGCAAAGATTTATGAAAGTTTGATTGTTGTGATTGTGAGTGGGAGATTGTCTCATAATAAATCCCTAAATTCCCTTAATAAATCCTTGCTGACTGGATCACCTTCCTGCCTTTTGGGTGGTTGGAAATGATTTTCAGGAGGATTCATCCTATGCAGACCTGTAAGTGGTGGGCAGGTATTCTTCTCTAAAGAATAATGTGTGTGTATAATAATGTATAATAAATGAGATTATTAATTGATTGTGGTGGTTTGCTTTGGAGCGGTTAAGGCATGAACGTTACTCTTAGACACGCAAATTTGGCTCGAAGTATCCTTTTGTCAGTCAAAAATGCTTATTTACAAAGAGATACTGAGTATTAATGTTGTAGGAGTACACGCTGATATGAAAATATAAATTACAGTCATTATGTTTAATGTGTATTGCTTTTTTTTCTTTCAAAGATCGCCAATACATTCGTATATAGAAATGACCATTTCTAGTAGCGTTTTACAAAATAAGATTGCTTACTTTGTAGAGTGATGTGTTTAATTACATAATAGCTATATATTGCTATTTCAGGGCACAAAGAAAACAGCTTTCCTCTTGTTTTTTAATAGCAAAGACTGGCAAAAATTTATATAATTCTTTTGTAAATTCACATCGCTCCTCCTGTGGTTCGGCAGAAATGCCTTGGATGCAGCAAGTAGAATTTGAAAATACAGTGTGTCTTTTATCAGTTAGCATTTAATCAGGTTTGTTCCCGATTATTGACAGAGAACTCCAGTACAGTCCTTAACTTGCTCATGTGTTTGAATTTGAATGTGTTTGAATTGGTTTGTTTATTCCTCTGCCTGTGACAACAGCCAGAGTTACTGGACACGCAGGGTGGTCACCCCCCTTCTGTGACAGCGGCTGAGTGTGATGGTAACTTTTGAGGGGTAAATAAAAAGATGGAGCTGTGTTTTGAAAAATTAAATTGACTCTTATTTCTCTTTAGTTTCAGGCCTTGCACGCTGTATCGCACACACTGGGTTTGCTGGCGAGGAACAACATACTAAGAAATTCTTTAATATCTCTTCTACTCCCCGAAATCCGTCATTTTGCGGAGCACCTGTTGGAAGCCCACCAGGTACAATCATCTTCTCATCTTTTCTTTCAGAGAAGGACCAAAAAGTGGTGTTGGGAAGTGTTTTGTCTGTACGTATTCGTTTCCTAACGTGGAATAATCAGATCATTCTGTAGAATACGCAGGTTTAAGAACCCAGGAAATGCTGGCACCTCACTTCAAAAGCACCTTCAAAAAAAAGGGAGACATAAAGTCAAAGAAAGTTTCCATATGGACAAGAATAAAATTACCAGATTGTATTTTACCAGGCTTTAAGATCATCCTATATAATTTGGAAAATACTTGAAATAATTATTGCAACATCTAAATTGTTGGCTTTGCAGGCAATACAATTTCAGTATCCAGCTGGACCCACAAAGAATTGTGTTAAAATAATTCTGTCCAGTTTTACTATATATGAGTTAGATTTCACATTGCATGTTACAGCATTAATTTTGATGATGCAGAAGTCATCCAGCACTTAAACTTGTGTTTCGTTTGTTGCAAGGAGTAGGAGATGAAGGGTGGAATAGAATGGGAATGATCTCATTCTGCTTTATCCCACGCCCACCCCCTCTGTCGAGAAATGGAAACCTTCATTTGTACCTCCAGGAACGACTGAAGAAAGTTGTATCTAATGGTGTAGGGAAGGTGCCTGTGGAGTGGGAGACAATTTCTGAGAGAACAGAGACTTGTACTCATTTATTGAACCAAAAAAAAAAAAAAAAGTTTTCTGATTTTCTATAAATCTATTCTTCATAATTAACATTTGTGGACTAAAATTCAGGACAGTAAAATGCATTTGTTACTTGACCTTTTTAGCTTCAGGGCCAAATCTTTTTTCCGGTTATATCTGTTACCTGCAGCCCTCCATCTGCCTTATTTTAATTACTTTACATTTGTTCTTGCTGCACATCTTAGCCATTATTAGTCCACAGTATTGATTTTTCAGACTTTCTACTACAAAGAGCCTCAAAATGCCTCCCAAATTTACAGGTGAGGAAATGGGTGTTTATTATTGTGCGCCTGGAAAGACAGAAAGATTTTCTGACAAAACACTTAACAAGGTTCCCTTTAACCCTTTACTTTTTTAAGCAACCCTTCCTTTTCACACAGAGAAATCGTTTAATTCTCCCATAATCCCACGTTTACATCCCTGCTCTGCTTCTGCTTCCTCCCACTAAGTTGTCACTCTGCCTTCTGCTGCTGAAACATCGTTGACTTTCTCTCTTCTAGTCTTTTTCTTTTAAAACTCGTACAGTAATTAGTTGTTTTCTATTTTCCTCATCCAGCATTAGAAGCGTTTTGTGGAAGATTAACGCATCCTGATCAACCAAACAAACCATGGTCTAAAATAGGATTGTCATATAATTTGATCGAAGTTTATGGGGTTTATTTTACTGACTTTGGGTGGCTTTACTTTTGGGTAGGCATTAATCTGAAGAGGATTCAGATAATTTTTTTTGGTCTGGTTTTATAATCAAAACTAACAGTACAATATCAGTTTGAAATGCACCTAATGACAGCTTTAAAAATAATTCTTCATAAAAACTTAAGTTAGAATTTGCAGGAGGATAATACTCTATATAAATTAAGCTTCATTAGCTGACAGGTCTCTTAATCCTGGTTTGTTACTTAAGCAAAATTACTAATTGCACAGACATTCCATGTCTCCCGCTTAAACAAATTGGGGACTCTGAATTTTAATTATGATTAGATGTGTGCAAATACCTGCTCTCTCTCCGTTTCATTCTGTTGTTTGTTTCTTTTTAATTGTTGTTGGCAGATAGGAGAAATAAAGAAATCATCTGAGGCACATATTGAGGTTGGCTTACAACTAACTCAAACATTTGGTGAAAAACAGAAATTGAAAAAAATAGCTCATTTATCCAAGCACATTTCTGTTTTATATTTGTACAATTATGATTTTTTTGAAAGCTGAAGATGTTTTCCAACACGGACTTGGATTGAAAACAAAATCCTGTTTCATTTTTTCTAAATCTGTCATGAGGGTATCTCAACGTTTTCATTTCAACTTCTTTGTTAAGAGCAATTATTTGTGCTAAGCTGCACATAATTTGTGCAGAATACACAACTTTAAATTCAGTCATTTCTTGAACAGGAGGTGTGCTCAGCTCAGCTTATGTAGGTTTGTGGATATGTCCTTTCGTAAATATTGAATACTATTTTGTTTTACTTTATATTTCTGGCTGATTTGAGTGAGTTTGTGTCGGCGTACTTGTGGAACAAGTTTATCTGTCTGTGACCTACAGTTTTAAGGAGCTATCTATGCCCCGGGCTTTGCAAATTAAAAAAATAAATTGATGGTGGGAGAGTATCTAATTAACTACATCAGAAAAGTACAGAGATTACTCAGTGTATTTTTATGTTGTTCCCTAATTGGCTAAATCCACTAATCTTAGAATCCAACAAATTCTTTTGATATATATGAATAATAGGATTTTGTTTAATATTTTCAACCCCTATTCCCATGTGTTAATACAGAAAATAAAAGTAAGGAGTATGTGAAACAGTATAGTTGTCCTGATTTTTTTTTTCCCCCTCTAGTTCAGATGGATTTTGTGGTAGTAAACTCTCCAGCAGGTTAGTAGTTTGCTTTAATTCATCTAAGAACATCAGCATGTACTTAAAGTGCTGCTCATAGTTCAGCACTTTGCTGACACCAGGACACCAACTTCTAGGCAAAAGAATATTAATATAAACTCAGTCGGATAACTTAATTTTTACTGGTGTTACATATGTACCTTTCATTTTTATCTGCAATAGGACCCTTTCATGCTTCATAAATACGGTTTATAAGAATACAGTAACTGAACCTTATCTTCCAATGCAACAGAAATTGTCTGTTCCCCAATTGGATTCCTACTGCAGAACAGATACAATTTTAAGATATTAAGATTTCCAAACGATACTGTGGAAGATGGATTATTTATCAGATGTTGAGCTCCTCGTCATGATGGCAGATCTTCCCTCTTGATAACTGTTCCGAAGATGGAGGAGCAGAAACAGAAAGAGCATATTGGTTTGGTGCCCATTTCTAACCCTCCTGGTACTAATTACAAGAACTCCAAAAAATAAAATTAAAACCCAGAAAATAGTTTGGAAAATAAAAAATCCACGCATACTCTGTGGTTTTGGAAAGACAGTGATTGCTTATACATAGCTTGCCTAGCATTACATTTTTATATCATGTTACTATCTGTACTTTTTTTACTTCCTTTTTTAAAACTTTGAAATACTTCTGTCACTAGAACTGTACACTGAATGTCGCTGTGTTTTTGTTTTTTTTAAATGAAAACACCAAGTTATATCTAATTCTTTATGCTCTGTGTAAGCATTAAGTCCAAATGCACCTGTGGGTGCTCACTTTTTTCTCCTGAAATGAGTGCTGCAGCTAGACTTTGATGTGGGATGCAGGGTGGGATTCCTCATGATTAATTTAGGTGTATGTAGTAGACACTCTCTGTTTCTTGTAGAAGTCAACCGAGCAGCTAATATAAACTGGAAAAATTGCCAATGTGAAGATAGATGGTCGTACAAGACTATGTTGAATGTTACCTGAATTCTTGAGAATCAGGCTTATTAAGACAGAATAGCTTTGTCTCAAATGAGCCAAAGGAGTTAGACGTGACTGGAGCCCCTCTGCCGTGAGGACAGGCTGAGAGAGGTGGGGTTGTTCAGCCTGGAGAAGAGGAGGCTCTGGGGAGACCTTTGAGCCCCTTCCAGTCCCTAAAGGGGCTCCAGGAGAAATAGGGAGGGACTCTTGGTCAGGGAGGGGAGCCATAGGATGAGGGGGAATGGTTTTAAACTGGAAGAGGGGAGTATTAGGTGAGATGTCAGGGAGGGACTCAGATAAGCTTTCATTACACCTTTTTCTTTTTAAAAAAAAAAATTCTGATAGGTCACTTATTCACGATAATTTTATTTTTTTAAAGCCTAGACTTTGTGCCCTATTTGGAACAGGAAGATTTCTAGGAATATTATTTATTTGCTTAATGATGTATAATATATTGATTTCTGTCATTAAGAATTTTTTCCTTTTTCAGTGTTAGGTTTCCATGAATGAGACAATTCATCGGTATTAAAAGTAATAATCGTCTGGTCGGCAGCAACGCAGAGCTCTCCTCGCGTGATCCATATTTGCTGCTTCTATTCCCAAACACACCTGAGTGTTCTGATTATGTGTCACCCTCGATTTTGCCAGGCACCCGAGTGCAAAGCCCTGCTGCCTTTTAGCTCCGTAAGGATAATTCCAAACTCCTTCATTTTATGATTGAATGAGAGGGAAGAGAGAAATAGCACGAACCATTTGCCTTTTTCCAGTTCTGTCTGTGTGCACCTTCAAATCTGATCTGTAGTAGGGGATGACACATGCTGCCAAAGCGGGTATGCACTTGGAAGGTGTACCTTGCTCTCCTGACATCTATCAAATCTCCCCCCACTCTTTCACTTCTGCCTTTCAGGGCAGAGATTTCTGTTTTCACAAGTCCTTATTTTCAAAGTAGGTATATATCTATGAGACAAAAACCACAGATCCACTGATTATTCTAACCAGTCATTATTTCCTTTAGTTACTGTTACCATCAGCAGCCCCCTGGAATAAAAAAAATAAATAAATAATATAAATCTTACGTCTACCCAGAGCAATGTTTTGCAGGATCTTGAACCATTCACAATTTGAAAGAGGTTACAATTTGTGCTTATATGCATAATAATAAAATAAATGACCTCTTAAAAAGGATGTCCAGATGTGCAAGTTTAATTATTATCCAGAGGTCTACATGGCATCCATCTCTATTATTTTCCCTGGGCGAAGTTTTAGCAACCTGAGGCATTAGTAACAGTCAACAGTTGAAATCACAAAAAGTGAAATATCCTGGAGAGCCGTTTTAGTACCTTCATAGAATGGTTCGAGTTGACATTAAAGATCATTAAGAGACCTTCAAGATCATCCAGTTCCAACCCCCCTGCCCTGGGCAGGGACACCTCCCACCAGTCCAGGTTGCTCCAAGCCCCATCCAGCCTGGCCTTGAATACAGTAACTATACCCAGCTGTTAGAATGGCTCACGATGCACCAAAACTGAACTCAAAAACCATCAGTGATGAGAGATCAACCATATCCTGGTATTTACCCGAGATGTAGCCAATCAGAAGAACAAACAGGACTGCACAGATTTTTGGATTGTATCAGCAATTCATCTTTTACGATATGCAGGTTTGATCACAACCAACATTTGCCTCACTGAATTCTGTCGAAACGTACTGCAAAACGCATTCAGCTTTTCTAGCTGCCTAATACTTTCAGGTATTTTCTTCTAATTAATAATAATAGTCATTTTCTATCATACTTGAGAAAAATAGCATAGCTTCTTTCCCATCCCTTTTAAAAGCTCTACTACGACATATACAAACCTAGGGCCAAAGAAACCAGATATACTGTATAAAGAAAGCAGACTTCTTGGGAAAAAATGCTTTATCTAAAGGATTCTCTACATCACATCAGACATGCAGACATTTGGAATAAAGCACGTGGCGGGTACCACACCTGCCCAGAGCATCCTCTGGACACAGAAGGGATGCACAGAGAAATGCCCATGAAGACGAGCCCTGACATTAACAGCTCGGTCCTCAGCACTTTAAACCTTTCTCATATCTCTCCAAACACAGCTCCAGGCAAACTCTGTCTTTTCCTGACGGATTGATTTCCAACTGACCCTGTCCATCTTGACATTCGCAAATGCTCTAATTTGCAGGCCTCCTAGAAAAATAAAACAGCTCTCCAGCCACAGGAGTATTTTAGCCCTTCATTTGCTTCCAGATCGAGCTGCTGCCGCATCGCTTGACATTTCAGCGACACAACTCTTTGCTACGCAGTGCTGAATGGTAGCAAAAATCTCAGAAAACTCTCAAAATCATACTACAACCACGCTCTTCGTTGTTCTTTTTCTTCCTACGTCCATTGCCTGCGCAGACAGTAGATTTAAAGGAGCTTCCCATTTAGAGGGATACACATCAGACACACCAGAGCTGAAAGCACGTTACAAGAAGCTTCAATACATGTATCCTGCACCCAAAGTCACCACCAATCTCTTTCAACAATGTGTTTTGCAGTATCAGGCCCTTCCAGGCATAACAACTTCTCCTGATTTATGCACAGATCGATTAAAACCAGAAGTTTCTGGTTTGTGTCAGAGGAAGCCTCTTGGGGTTTTTATCTTTGGAGTCCTGTGAATCCTGTATTTCTCTGGCAAATTATTTTTTATGACCCCGCTTATATTCGGTAGTCACTGTTAACACCTGTGTATAATGTGTTTTATCTATAAAGATGGAGAAAGCAGTGAATTTGGATCTTGAAAACTGGGAGGAAAGTTCAGCTGAAGACTGGACTGAACTTACTGATTTGGGCTCATTTACAGTGGCACTAGATGCATGTATAAGAATCTAAATAATGAGTAGCTTAAAGCTGTGATCACTTGAATCACATCCAAAACAATATGTACTGTCCTGGGTTGGTGTATGCTAATGACAAAATTAATAATATTCAAGAGCCTTTTTACTCATTTTTATATATTTCTATTTAGCATAAGAGCTGTTCTTCAATGTTCTTTTTAAGATATGTTTCAATTTCAGAACATACCTCGTAACTTCCTTGCAAACAATTTTAAATGCATCTGTAAGTTAAATTGTGTTATTGATTCATAGATTCTGAGGTCCGAGGGAGTCCTTTAGTCCCAGCTCATTTCTATTCAGGTGATAGATTATTATTTTTTTCCAGAATCTCTGAAATCTGTTACTGATTCTGTTCATTTTTTTACAATTATTCTCCTTTAATAACAGCTTATGATTTTTGGCTTTTGCTGTCTGCATTTTATTCCCTTAATTAAGTATAAGGAAGAAAACAAAAAACGCTGATCAAGATGAATAGAATACGCGGAAATAGTAGAACATAAAGCTCTATAGTGCTATATGTAAAGTTAGATTGTCAGCTAGATAAATTATGAATGAAGCATAAGCAATTGTCCAAGTAATTAGTTTTATGTTGAATCAAATTGAATTAATAGTATTAACTAAATATTGATTTTTTTTAATTTATTATGTACTTGTTAAAATATTTATTTGAGGAAGAAATCCAAGCCTGTTGGAATCCCTAGAGGACTCCATTTTTTCAATCAAACTGTATTAAACTTTTGTATTTGTAATATGATAATATTATACAGTTGCTGAATGTGGGCACTTTTAAAATAATAGAATAAGTATTTAATCCAAGAATTTAGAATCTGTTTGCAGAAGTATAATTGAGTTTCCTTTTATCCAGGGATATAAAACTTTGTCTTCTACTTCACGTGATTCTTACTTTGTATCAGGAATTTTTATTATGACCCTACGTAAGGCCTGATTTCATAATTTTTTGGCTGTTTAGGAAGCAGACTCTAGTTGCTCCCTGCACTTACCACTGACGTCTGCCTTGGTTGTCTCTCCTACCTGATGCTCTGAAATAGGGTTCTCTCTCTCTCTCTGTCTTCTTATTCATAGGGAGAACCACATTTAGCAGACCTGAAATGCTCTTATTTGCATTTTCAAACTTCTCCTTATCGGCCACTTCTGTTACAATTCCTGTCAGAAAGTTAAAAGTAATATAGAGTGGAGATTTTTGAGAGGTTATCAGGATACAAAAAGAATAAGGTATTTGAGGTTGATCCAGGAATGAAGAATAAGACTGAACAGGGTTGGAACGGGGAAGAAATTCTATGTTATTAATGCAAGCCCCCCAAAGATACAGATAAAATAAGCTGCGCTAAACATAGCAAAGATGAAAAGCACGTTGCAGAGTTGCCATGGTAAAGCTTTTGTTCATTCTGGTGACAGGTAGAAGCAACAGGCGGAGCTTTTCCTTCTGACCTTGGTACCCCACCAGTCTTGGGTCTGGTAGGACACCCCCAGACCTGCAAGCAGCAGCTCTGCCTTTAGAGCTGAAGGACCCTTCACTGGCTTGGCATGTCTTTTGTCACCCTGAGGTGCTTCTTGATTGATTCTTCTGCCAGGAAAATGAGGGCAGAGGAACCACAGCAGGGCATTTTTGGAGTCCCTGTCTCTGGAGACATTCCACATCTCACCTGGACAAGTTCCTGTGCAACCTGCTGTAGGAGGCCCTGCTTTGGCAGGGAGGTTGGACTAGATGATCTCCAGAGGTCCCTGTATCGTTCCGTGATTCTGTAATTTTAAATGTCTGTGCTGGAAGTCTCAGACCTCAAAGAGACCTCAAAGTCACTTTTCCAGGATGAGAAAGTCTGTCAGAATAGCACGTAAGGTCACTTTTAACTCTGCATCTAACCCTGCCACCACCCCAAAGAGCTCAAATTCTTATTTGTTTATTTGTCTTTAGAGATGCACTTCATTCTAATAAGCAGTGCAGTATTAGGAAAGAGAATAACTTATTTTTTTCTTCTCAGTCAGTGTCAATATACAGCTCTGAATTCACTGTCAGGGACTGCGGATGGTTTGTGTGTCAGAAGTGATGGCTCCCAGTGAATTTCTACACGAGCAGGAAACGGTACCGCAAAAACACCACAAATTTTATTGTAATCTCTGCTCAAGGCAGTGATTGGTTGATTGATTGATTGAATTTAGTTGCATTTGACTTGGGTGGTGACAGATTTCTAGGATTTCACTTACAAAGACAAGATGCCTGTAGTCTTTTCATCAGTAATGTCTTATTTGCAAAATACCAGCCTGCGCTAAGTTCCAAATTGCAAAAGTTTAAAATCAATAATAGTCTAAAAGACCAACTTATTCCGAGGAACCTGTTTCCTTCAGTAGGAAGTTTGAGAAGAGTCAGGATTTGCAGTCAAATGTATCATGTGAAACAGCAAGATTTTCAAGGATGTTTTATAAAACTAGGTTGACAGAGCAGCCTGGAGTTTCTTTAATAATTATGTTGAAATTAAGGCATATTTACTTAATTGCCCTTGTGGTATATTAAGATTCTGCAGGAGCAGCAATGAACAATTCTCGTATCAAATTATAACTGTCTCTATCATTGGCAGATGAAAATGTATCTTTTTTTTCTGAGAAAGAAATTCACAGATAGGCATCCAGTTGCGGTTGATGTATTTCTAACAAGACCTTCAGGGCTCCGTTACTGTAGGGAAATTCTAGCAATTAATGGGAATTCTAGTAAGTGCATGTCTGTCTGCAAAGTTAATAAATAAAAGACAGGTTTCATTACCTGCCAGTTGTCCCTAGGATCACAGGCAGTGAACTGTGAGACTTAAAATAAATTGGCATCTTACAAATACTATTTGAGAAATAATTACCATACCTGAAATGATCAGCCATAATAATGAATTTTACTTTTCCACTTCTTCATTCTATTTTAAAATAATTAACTATGTAAAAGTAAATTGTGATTTTATCAAGTATCTGTTTGTGCCAAGTTTTTGGGGGGTCAAAGAAAGGTCTGATTCCTTTGATTCTCCTTATTTACAGGCCAGACCCTGAAATATGATGCTTGTATCCAACAGAACACTTTTTGCACAGCAAACTTGGTATTTTTATTTGCTGTTTTAATGTGGGTCTTGACATATTTTCATTGTATGAAATATAACAATGGTGCTCTGGAAAGCACTTGAGAGCATCTTTTCATATAGTGTTAGGCTGTTGCAGAGGATGTTTCATATCCCCGGTTTTTAGTTCTGTCCACAGTATCATATGGAATAGAAATATCCTTTTCTTCTTCCACTTCAGAAGTGGAGAAGAAACCACTCGACTATTCCTGATTGGTTTTTTGCATAAGTACTTTTCCTGCTTACATTTAGTAGGGTAACTTTGGTTTTATCTGTGGTTTTACTTTCATTCCTAACACACTTTAAAGTTCTTGCTTTTGGTTTATGGGTTTAGACATATATTTTTTTTAAACTCTATTACATATTGATATTCTGTGATCCCTTCAGTTTCTCTCATCAGTTGCTTGCATTATTAATTTTTCCCTTACCTTCAGTGCCATTAATTGCCTCCTCTTCTATTCCCTTACCTATAAATTAGTTAATGTTTTATCAGTGCTTTCACATTTTCTTTTAATGGGTTCCTTTTTACATCAGCACACTTTGTAATGTTGATACTTGGAGAATTCAGCAGACACACTGGAAGCTTACAAGGGAAAATAGTGGCTTTCAGAGTTTATAATCTTTGAGACAAAGCAAAGTATCTTTCTAAAAGATGATTATCTTTCTAAAAGATGGGGGGGAAGATTTTCGGCTCCTATAGGTCGTTTATGTTCGTATTGCGTTCACTCCTCTGTCATTTTATTTACTTGCACACACCATTAACATGCAGAGTTCCTTCTCTGGATGATCTGAAATGGGTCTGGATAGTCTGAAAATGCCGTATCAACTTAGTGTTATTCTTTTAAGCATCTGTCAGTAAGTTCTGACGGTGTTACTGTCGTGCTGCATCTTCCTAAAACAATTCCAAGGGTGATGGTGTGTCTCTGTGACGAGTACCACGGCTATTGGGAGAAACCCCGTACTCCAATTAGGTAACTTTTTTGGAAAACAAAGCCAAAAGAAATACTTTCAGACTTGCACAAAGTTAAATTAACATAGAATCATAGAATGGTTAGAGTTGGAAGCGACCTTGAAGATCATCAAGTTCCAACCCCCGTGTCATGGGCAGGGACACCTCCCACCACACCAGGTTGCTCCAAGCCCCATCCAGCCTGGCCGTAAGTACTTCCAGTGATGGGGCATCCCATCATTAACCTTAAATGTACCTATTTTCCAGCAAAATTGTTCCCACCAGTCATTGACTCTCTTCTCGAGGACTTGTAATCTAAATGCAGGGCGAGCATCGCAAAGGAACAAGTAATTGACTTGCTATTCAAAACTGCTTACAAACAGGAATATTCTAAAAAGCAGTAGAATGGCAATTACAGTTTGTGCAGAATATTAATGTGCTGCTTTGCATGGAGTCGGCCTTTGTTGGGAGCTGGTTTCGGAGGGGAGCCGGCCTAGATTGGTTTCAATATGAAATACAACGTGCGATGGTATTAATAACATCTTGTTGCACGTATTGCCGTCTCTTAATGTGCAATTAAGCACGGGTTTAAATCCTAGAATAAATCATTCCACATGCAGGAGCAGCAAATTAAAAACCACTCTGACTATTTTGTCATTTTTCTTTCATCAGTGAGTGTAGTAAGGTGGTGCTGCCTATTGTAGATCATTTTTATTCATAACTGTAATGAATGATTATTGGTTTTAACCCCGAAGAGTGAGTTCTTTAATTTCATATCATTTACCAAGTATGGAAAATAGGTTCTTGGCTAATATTTGCTTGCAGAGCAACTGCTCTAAAATATTATTAGGATTATGAGATAAAGTGGTGAAGGTGTGGATGATGAGTTGTAGCGCACTGGGTCGTGTGAGAATGTCTTCTCTGAAAGAGAATAAGAAGGGTTT
This sequence comes from Pedionomus torquatus, assembly GCA_013398155.1. Taxonomy (NCBI): domain Eukaryota; kingdom Metazoa; phylum Chordata; class Aves; order Charadriiformes; family Pedionomidae; genus Pedionomus; species Pedionomus torquatus. Next base: position 65,566 of record VZRU01004954.1, on the reverse strand, counting down.
GGAGAAAACCAACAGATTTAGAGTCTTGTCATCCATTCTGAGAGAAAGATTGTGATTTAAAGGGGAAGTAAATGAGGATTCCAAGAGAAGTATATAAACCAGTGTATGATGTAAAGGAGATAAACAGAGTGTTTTTCTGCCCTTCATCGTTATGGAAGAACTTGGTGGTATTGAAATTTGAAGGTAAAAAGACTTTGCCTCTAAGAAAGAGACACCTTTGTTCAAAGTTAATATCGAGTCAGTTTTCTTTCCCAATCTTCCGATCCTGCATGAGAACTTTCTGGCTGTTTTCCCTGTGTGGCTATTCCATGAAAATTCTTATCACGTGAGCTAATTCTCTGTGATCTTTTTTCTTTTTTCTTCTTCCTTCTCTGCTTTACCTTTTATCTTAGGACTACTTGTATCACTACAGATGTGTTTCTCTCTAAGGCAGTAATGTTGCTCCAATGCTTTGTGCTTCCCTGAGGATCCACATCTACTGGATGTACCCTAAAGGGTGAGGAAGAAGAGTAGGTTCAGAGACTTCTGTGCTTCTAACCTTTATCTTCCTCTCAGAAAATGGTGTTAGAACATGCTGCAATTTATACAAGAAGTCCTAAATCCACCAAAGAATTCTAAAGTTGAAATTTTTCCTTTGAAAAGCCTCCCTTAGTGTTTCTGAAGGGTTTCCAAAGCTGTTTCAATTTTTCAGAAGGAAAATGAGGCACCTGGTGGCAAGGATGGGTAGACTAGTTAGAAGACGACTATTTCCTTATCACAGCGGTGTCCTGCCTTTACATGGTGGTTGTTTTTAGGAGGATTACTTCCATAAAAAGGATTTTAAGTGCTACCCAACCTTAAAATCTCTTCAGCTTCCCTCAACAGTCTTTTTGTACTAAATTCCAAGAAGAATTTTCCTTTTGAGGAAAGGACTTCCCACAAGTACAGCCGGAGTTGGATCCACTGAAATAAAGGCATTAACATCCCCCAGGGAAGGGCATAGTTTGGCCCTCGTACATACATATGTTCCTCTATTTATTACTTTTTCCAGCTTTGGCTATAATCCCTTCTCTAAGAAGTTCATTTACTCTAAATCTACGTGCATGGATTTCTGTCAGCACAGCCAAAAGCTGCTTCCATTTAGTTTGCCTTACTCTTGAATCCAGAAAGACTCTTCACAGCAGGTTTTCTCCTGATCCTGAAAACGAGCAGTTTCCTGTAAAAGGAAAAAGGCTCTGCAGGTCATAGATTCTTCCCATTTCATTTGAAAGGGGATGGTATTAAAGTCAGTTTTAGAGCCCAGCCTCTAAGTTCTTTAATTATGCTTTTGAGTTGATAACCCTGATGGCATCTCAGACATTCAAGATTTGCGGGGAAAAAATAAACTGATTCCTTGCTTATTGATAAATCCCTGCAACTCCTGGAGGCCAAGGGGTTTGGAATAAATCATGAGTTGTATTTTATTCTCAAAAGACTATAACTCTCAAGAAAGTTTTGTGGGAAGGTGAAGCAACAGAGTGGCAATGGCCCAAGGCTGACCTTGTGCGGTTCTGAACACCAGACTGAGATCCCACCGAGGGAGCAGCAGGTAGAAAAAATTGAACTAACACTTTGGAGCAGCAGGTAGAAAAAATTGAACTAACACTTTAGGATTAAGGAACTCAAAGCATTTCAGCTCTGATTGGCCAGAGGACTGAGAACTGGGAAGAACATTAAATGAACCGTAGTTCTACAGAGTGATAATCCCATCTCCAGTAGGGAATATAAAATATACGGTATTACAGAAGAGAGATCGATCCGTGACAAAACCAAATGAGAAATTTTTTAAGAGTTCACAGATTGGAAAGCTTAAAAACTTTTCTAAAACAACATTCAGATGCCCATGTAATGTAGGAGAACCTGAATTTGATTTAAATGAGTTAGGTTTGGTAACAGAAACGGTCACGGCATGAGTTCCTTGTTGGCTAATTTGCTGTCATCAGGGAAACTGGAAGGACTGTACTGCTTAATGGCCGTAAGGTAGCCATGCGCCTTAATTCTGTTAGGATTTGATTAGTTTCTTCTCTTTCTCTCTCTTAATGAGTCATTCTGTAATGATTTCCTGACATATTTTTGCTAATTTATTTCCTGCAGTCATCTGAAATCCTTTTGAGGAGTTAAGTTGCCTGTGTATTTATGATTTGTTAATATGATCTTTTAATATCTTTCACAGTGGTTTTAATCCTGCCTAATCAATTAAGTAATTATGTTAAATTGCATTAAATGTACAGTATTATGTCTGTTTAAAATTGCAAAATTCAATATCTGACGGAAGAGGAATACTATTGTATTACTAAAGGCACTTCAAGAAGCATTGCTGTGTATGTCTTGCTACTGGTAATTATTAAACCAGATTAGCGGGTAGCAAATAACTTTGTGCATAAAATGAAGTGAGAAGTATTTTGAATTATCACATCTGGTCCATAGTGAGGAAGATTTTTATTTCTTCTTCTAGACCACTTAATGTAAAAAAAAAATTAAGTGTTGTTGTCAGGGACACCTCCCACCACCCCAGGTTGCTCCAAGCCCCATCCAGCCTGGCCTTGAACCCCTCCAGGGATGGGTCTAGATTTTAGGAAGAACTTCTTTGCTGTGAGGGTGGTGAGGCACTGGAAGAGGTTGCCCAGAGAAGCTGTGGCTGCCCCATCCCTGGAGGGGTTCAAGGCCAGGCTGGATGGGGCTTGGAGCAACCTGGGGTGGTGGGAGGTGTCCCTGCCCAGGGCAGGGGGGTTGGAACTGGATGATCTTTGAGGTCCCTTCCAACCCAAACCATTCCATGATTCTATGACATAATTTGCCGTTCTAAAAGACTCTAACGATTCCTCATGCGAAAGGACAGCCTGAGCAAATTTATGAGGCCAATGCTTCAGAATCAAAAACTGAGAAGCAAAACAAAGGTTTTTCTTTTTTCACTTCTCAGAAAACCAAAGTCCACCACTTTTAATTCCATGCCTAAAACAAACGAAGCTTTTGCCGTTGTTTATCTGTGGACCATCACTGTATGTCACAGCCTATGGATCATTAGGTGGAGAGAACCCTCTGCCTCATGGACAGCAGCTTATATCGAATTCTCAGTTGGAAGTTTGATGGAGAGCCAGTTATTTGGATTTTATCCCAAAAAGGGAAACATTTCTTAGAAATAAACCATTCGGAGCGTGTTGCCATTCAGATTATTTATTTAAATACTGCAAATTTTCAGTTTTCCTTAAACTGTCACCTGAGGTGATGGGCTGCTGAAGCATTTTCACCCTGTGCTTAGAGAACTTTATTTTTTTTCTTTATTTCCAGGTCCAGGGCACGTATGACATCACCCAATATGAGAATATTTCCTCTCTGTGCATGATTCTGGAACAACTTCTTGAAAACAAGAGTGAAGGCGGTAACGCTTCAAGCTCAGACTATGATGGAGAGGAAAAAATCAAATTTCTGAAGAACCTTGATCAAATTATTCTTCACCTCTCGGATGAATTCCCATTGTTTTCTTTGTATTTATGGAGAGTGAGCGTTCTGTTGAACTCTGCACAGATAGAAATGGATTAACACAACCAGCCTTGCTTTTTAACACTGCCTTTGGGGTGGGATCGCATTGGAAAAAGTGAGCCAGACAGGAAAATTGTCATTCTTGGAAAACATTTACTTTATACGACTCTGCTATATAGCCATTTCGGGGATAAAGGGATTTCTTTCCAATCTTAAATACAGATTAAAATGTAATAATCCAGGTGCCGGTTTGAATGAATACTGTTTCTCTTCATAGGAAACAACATGTTGGAGCTCGAACACCCGGTGAAAATGGTAACGAGGAAAATTCTTTCAGGAGATGTTTAAAATAAGCTCTATGAATTTTACAGTCCAGGCATAACGTGTGTGTAAAGCTTCCAAGTTGGGAAACTAATGTCTGTCTTTTAAGAGTTGTAGAACCTCTGCGTGGTTGGCAGAAATAAAAATGTTTGGGTTTGGTTTTTTTGTAGTAATAATCAAATTTAGCGGAAATTCTCTCAAAAAATAAAAGGCCTTTAAAGTAAGACTTCAACAATTCCTGAACTGATCCAGTCCTCGATAAATTTTGAGGGCAACTGTTATTTTTCTAATAGATAAACTGATTTAGTTTTGTTCTGTCCCCTATTAGTGCACATTCGTCATAAATAGGAAATATTTTTAGCAGCAGTCCTTATGCTTCCCCTTGTTTCTGCAGATCCATTTCTATGTCAGAAAAATTCTCTCGAGACGCTGCTTTTTTTTAATGCTGTAAATAATTTCAATAATTTATCTTGTCAGTTTGAATGTCTTTGCTTGGACCTTTGTTTTCCATATACGTAAAATAAATTAATATGTACAAACCCAGTTCCTTTGATGTTAAATCGGCTCCCCAGAGATATTCTTATGTTTATTTAGACACTGACCACTCTTCTGTTTCTCAGGCTTTGTGTTTGGTGTGTCCTAGGGGAAGGTGGTTTTTAATGCTCTTTTTTTTTAATCCAAATTAAAGAAATTTAAGTTAAATGGGTACGTAAGTTTGGTGGCCCCCACTCAGGCCCTCGTTTTGTTAACTGCTTTATTGTTCCTTTATGTCTTTCATTAAGGGAGTGGATTAGTTCTGCCTCCTTCCACGCAGCACTGAAAGCAGGATTGTGAAAAGAGGAAGGAAAGGAATAAACAGAAGGAACTGGTACCTCATTGACAGAATGATTATCATTCTGATGTTTTAACAAAGCTTCCCTCAGAAATATTTTGGAAGGAAAAGGCACAGGATGCATTTCCTTTGGGAAGAAAGCACAGGATGACTTTGGAGTCTGTATAACAGAAAACCATGGATTGTTTTGAGACTCCTGCTCTACAGAACAGTTTCAGCTCTGCTTATCTATCGCCAAAAAACTTTTTTCTTATTAGTAAAGCGACTCGGGCACGAAGGGTCACCTATTTTCTTTGCAGATTCTCACATTTTCTTACCAGCAAGCTCTTGAGGCCACTGGAAGAGCGAGGGATATTTTGGGAAACACACGCATCCTTGATGAGTTTTGAAGTATCTGCTGATTGGAGATGTGATTTTTGAAATCTTTATCAGACTGAGAAACGGGAGTTTTGTGTCCAGAGAGGGAATAACTCCGTGGCACTTACGCTCTGAGAAGGATTTGAGACAGTTTGTTATGCAGCTCTACAGCTGCCTGAAAGGAGAGAGGTGGGTGGTGGCCTCTTCTCCCAAGGGAATAATGGCAGGACCAGAGGAAATGGCCTGAAGTTGGGGCAGGGGAGGGTCAGATTAGGTATTAGGAAGAATGACTTGAGTGAGAGGGTGGTCAGGCCCTGGAACAGCCTGCCCAGGGAGGTGGTGGAGTCACCATCCCTGGAGGGATTTAAGAAAGGTGTAGATGTGGCACTTCAGGGCATGCTCTAGGGGACGAGGTGGTTGGGTTGGGTGATTTGCTTTGTAAGGTTGGGGATTTT
>VZRU01004954.1:46316-60052 GCA_013398155.1 Pedionomus torquatus | reverse complement strand
TTTGTTTGGGGTTTTTTTTTTTTTTTTTTTTTCTTTTTTTTTCTTTTTGGTGTGTATATGATGGGACTCAATGATCTCAGAGGTCCCTTCCAACCATGAAGACTCTGTGAATCACCACCTCACTTACAGATACTCGTAGCCTGGAGCCCATGAACTAGAAGACCCCTGAGCAAAGGCTAGCAGAGTCTCATTTTTATTTGATAGGAAAGCCAGCACCAAAAATTCAAGGCAATAAACTTCAGGTCTTAGAAATCAAGTTACTGTGTGACAGCACCCCCTCTTATTGTATATCCTAATTAGATTCAACATCACACTATGTCTCTATAGAGAAAGACAATGACAAATTTTATTTCGCTACACAATACTCCGAAACGTATCTGCAAGATCACAACTAGATTACCCTCTTGACAGCAGTGATAAATGGTTGTCATTTTCATCCTTTAAAGAACTTTTAAAGTAATAAACTAGTGATCCGAGTGCTCCAGTAAATAAGTGCACATTTTGTTAGCCCTCTGTCAAAGCTGGCAAAACGGCCAGGCTGTGATTGCCTTCACCAGAGACACATCTCCACCGATTGCCACTTTACATTCCTCGACAGGACACATCTATCCCAAGGAAAATTTAATGAGTTGCACATTTTCTGGACATTATGGCACCGAGGCAAACTGGTAGAGACTGCCTTGTTATCGTGCCGTTCTCTTCCCCTCATAAACAAGGCGGCACTACCCAAACTGGGAATGGCTCAAGCTAATCGCCAGCTGATGGTTCAGGAGACACATACCTGCCTCAGGTCAAACCCATTCGAAGGACCATTCTGACAAATTAAGAACACAGACGGTGACAAAACCATAGAAATATGGCTTGAAGATTGCATAGTTCGACTTCCTGCTTGAAACTGGATTATTGTCATCACCAGTTCGGGTTTGCTGTGTCTCCAACCAGTCACGTCTTGAAAAGATCCAGAGTTGGAGATCTGACAGCCCCTACGAGCCACTTTGAAATGCTTCTGGTGAAGTAATTTTTCTTACAGTCCAACCTGAACCTCTAAACCCCAATCAGTGGCTATTACTCCTTGATGCCCTGTCTGGAATGACTGAGGAAGAGTTTATTGGCAACTGAACAAGATTTCACTCACCAATCTATTTATTTTAAGAGCTGAGTAGAAGCTCTGGGCCTGGGGTCCAGAAGATGGACAAGGAAGAGACAGCAGAAATAAACTGCACACCCTGGAGAGAAAGATGCCTTGGAAAAGGAGCCCGAAGGACCTCATCTTTGAAAACAGCATCTAGAATGGTTGCAGCCACTGAAGATTTGAACAGAGACGTGTCTCATCCTATGCTATGGTCTCCTGACAGCACACATCCCAGCTCATCAGCACATTCCTTGCTCTGTGGTACAGGAGGTCTTACCACAAGAGAGAAAAGCTTGGGGAAAAGGTTATCGGCATCAGAGCCAGGAACTCCAACAACTCCAGACCAAATGATAAGCTACTACTTAGGAAAAAAACACTCTGCCTCTTTTCAGAAAGATAAAACACAGTCAGATTAAAGAGTTTACGCGGGGCCTCTTCTCTATCTTATCTCAGTAAGGAAGAGTAAAGTGTGATTTTGTGTTCAGGATCACAGGCCACAATACCTGTGGTTGGTGTGTTTGCACCAAAATTAGGCTGAAAGAGTAAGGCGTCCCCCTTTTCCACCTGGAAATGATGGATCTGGCAGTTATGACCATTATGGCACTTCAAATCCAGCGTTTTGGCTCGAAGCCATTGGTGACTGCTTTTCAGGCTCAGGTGTCTCATCCTTGCCACTTGATGAGTCCTCAGAGCCTGGTGGCACCAGGTGGGCCACCACCTCTCCTCCCCGCAGCCGCGCCACGCAAACCCAATCCACTTCCATCGGCACCACTCCCCTCTGCACCTTTGAGGCATCACCTCGAAGAAGACTTTCGACACCTTAGAACAGGGGAGGGAGAAAAAGTTCTGGGGGTAATGAGCTTGTAGAAAATAAGGGGTCCACAAATCAACATTTTTAAGTGCACTGGTGAAATAGGCTGTTGCTGTTTTTTTTCTGTGGGGTGTTTGCAGGAGAAAGTATCAGTCACTACTGTCAGGTCTCAGGTAAACATGTCTTCATATGTATACACTCACTTACTGTATGAATGTGCTTTAGTTTTGTGGGGGTCCCTCTAAATTTGGCTTACCGGGATATTTCAAAAAATATATAAAAGAAAACCCAGAGTCTAGGTTCACATCAGCCTAAATTGCTAAAACACCTACCCTATATCTGCAGTTTGCTGTTGGAGCTTTCGCTGCAAGTTGATTTAACACCTCGGTCAGTTTGGCATCCAAAACAACGCCCTGTGATCTGCAGAATTCAAGACAGTGGTACTTTTCATTTTGACAATACCTTATAAGCACTCTTCAAATATTTCAAGCCCAGCGGAGACTCACGGATAATCTTTGCCAAATACAGCAGAAAAAGTTCAGAGGGTGTTTCGGGCTTTTTGTTCCCCCCAGCCCTTTGGGAATATGAGGAAGAAATAGGCATCAGCTGTTATCCTGAACCCATTTACCCCATTCTGCCCAGCCACACCAGTCATAGAATCAGAGAATGGCTAGGCTGGATGAGCTGCTGGATTTCAACCCGCTGCTACTAGGAATGATACGAGCTCAGATCTTGGAATAATCATATTCACCCACAGAAAGCTGAGCTCAGATGACAAAATACTCACGGCCATCCCTTAATCCAATATAACTTGGGGTGGGGGGAATAAATAAAAAAAAATAAGCTATTAGTTTGGTTTCCTACCCTCTTATTTCTGGGCAATCTGTCCATCAAATTTCAGCTGCTGCTCAGTGTTGCCTTCACCACGAGATGAGCGGCATGACACCGGGAGCCGTCATTTGTCTTTCATTCCTAGATTGTATTACAGATGTTATGTGATTACAGGAGATCAAGCGGGTGAAATGCTGTTTCATTTCCCTGGAGGCGGCGGATCATCCTTATGTAAGTTGTCACGGCTTCTAAGTGCTTCTCCTGCCGCTGGCTTTCATCCTGTGCTGTAAAGGGACCACCCTGGTCATGGAATCATAGGATCACGGAATCATAGAATCAACCATAGAATCACAGAATGGTTCTGGCTGGAAGGGACCTTAACATCAAGTTCCAGTTGTCCCCAGGGATGAGGTTGCCCAGGGGTGGCCCAGTGCCCTGCAGCCAGAAGGTATCGGAGGGGGAGGATGGGGACACCAAACTCGTGTTTTGTTCTGTGGGTTCAGATTTTAGACCTCTTGCAGAGTCCTACCAGCGCTGCACACATTCGGTCAGCGAGGTTCTGGCGCTCTGCTGGTGGTCAGCAGCAAGCCCTTATTAAGCCTAGTCAGAAAAACACCTGGGAACACAAATCCCAGCCACAGGAAAAGAAAAGCCAAATAGAAAATAAAAAAAAACCCAACTTGTTTCTCCCTTCAGAAACTCTCGTGGGGAGGAGCAGTATCGGGTGTTTACAAAGCACTCCCACCAGGAAGATGGAAAATAAACAAGCTTTGAAAATCGGTCCAGCTCATCACTTGGGATCTAAACGTGTCCAGTGCCCGTGGCCACCTGCCCAGCTCACTTTTTTCTTCCAGTTGTGTGGTGCCAACCAATAAGCACCTTAAACTGGGCTAGAAGCAGATAACAGGCTGTATCCGCCCACAGGACTGCCACCTGGTAAATTTAACCTGTTCCACAGCAGACTGCAGGGATGTAGCCCAAATTTTGGGAGGGGGTGGGGCAGTTCTCAAGCAAAGGAAACGGTGAAGTTAGCATCTGATGTGGAAATACCCAAAGGCAGACTGTGGGGTTTTTTTTTCCTTCAGATTTCACCATGACTGGAGAACTAGGCGCTAAAACCCACGATACACATTTCTGTTCCTAGCTAATTTTTCAAGAGACTAGTTAAGCAAAGCCAGCTTTTCGCTTGAGACTGCTTCTGTAGTGCAACACTAATTATTAAATATACATAGGCACTGGGCAATCCCCACCACCAATTCTGATGTTGAATTTAGGTTAAGGAAAATGGCAATTGCTGCCTTATGTTTGATAAGGAAACGCACTGACACTTGCTTCAGGATCCTTGTTTTGCTCTCTGTGGCCAAAGGCCACCTATAAATAAGTTAATCGGGTTATTAACTTGGCCCCGTGGTATGAATGACAACCCTGCACACGGCGAGCAGATCTGAAACCTACCCTTCTGACCTGCCCAGCAGCTGGAGAATTGGCAGAGAAACTTAAGAAGCAGGGGGGGAAACTTGCCAAGAGCTTTGAAAGTCAGGCAGAGCAGAGCACATGCCTGAACCCAAGTTGAAATATTCCATCAGAAGCCCGTCAGCGAAGCCCTTCACTCCCTCCTCCGACCTTTATCCCTCAGATGGGAACAGTCTCCAATCGCTGATCCCTCCCATCCATCAGAAGCAACATGACTGTGACTGTCATCATATAAACAATGAAAGCATCACCTGGCGTATCCGATGCTTTTGATGAAGGTAAAATTAATGGGGGGGGGGGAGAAATCTGGGCCAATTATGCATTGTCAAAACATAATGAACGTGTTTGAAAAGCAGAGCTGAAAATAAGGCACTTCAAACAAGCCTGTCCCTTTGGCTGACGGACTTGGGTCTTTTCGGTCTGGAGAAGACTGAGGGAGGGATCTCTGATCAACACCTAGAAATACTTCAAGGGTGGGTGTCAGGAGGATGGGGCCAGGCTTTTTTCAGTGGTGCCCAGGGACAGGACAAGAGGGAATGGGCACAAACTGGAAAATAAGAAGTTCCATCTAAAGAGGAGGAGGAACTTCTTGACGCTGAGGGTGGCAGAGCCCTGGCAGAGGCTGCCCAGAGAGGTGGGGGAGTCTCCATCTCTGGAGACATTCCAAACCCACCTGGATGTGAACTCACCCCTTCCTTTGCCAGTGAAAAGGGAAGGGGAGCTTAAACTGGAGTCTGGAAGCATCTCGTGGAGTCCAAAGAGCATTATAGTGTGAGGGAAGACAAGAAGGTTGTGAAGGACACAGGAACACTATCACAGAACATTTATCCGTATTTTTGCTTTTCTTTCTGTGCAAATTCCGAAAGACTTCCCGCTCTCTGCCAGTCAAAATCACAGGACCCTGAAAGTCTGGATTTACTACGGAGCCAAAACACAAATTCAGTAGTTTTAAAAGGTAACTTTCAATTAGTTTGGAACTGGGTTAGGCCCCAGCTTTAAATATTTTGTCATATACAAGCAAATACATAAGTGATTTACCGTGTATTGCCTTTATGATATAGGGAATGGCTGTGCATAGTACTTCGATATATTAAGTGAGCAGTTCCTGCCTTATAATTTTGTGCTGTAAAATGAAATATGTGTGCATATAAATAAATAGAGATCTATGCATATACTTTTAAACACATAGATTCCGGTGCTGACAGCACAGAAGTAATGAAGTTGGTTTCCCACCTGCTTAAAACAGCTGTCAGCTTTGGCTGGTCTGAAAAAAACCAAAAGGAATGCTGGAAAATATCGAAGCAAATTGATGACGAACTGAAAACTACATTGGGGGAAGCAAATATGCTGGTTGGAAAAAAAAAGTAGTTTCTGAGTTCTTGTGAATGAGTTGCTAAATGCAACCTCAGTCGATGACCAAGCCATTCCTCAGCTGCACAACAGGTATCTCAGCATGGTCACACCTCGCCTTGGCCCTCACATGACAGAGCGGTCTGATTCCCAGGATGGCACACGTGCAAACACACACACGGTCTACCAGACACCTACATTACATGAGTACAGATGGACAAAGGCACTTGCAAAAGCTGGAGGAATCTAATCAGAAATTAATAGCTCAGGTCAGGTTATCTCCCAGCTTTTCTTCCAACATGCAGCACAGGAAATGTATGTATGCCCTCGCAGAAGAAAAATGCCTTTGATGGGTGAAATACACTCTGTGTTCTAATTCAGCACCGAATCATAAAATCATGGAATGGTTAGAGTTGGAAGGGACCTTCAAGATCATCCAGTTCCAACCCCCCTGCCCTGGGCAGGGACACCTCCCACCACACCAGGTTGCTCCAAGCCCCATCCAGCCTGGCCTTGAACCCCTCCAGGGATGGGGCAGCCACAGCTTCTCTGGGCAACCTGGGCCAGGGTCTCACCACCCTCACAGCAAAGAATTTCTTCCTAATATCTCATCTAAATCTCCCCTCTTCTAGTTTAAAACCATTCCCCCTTGTCCTGTCACTCCACTCCCTGACCAAGAGTCCCTCTCCAGCTCTCCTGGAGCTCCCTTCAGATCCTGGAAGGCTGCTAGAAGGTCTTTGAGCTACCCAGTCTGGTGAGAAGTATCCCTGCCCAGGGCAGGGAGTTAGAACTGGATGGTCTTTAAGGTCCCTTCCAACTCAAACCATTCTATGATGTATTCTATGTGCCTGTAACTCCATCCTGCTATTTTCCCAAGGTATCAGCTTCCCAAGCCCACTGGCAAAAGCAAGGAAGAGCAAGAGTTCTCTCAAGATTCTTTTCAGAGTTTTCAGGGCTTTGGCCAAAGGTAGGACACTGTGCTATTCCCAAACTGGCAGAACAAAAGAAAGATCAAACTGAAGCAGATTTTCCCTTGCTCTACTGTCAGATTTTTCAACATCTCCAAACTATGCAGCAGTTGAACAGAAGTTTTCAGAAGGCTCATCTGGATGTAAAAACTAAGGAGTATTCTGAGCATTTCATCTCTCAGTCCTTAGATCACTTTCTTATCTCAGAGAGGTACATGCCAGGCTTCACAATAAACAACCTGATGTCTAGTAGGAACGCTACTTTTAAAATTAAGAACTGATGGGAAAAGGACACGGCATGAATAATTTAGTAGCATCAGAGGAGAAAAGAGAACAAAAATTAAAAGCTCTGCTCAACATTCTTCTCATCCTTCTCCTTGAGACCTGTACAAACATAAGCAACAAGCAACTTGGAACAAAATTAATTCCAAATCTTTTGCGGGCCAGCACTTGGACAGTCCCTAGAAGATGCCATTTAGAGGAAAATGTAACTTTGAGGAAGATTTAGGTTTCTCAAAGGAATGCTTTGTCTCTCATCTAACCTACAGTTAATTGAACTTCCCTAACAAGATCACGCCCAACAGTCCATAACCTTCCCTCTTCAATATAGATTAAACATTCGTTTGTATTTCAGTTCTGACAGTGTCACAGAAAACCCTGGGAGCCTTTTTTAACCCAAATTTACAAACACTGCTACAGCACAATCATAACCAAATGTTGTTTAGAATATACTGGTATTACGTCTGAGACAAAATATGGAGCGCGTACGGTTTTGACATCCAAAATATGTCTACACGAAGAGCAACACACAAGTTCCAAACTTGTGTCTACTGGATTTTGAAGATATATGAAGAGGGAAGGAGTGGAGGAAGGAGATGAAAGCAAACAGATAGGTATTTCAGGCTTTAAAAGGACTGGAGTACGTAGATGCATCAGGGAGGAGTTCGGCATTGCAGAATGGGAAAGAAATTCAAGTTCTGTAAGATTCCCTTAATGTAAGTGAAAAATAAATATGGTCAGGACCAGAGGACTCCTCTGTCCTTTGGATGCCTAACTACAAAAGAGCTTGGTTAATCAGTTATCTTAGACTTCTCTACTCGGAAATGACAATTTCTACCCTGCTTGGACGTCATTTCTTACACAGCAGCTCTTGGAAGGGCCAGGACACACTCCCCTCGCATCCCTGAGTTTTATCAAAACAGCCTTTTTCAACAGTTTTTTTTTCTCAGCAGCAAATCCTTTTGGCTTAGTAATTTGGACCCGTTTATTTCAAGGCTGTTCATCATCTCTTTCGCCACCCAGAAAAAAAAGCTGAATTCCAAAGAAACTGAACTTTAATAATTAAGCCAGAATATTTTTTTTTTTGGTAACTGTTACTGGAGTGCACGCAACAGGAATTGCAAATCATCTGTTACATGTCAGGAGATCTTGCCAAAATATTTTCAAAAATAATCTTTTCACAGCGCCTGATTAAGTAACACAGTTTGAACATCCCTTTCCAAACACATGCTGTGCCTTTTTAGACGCAAAAATTTCTCCTCCAGCTAACTGTTTTTCTGTCACAAGCTCCTCGGCTCCTCTGAGGAACTTCTCTACAGCAACTTCTCCAACCTTTCTTCACCGGGCCCACGTGCTTTTTGGGCACGTACTAACTCTACCAAAACATCTGCAGGACACAACGCGGTGCCAACCCAGAGGCACCCAAACCAGTTCCAGAGAAACCAGAGGCACCTGGAGCTGCTTTAGCTTGGTCTGAGTAAAGACTAGGGCATCCAATGCAAGTGTCCTCCCCGTTCTGCACCAGGGCTGCCACCCTGGCTCCCAAAGTAGCTCGTTCATTCAACCATGACGCAGATATACTCTCTCCCCCTAGATTTCAAAGCTATGTTTTTTTCTTCTATGGAGACAAAATAGGTGGGAGCTACCAGAATTCAGAAAAAAATATGAGGCAGATACTCGTTTAGAGAAAGTGGCGAGTATGAGACAACAAATCCCATGGAAACAGCCTCCAGTCAAACGTGGCATCTGGTGGCTCTACGCCCTAGGGTGGCAAAGGCTCCTTCCTTTTCCACATTTGGAGGCTCGGGTAAAGGAGCCAGGCACGATCCTTGGAGCTGTGCTGCAAGAAGGAAATGTGACAGTGAGGCATAAATTAACACTGGAATGAATAACATGAAATTAGAAATGCTAACTTTAGAAGGCTGAAAGTTTAAGGCTGACATTTAGTCGAAGCTAAATGGAAGGTCCCTCTTTCACGGGGACAGTTGGGTTCCTTAGAGCCTAATACTCATCTCAAAGAAAGTTTCTAAAGTAAACAGAATGAATCACTGCCTGTCTCTACATCAGCCAGAGAAAGAGCCTGGAAACAACTGAAGCTGGCAGCAGATTTCTAGGGCGATGGAGTTACACAAAATGGGCACACGGGTGGAGATGGGTTCCATGGATCAACTACTCCCTTATTCTTCCCTGGTAAGGGCTGTCGCATCTCTCAGATCCAGGTCATGCTGGTTTTCCACTAAAACCCAAGACAGAAAAAAGTCTGCCTACAGGTTCCCTTCTGCGCTGGGAAGCATCACACACAAACAAGGTCAATTCTTATTCAAAAGCTTTTCACCAAAGCCTCCTTCAATCTTCTTTCAAGATGCAGACTGAACAAAGATTGTTTTTATTAGTATTTCCATTTGCTTCCACCTGATTTCTATTCCTCTCTGGTAAAATTTTACAACAAGGCCATTAATCAAATTGAAATTTAAATAAAAATCCTATTGCATTATCTTTTATTGTTGGTACTATTGCTCTCATAAGGCTGAATAATGTTAATGATGTGCTTGTGTGTGACCAAAGGATAAATTAAAAAAACATCTCATGAGTGGAAACTCTTGTTTCACATTGAGCCTAGGACAGATTTTGCTGGATTAGGTACGGCCTAGTATATTTTATTGCAAAGTAATTCAAATTTTCATTTTTATTTGCTAGAAAGCCTACTGATAAACAATTATTTTATGCAGAATGCCAAACAACTATAGAGATATCCATATCTATGTAACTCAGTTATTAATACAGCCATGAGGCAGGTAAAACACGTGCAGATCAATCCTTTTGCAAGTAATTTATACATTTTGAAGAGGGGTGCTGCATTTTTTAATGTGAGGTCTTATTCTAAGGTCTACCATCCCTTTCTATCAGTGCAGTCAGCATTTTGCCAGTCTGGTCCTTCCCCCTCTCCGCTTTCATCCACTTCTACATGCCTTTTGTCTTTCTCTTTGATCCTATTAGCACTGAGATCAATCACAAAATTCCTGCTGGGAGCAGAAGGGGATGCTGTCTTTGTGATGTCTAAATCCAATATATGCCACCAGTTCTTCCCTACACACCAGCTGCAAACAGGTGTCTGCTCTTCTAACCCATCACTCTTAGATCTTGCCCTCTTCAGGTCTTGTCACCATTTAAAATGAAGAAAATAAAAATATAAACATGAAAAACATCTTGAATAATGTTGCCTTTTATCCATATCCTGGAATTTTTGCACAGTTTCTTTTACAATTCCAGTTCATAGGTGCACGGTTGGCTATGGGTTTAGCTCCTAAACCTACAGAGGTTTAGCCCAGAGGAGAGAAGGTTGGATCCCTCCACTGTTTTTCACAAGAATTGAGCAAGCAAAGTTCACGTTCCCTGGATGTGTGGGGTTTTTCAGAGTGCACTTATAAAAAATGCAGCAATACAGCTATAAAAAGAGATCTGACTTCAGCTTCTCAGATGAGGAAAAGACTTGAAGACTTGCGATTTTTAAATAGATCTATCTTGAACAGGTTTTTTTCTGCCAAACAGCTTCTTTGGTACAATATGGTGATGATTCCTCTGGAGAAATGGACTTCCCTCACTCTTCACAGTGGACAGAAAAAAATACTTTGCTTCCCTTTAGTACCAGTTCACTAGTAAAAGGAAAGTAATTAGCAATTATGAGCATCCTCATACTGTTTTTACTACAGTAGGAGGCATGGTATACATGCAATTGCTCATCTCACTAAACATACTTGGAAAATCACTTTAATAATGAATTATTGCCACTGGATATTGTTTTTAATCTAGCGAAGATTGATGGTGGGTGAGGGAGCAGCGGGGTAAATACCACTTTAATCAAAACAGCTGTTATAACTGATGTCTGCTATTTCACGACTGCCATCCCCTTCAGCGATACGGAAAATGAAAACTATTTCTCTGGTGTTCTCACACCTTAATTTCACTTTTATATAATAAAATAAATCTTTTATTTTGCTATTTTTTGAATCACCGGTAACACTTGCTGTAAAACAGATGCCATGGGAAATACAAAGCTGTGCTTTCTGTCCAACTGGAAAATTAGCATACAATTCACTGCAGTTTTAAGTTCCTTTGTTACCACAGAGTGGAAGATCCTTCTGATCCTTCAGTCCCTTGGTGTGCCGCAAACAGCCCTGTCTGCCGGGTACCACATCTCATTTTTCCAGAGTTAATCCTAGGATTCCTCTAGATTTCATTCGCTTTACTTAGATCAGGACTGTCGCCTCCAAACAAATGTTAGAGCCAGTCTGTGGAGGTGAATTTCCTATAGTTTGGATCACTGATGGATTTTCCAGAAGATCGGAAAATCACTAATTGTACACCATTAACCCAAAGGGTAACCAGAAATACAGGACTGATGTGATGCTTAGCAAAGAGATGGGATTATTTAGGAAGGTATTAAACAACCTAAAACCAGAGGGTGAGGTAATGCTTATCAAGATGGCTTTATGGAAAACATCATCTAAATTAGTTTTACTTCACTGATGACTTACACAATTAGTAGATAAAAGTAATTACATAGACATAACATATATAAAGCTTAATATTGTCTGTGATTTTCAGAGGGGAAAAAAAAAAAAAAAACAAAAACCCAGATTCAGAGGGTCACCCACAAATTATTCACAAAGTCCAAAAGCAGAAAATAGAGAACTGAAAAAAGATTTTAGGATGTCATTTAGTCCATCCTCTACCCAAATGCGTCCCTCTCCCAATGCCTTTCCTGAATGGGGTTAATCAAGCTTTTTCTTAAAACCTTTCACGACGGAGATTCCTTCAGATCTTCCACGTCATTTCTACCCAAGTTTTCTCTATCTTTTCTACAAGAGCCAATATCCCCATTCTTTGCCTCGGGAGTCATTTCAGTTCGTGCATTTCTTTTTTCTTGTATCTGGACCGTCAGCAACGTGAAATTAAACCACATTCCCTGTGGAGGGAACAGACGGATGAGGGGGCTAAAAGGAGACCACGATCCACAGGGAACGCCTGGCTCTACGCTGTACTGTCCTCTCCACACCAGCTTTACCCATCACAAACGCTCAAAGACTATATGGCCAACAAACCCCCCCTTTATTTTAAAGCTATGTTAGAATTTGAGCTTTAAAAGAAAAGAAAAAAGCTAGATTAGTTTTACTTACACTCTAATTTGCTTTTGGAGTAAATCTGAGCCATGACTTTGAGTTTTTCACTCAAACTGATGACTGTGTGGTTTTTATTTCTTTCTAAATTAAGGGAATCATCTCCTGTAATTACTTCTTTCCTGGAGCAAAGGCTTTGACTGAAAAACAAACCACTGCACAATGTAAAACCGTTGTTCCTCCCGAAAGGGCTGGCAATTTTCAAACACCGAGCAGCTTTCCAGAAACAAGTGGGAAGCTGGAACTACGCTGACATTTTATCAGGTAACATGAAAGAAAACAAAACCATCTCACACCTCCTAGCAGGCACAGAGAAAAGCAGGCAGCGGCGTTTGGCAGCTGAGAGACTGAAATCATGGCATCATAGAATCATAGATGGATGAAATACACTCTGTGTGTTCTAATTCAGCACAGAATCATAAAATCATGGAATGGTTTTAGATCAAGATCATCGAGTTCCAACCCCCCTGCCCTGGGCAGGGACACCTCCCACCACCCCAGGTTGCTCCAAGCCCCATCCAGCCTGGCCTTGAACCCCTCCAGAGATGGGGCAGCCACAGCTTCTCTGGGCAACCTGGGCCAGGGTCTCACCACCCTCACTGCAAAGAGCTTCTTCCTAATATCTCATCTAAATCCCCTCTCTTCCAATTTAAAATCATTCCCCCGTGTCCTGTCACTCCACTCCAGGCCAGGCTGGATGGGGCTTTGAGAAACCTGGTCTGGTGGGAGGTGTCTTTTTCTTTAAGCTTATGAAAGGTTCTGTTATATATATATAAAAAAAGAACAATACTGAAAAGAAAGCAGTAATATTAAATTGTCTAAATGGAGATACAATTTTGTCTCGCATGGTTCCACGATATATGAGCTGAACACTAATGACATCTCAAGAATTTTAATTCCAGTCAAACCAAAATCATAATTGATTACATCAGGAGGCTGCTAAATGCCCGTGGCACTGGAAAGTCTGTGGTAACTCCTTCAGTGCTTTTGTGCTGTAAGACTTAAGTACAAAATCTTAATCGTGTAAATGATTAACCAGGTCTCATTGGCTCTCCTTGGACTGCCAGGTTTTCCTATGGAGCCCCACTCTCCCAGCATGGAAATACACATGCACACACACACGTCGTTAGCATAATGTGGTTGCCACAGGATTGATTTTTAAAAGCAACATGCCACACAGCCCGTCAGAAAATACTAGGACACCACAGGGGGGAAAAAACTGACCCCAGTCCAAGGCACTGATGTTAGAGAGGTGTCGACGCAATGCATTTGCTGAAACCAGCCACAATCAACTACTGAGACAGAAATAGGAGTGTGGAAAGCAACTGCCTTTAAATAACAGTCTGTTTACGCACTTAAAAATGTTCCTTACTTTTCTTTCCATGGGAAAAGAAAGTAAGTTTCATATATGATTGGTCTACATACAATTACTGAACTCATATATAGGTTTATATACAATTGACCCCCTATCTCCTATAGGGTCCTGGGGTCGTCTTAAAGATAAACAGCAATGATCAGAGAATCATGGAATCATTCAGGTTGGAAAAGACCCTTGGGATCACCAAGTCCAACCATCAGCCCCACTCTCCAAAGTTCTCACCATCCCCCAACACCACATCTCAACCACTCTTCAACACATTCAGGGATGGGAACTCCACCACCTCCCTGGGCAGCCTGTTCCAGGGTCTGACCACTCTTTCTGGGAAAAACTCCTT
>VZRU01004954.1:36138-46290 GCA_013398155.1 Pedionomus torquatus | reverse complement strand
CTCTCCAAAGTTCTCCACATCCCCCAACACCACATCTCAACCACTCTTCAACACATTCAGGGATGGGAACTCCACCACCTCCCTGGGCAGCCTGTTCCAGGGTCTGACCACTCTTTCTGGGAAAAACTCCTTCCTAATGTTCAGCCTAAACCTACCCTGGTGCAGCTTGAAACCATTCTCTCATTCTATCACTAACTCTCTGTGAGAAGAGACCAGCACCAACCTCTCCACAATGGCCTTTCAAGTAGTTATAGAGAGTGATGAGGTCTCCCCTCAGCCTCCTCTTCCTCCAGCTAAACAGTCACAGCTCCTTCAATGGCTCTTCATTAAATTTGTTATTCAGGCCCTTCACCACCTTTGTTGCCCTCCTCTGCCCTCGCTCCAGCACCTCCAGATCTCTCTTGAGGTGTCCAGACCTGGACACAACACTCAAGGTGTGGCCTCACCAGTGCTGAGTCCAGGGGGACAATCGCTTCTCACACTGTGGAACAGTCCTGATGAAATAAAAGGCCTTTAAGGAGAAGGGTTGATATGAGATATGCCTAACATCTTCTTTTCAAGGAGAAATTTGTTTAACTGGGAAGTGCTAGCAGAAATAATGAGATGCCCACAGACAGCACCAGATTTCCCAGCCGCTAACTCATGTTTGCCGCAGTTCCAGCCTTGCGTCCTTAAGATCTAGGAGCACTACTGAGGTATTTCCCACCAGCTTTGTCTCCCTGGGTCTTGCTTTCTAAGAATAAACCAGGAGAGACTGCGTTAAGAGTTTGTGTTTCTCCCCTTCTGCTGTGTCCTGGTGAGGCCACAACTGGAGCACTGTGTCCAGTTCAGGGCTCCCCAGTTCAAGAGAGACAGGGAACTACTGGAGAGAGTCCAGTGTAGGCCAACAAAGATGATGAAGGGATTGAAGCATCTCCCTGAGGAGGAAAGGCTGAGAGAGCTGGGACTCTTGAGCCTGGAGAAGAGGAAGGTGAGGGGAGACCTTTTTCATGCTTAGAAATATCTGAAGGGTAGGCTGAAGGAGGATGAAGCTGGACTCTTTTCAGTGGTTCCCAGTGACAGGACAAGGGGCAATGGGCACAAGCTGGAACACAGGAAGGTCCATTCAAATATGAGAAAAAACTTTTTCAGGGTGAGGGTGGCAGAGCCCTGGCAGAGGCTGCCCAGGGAGGTTTAGAGTCCCCTTCTCTGAAGACCTTCAAGCCCTGCCAGGATGCAGCCCCGAGTGCTGTGCTCTGGGCTTTAAGCAGGGGAGTGGGACTGGATGATCTCTAGAGGTCCCTTCCAACTCTGACAGTTCCGTGATTCCACGAAGAGCAGATCTATCTTGCTCATTTGTGGGGCTACCTGTTGCCCAGGTCTGCCTGTCTTGGGACCTTTTGCACTAAAGACTGGCACGAACTAGAGTGACACAACCTGTACACGTAATGCCCCATCCCTGGAGGGGTTCAAGGCCAGGCTGGATGGGGCTTGGAGCAACCTGGTGTGGTGGGAGGTGTCCCTGCCCAGGGCAAGGGGTTGCAACTCAATGGTCTTTAAGGTCCCTTCCAACTCAAACCATTCTTATGACTTTATGATTATTTTTTTTCCCATACACAGATTTGGTCAAGCACCAGTGGAAACCAGCACACGAAGCAAAGGCCAGCTATTGTGCAAAAGAAAGAAAAGAAAACATAAAGCTTAAATTGAAATCTGTAAGCAATTACAAAGAAGTAAGACGGACTACACAGGATGAATGATCTTAGGGGTACAATGCCTCCATTCCCTTCTTTGAGTTACATCTTGCTGTAGTTACCAAATAAACCAAAATATTAGATACTGGCAAATTAACAGGTTATTTAATATGAAATTAACTGAGAATTACTACAATAACTGCTTGTTTTCAGACATTTCCTTTTATAAGCAATTTTTTTGAGTTTTCAGAATATATGCTACTTCCAACCCTAAGCAGCTTGCTCTTACCATTTAACACAAAGGCAGAGTGCCTCGGAGCACACGAGCAGGAAAACCAGCACTACAGAACTCCCCCTCAGAAGACATTTAAATTTTATGTAATAAGCGAGGCCTATGACAAAATTACGTGTAATGTACTGTAATTGTATCATTTCTCAAAGTTTTACATAATGACTTTCTGTTTCTAAATAGTACTTCATTATGGGGAGCGGGAGCCCGTAATTGTTCTCTGGGTGCTGCTGATAGCTCCTAAGGGCACGATCAATCCTGCCGAGACGTATAATTCATGCACTGTTTGCTTCTGATACCGCTGCGTTTGGGAAAGCAGTGCAGTGATTAGATGCCTCCCGAATAAATGTGCCTATAAATCCCTGTCTTGCAAATATTACTAACAGCCACAGCCAGGAAAGGACTTGGGTGCTGGTGTGAGGCTGAAGTAGAACTAAAAGACCTCCAACCAAATCAGCATTTATTTTAAAGAAAAAAACCAAACCCAAACCTCTCCCAGCTATTGCTTAACCCTGGACTCATTTAGAATCGTGAGGAGCCTTGTCATCTAACTCCAGTCCTTTCAGTGTTGCTCTGGCCCCTCTCAGCAGGAGCTCCCCAAGCTTCTCCAACCCTTTCTCCCCCAGGAGAGAAACCACAGTCACGACATTAAGCTTTCTTCTGCCAGGGTTTTCGCAATCTGACGGGCATTTAACACAGCATGAGCAGAATTAGATGCCTTCAAAAAAAAACCAACCGAGGACACTCACAAAAAAAAAAAAAAAAAAAAAAAAAAAAAAAGAAAAAAAAACCAACCCAGAGGCTATTTCAGCCCTCAGCAGGTGCTCACGAAGGCAGATCACTCTCTGCAGCACCTCAAGGCAGAGAAGAAGAGCACCCTCAGCTACCTCAGGCTGTACACGATCCTAAGTAATGAGCCAGGTACACACAGAAATTGCACAAATTGAACAAAAGGGGAAAATTCATCTCTCCGAATTAAGACATCTCCACCGGTGCTCGCTGGAGAGAAATGAGTGGGTTTAGGGCATAATTCATCTCATTTAAGGAACGTACCTAAAGCTCATGATGTGCATCACTCCTTGGGATTGTTTTTCCCACGCTGACTTTAAAGAGAGCCCTAAAAAGCTAAATCAGATATAGATGTATGCACTGCAGACTGCTAAAGTGAGCTGAAATCAGTCCTGCACTAATAATTAATAAACTAAGTGTTTATTAATGATTTAACTAACCAGAAACATGGACAAAAGTGAGTCAGTGCATTGTTCTTATATTATTTATGTTACCATTGGGCTGCACAGAGAGCAGAAAGATGAAACAGAGACTTAAATGACATAAATTTTCCCTAACCCGGGAGAAAGTCATATTTATGTATGTCCTTGTTCACAGTAATAACGTACTGATTTCCATCAGTGCCACACAGGCCATTAAGATATAGAAACTAAATTATGAAGTCATCAATTCGAAAAATAAAAAAGGGAGAGAGTAGGAGCCTTTAAAAACCTATAGGGCTCCTGTGGCAGCCCAAAGAGATTTTGGGGAAACAGCTTTGTAACCACAACTATTTGAATTTAGTTTCATGGACACTGTCAGGGGATCTTCCCAGAACACAAAGATATAATCAGTTTGTTTCAGTAACTTTGCAAATCAGTCTTGAAGAAGACTTGGCGCTTGGGCACAATTGTACTGAGTTGTTCTTTCCATATTTACCTGAATCCAACATGTATATAATTTAAGGAAAGTCCCCCCATATGAAGGCATATTTCCAGTGTTCATGCAGCACCCAGTAGCATGGAACCTCCATGCAGACCTGATTGAGACTTCCTGAAAAATACTACATTAAAAAATTGTAATCATACCTTTTCTTGGCCTGACGTTGTAGATATAGGTCATCTACATGAAGACCAACCAAAGCACACATAATTTTGCCTGCTGCAGTGACCTGCTCAGAGCTTTGCCACGCTTATCATAGAATCATAGAATGGTTAGAGTTGGAGGGGACCTTAAAGATCATTGAATTCCAATCCCCCTGCCCTGGGCAGGGACACCTCCCACCAGCCCAGGTTGCTCCAAGCCCCATCCAGCCTGGACTTGAACCCCTCCAGGGATGGGGCAGCCACAGCTTCTCTGGGCAACCTCTTCCAGTGCCTCACCACCCTCACAGCAAAGAAATTCTTCCTAATATCTCATCTAAATCTCCCCTCTTCCAATTTAAAACCATTCCCCCTTGCCCTATCACTCCACTTCCTGACCAAGAATCCCTCTCCAGCTCTCCCGGAGTTCCTTTCAGATCCTGCAAGGCTGCTAGATCTCCGCGGAGACCTTATTTGCTGAACTGAAACCTGAATTTCCTGTAGGACTTTTTTTATTATTTAAAAGCAAATAAGAACTACACATCTACTTTAAAAAAAACAACAAACCAACAATATCACCGTTCCCTGCATCACCTCTTGCTGATGCCAGTCTCTAACGTGGAATACGGCCTCACCCACCCCATGAATGTCCCCAGTGCTTTCTTTGGCACAGGGTCTGTCTTCCAGGAGAGCACCACTGGTTGTCTTCTGAGTGTTCAATGAGCTGGTACCTCAGGCAGGCACGTGTTGCAATTTTCCTGCAAGTGACCCATTTGGGGAGAACCAACAACAATAACCGTCGCAATGTCATAGAGAAAAAGAAGAGACAAGAGAAACAACAAAAAGCGAGGGGAATGGTCAATAAAACCCTGACCAGGTTTTGCAGTCCTCATTACAACCAGAGATAGTGAGTAATCTTTAACTGAAAGCAAGCTGGACCCAGAGACCAGCACTTGGATGTCACCTGTTTCATCTCTGCCTCCTCCTTGAGGAGAAGCCAGCTGCGGCTTACAAACATTGGCTGTGTCGTCTGCGGTCATCTTTCCTGGTCTAATTGTTGCCTATGGCCCTTTTTAATTACTCATATTTTAACTTCCCTCTTTTCATTACCTACTTTTCCGTATTAATCACAGCTTACCACCTGCGGTTTTGTTGGCTTCTTTTTTTTTTTACTTTCATCTGCTACCTCCTCTTTAATTTCATTTTGTTAGTGTTTTCTTTTGCCTCCTTTGGCTAAGCACCAGCATAACTAGCCACGAGGCATCAGAGGAGCCAGCGCAGCCACTTCAGTTGCCCATTTCCCAGGAGGGTGGGATGCTCCTGTGAAGCCTTCAACGCTCTCGTGGCCCTGAGGAACATCAAGACGTTTCCCCCCTTCTCTTTTTGATGTCTCACTGCGGCTTCAGCTCTAAATCAAGCTCTTCCACACCCAAGCCATAAACTTATCACAGCTCCAAACGTTGCCAGTGGCACATTCTCAATAAAATAGCCCAGGGAGGAAGAGGAGGAGGGCTTGATATATTTGATACCCCGATTGGGACCACTCAAAGCTCTGAGCAGTCTGTAGTTGTCATGCTGACAGTAAATACCCAGGAGCATAAATATAAGCAAAGAAACTCACACAGCACTTGGTAATCAAATGGAAGCAATAATTTACCTCACCGGGTGGACAATAAAAATTAAAAAAAGCTCATGGCAGGGGGAGATGAGAGATTTGTGATGCCTCAAGACCTGTTCAGTGGCATACCCTCAACCCCCCCCAAGCCCATTAACAGAAAGGCTAATTGTGCTATGCTCGCCCAGATTAACGTTTACCAACCCAGGCGGCTTTCCCAAGATTGAGCCTCTGAGCTGTCAGTACCCCAAAGGAAAGGGAAAACTCCCACCCGTCTCCTCCATCCTCCCACTGCCCGCAATACACAGCAACAAAAGATCCAGTCTAGGATTCTGGGATCCTACCAAAACTCACTTGGTGCTCAGATGACGATCTGAAACCAAGTTCAGACACGACACAAACCACGCCGTTCCCTTAAGGAAGTTATAGACAGGTGCTTTGCACTAAAAATCGGTCTTGCTTTTCATTTCACAGCGAATTCTTATTTCTGGATCTCAAGGCCCTCCGCCAAGGTAAACAACTGCAAAATAAACCTGTGAAGGAGCAAAGTTCTAGCAGCTACGTGTTGTATGAGAAATTGGTTATGAATGTATAATTTAGGGCTTCAAGGAAAATTTTAAAGCCAGGTATAAATTAAGGAACTAATACTACTCTGACTGAAGCCTGTTAGGACATGATTGGACTCCAAATGACCACTGGAGGTTACTGTTTCCCCACAGAAACTCAAGGACTCCAGCATTATGCTAATTCTTTTCAATTATTAAAGGCAGGCATTCTTTATATCAACGGCTGCAAATTGCTCCCACATATGGCAAGTTGTGCTGAGCGTGTTGGGGTGGTCGGGCAGGGGCAAGGAGAAGGTATCTGAGTGTGAAAGCATCAGAGATACAGTCTGAGAAAGATTTCATCTTGCTTATTAGTAGTGTCATTAACATAGGTATTCCCCCAGGACTTAGAAACCAAACATTTGACTAAGGGACCTGGACAGGCTGGAGAGCTGGGCTAGTGCAAATGGCATGAAGTTCAACCAAGCCAAGGGCAGGGTCCTGCACCTGGGAGATGGTAACCCAAAGCACAAAGACAGGTTGGGCAGAGAATGGCTGGAGAGCAGCCCTGAGGAGAAGGACTTGGGAGTTCTCATGGATGAGAGACTCACCATGAGCTGGCAGCGTGCGCTGGCAGCCCAGAAAGCCAACCCCAGCCTGGGCTGCATCAGAAGCAGCGTGACCAGCAGGGACAGGGAGGGGATTCTGCCCCTCTGCTCTGCGCTCCTGAGACCCCACCTGGAGTCCTGTGTCCAGCTCTGGAGTCCTCAACAGAGAAAGGACAAGGACCTGGTGGAACGGGTCCAGCGGAGGGGCACCAAGATGCTGAGAGGGCTGGAGCCCCTCTGCTGTGAGGACAGGCTGAGGGAGCTGGGGCTGTTCAGCCTGGAGAAGAGAAGGCTCCGGGGAGACCTTGGAGCAGCCTTCCAGGATCTGAAGGGAGCTCCAGGAGAGCTGGAGAGGGACTCTTGGTCAGGGAGGGGAGGGACAGGACAAGGGGGAAGGGTTTTAAACTGGAAGAGGGGAGATTTAGATTGGATATTAGGAAGAACTTCTTTGCTGTGAGGGTGGTGAGGCACTGGAAGAGGTTGCCCAGAGAAGCTGTGGCTGCCCCATCCCTGGAGGGGTTCAAGGCCAGGCTGGATGGGGCTTGGAGCAACCTGGTGTGGTGGGAGGTGTCCCTGCCCAGGGCAGGGGGTGGGAACTTGATGATCTTTGAGGTGCCTTCCAACTCTGACCATTCTATGATTCTAAGTTTCTAATATGACTGATTAATTCTGTTTTCAGGTGTTAAGCCACTGTGGGCACCCTGTGTTACTGCTTTAACATTCCCCTTCACCTTAGGAGGTGTGGGAAGGTGGTTATTTTAGGACAGATGTACTATCCTCCTCCTTTGCCCATATCACTTCTGTGCAGCACTAGAGAGTTTTAGGTACCTGCTGCAAATTGGGGAAAATAATGGCCTTTTTTCTGCCTCACCTGTTCGAAGGCGAGCTCTGGGAGGCAGGTGTTGCCTTTTAATATCCAGCTGTGCAACATCTGTACAGCAGATCTGAACAAGGGCCCCTGGAAATTCCTTCAGTACAAGTAGCAAAAATGATGATAATAAGGTGATTCGACCTCTCAAAACATCTTCAAAGCGGAGATACAGGCCATAATATTATAAATCACGTCAGAAAGAGCCTGATGGCACTTTACCCACCAGAACCTGAGCTTCTCCCTCACTATTGGCGGCCAGAGGAGCCTAAAGGCATGTTAGAGGCAGCACAACAAGAGAAGATCAATGTGACACTAAAAGAAAAAAAGAAAAAGAAAAAAAAACAAACCCAAAACCAAAAAACCCAAGCCAGTGGTGTGTAGAGAAAGCATTCAGTCAAGCACAGGGGAAGCAGCTGCTTTGTCATCTCTAAGGCTCTGTAAAATACCACAAACTGAAAAGAAGAAAAGAATTTTAAAAATAGCACTCCATTTTCCCTCCTTTAAAGATTTGTCACCCCCATCATTTTCTTTTCTTCAAAGTTCTCCTCCCCACCAAAGCCTTTTAACCTTAATATTAAAGTGACCTATCACTTTTCTCCTCTTCCCTTTTATTTGTGGGGGCAGGGGGTGGAGGGAGTGGGGAGGATTTGCATATTTTCTTTCATTGTTGGATTTATTTTCTTCAGCCTAAAACTGTTTGGAAATTATAAGCAAGTTTAGAAGTTCTCATCGAAATTCAACAACCTTCTGTTTATTTAATTGAAAAAAAAATCTGCTATTTAAATCTGCGTCATACTGTGCAAGGCCATCAGTAAACTCTTTGCAGCTGTTTCATTGAAAGTCTTTCTGCAGGTGAAATGGGATTAGGCACACGAGAAAGCTCATCTTCCGAGATGCTGGATCTGGTTGCCTCCCCAAAATCTTAGAATCATAGAATAGAATTATGGAATCGAAGGGACCTTTCAGATCATCGAGTTCAATCAGCAACTCAACACTGACAAAAACCATCACTAAACCAAGTCACGTCCCTGGAGGTATATAAAAATATACCTCCAGGGATGGTGCCTCAACCCCTTCCCTGGGGAGCCCGTTCCAAGGCCTAATAACCCTTTCTATGTAGAAGTTTCTCCTAATATCCAATCTGAATCTCCCCTGGCTCAACTTGAGGCCATTTCCTCTTGTCACATCAACATCTGTTCCTTGGGAGATCAACCCCCGCCTCTCTACACCCTCCTTTCAGGGAGTTGTAGAGAGTGAGAAGGTACACCCATAGTCTCCCCCAGGCTGAACAGCCCCAGCTCCCTCAGCCACTCCTCACAAGACTTGTGATCCAGACCACCCACCAGCTCCGTTGCCCTTCTCTGGACCCACTCCAGCCCCACAATGTTTTTCTTGTGGTGAGGGGCCCAAAACTGGACCCAACCCTTGAGGTGGGGCTTCACCAGTGCCCGGAAGAGAAGGACCATCGATGTCCCAATCCTGCTAGCCATAATGCTGGAGGCCACCTTGGCCACCTGGCATGCTACTGGCTCATATTCATCTGCTGTTGACCAACACCTACAGGTCCTTTTCCACTGGGTAGCTCCATGCACTCTTCCCCCAGCCTAGAGCATCCATGGGTTTGGTGTGACCCATCTTCCCCCAGCACGGAGTAACCTTCTCAGTTCCATAATAGGATACAGAGTCTTTCTTATTCCAGTCATCGCTTCAAACCTGGGTGAGTTTGGGGGGTCTATAGTAACCATGGCCTCTTGAACAGGTTCTGGATAAACACTGCAGGCCAGACTTCTGTTGGCATGAGCCATTTTTTAACCCGTCTAACCAGGACCTGAGTGGAAGCAGTAATAGGTGGGTTCACATTTAAGGGTAAATCACAGCTCGAGCACCATTCAAGTCTTCATCCAGAAACCAGAGAAAACTATGCTGATGCCACGAGCAGTGCAAACGACTCAGTGAGCAAACTGTCCCCATTGGCAAACACAAAACAAATGGCTTAGCGAGCAATATTTTTATTGAAGGCATTAAACCAAAACTTATCTCCATCAAGCAGATATGCAGGGTAATAAGGAGTCGGTCTCAAAGCCCAACCATAATGTATAGCCTTTTCTTCTGGAAAGAAAACAGCCATGCCAGCTGGATGCCTTTTCTACTCTCTACCAGTGATTTCACTGATGGTGTGAGATTTTGCAGCCCTTCAATGCCCTGTCGCACCTGAAAAAGGCTGGTTGTGGGTGGCCCTCAGCTCTGCCCAACCGCTTCACCATCCACCAGCTCCTCTCAGTCTTTCCTCCTCCATGGCCATGTCCCTGTGTCACCTATAGAGCATGAGGACATCTCTCCTCCTGCCTTTCTGGGTGATGCAAAGGACTTGGTGGGAAGATGCTGGTTCTGCCCGCTGCTTTCTGACCGGCCCATGAAAAAAAGCAGTTTTGACCCACCTTCAAGAGCAAAGGCAGGTGGAAAGCGACCCTGGGAGCAGCGGGACGTGCTGGTGGCTTTCCCACCTCTCAAGAAAAGCAACTTCTAGGAGGGAGGTGAAAAGGAAGGGAGCGGGGGTTAAGGGAGGAATAGCATCCTGGAGTTGGTTCCCTAGGAGGTGCAAGGACAAACAGTCACCTCCAGAAACCCAAACAGAGCCACGATGCTGAAACTTGAAAGAAAACAAGAAAACTCAATTAATGTCACACTTTTCCTTTTTTTT
>VZRU01004954.1:10743-27069 GCA_013398155.1 Pedionomus torquatus | reverse complement strand
AAGAAGAAAAAAAGATGATGTACTAGGAACAAAACAGAACCCCACCACCCCCCCCTTCAGTTTCCAAGATAGGGCAGGATGGGTTTGCAAAAGGGGATTATTTGGCATGGAAATCCACCACGATGCTGTACCTGCTGCTCCCAAGCTAGGAATAACCTGCAAACATCTCTAGGGAATCAGAGCACTTAAAGGCGGTTCAAGCAAAGCACCGCTCGCGTCAGCCTCCTGCGAGGTACAATAAAGCATTATATGCAAACAGTGCAACGTACTGAGGAAAAAATGCATCTGAAACATTTAAGCATGAGGAAGCAGATGAAATGAAAGCTTTAAATGTTCATTTAGGGAAAAGAGCTATCTGCAGCGTCCAGCATATTGAAGGGCAAGGAACGCAATTAGTACTTTCTGCTGTATTTCAGAAGGCCTTGAGCATTTCTTCTTAGCATGTAATTTACATATTAATACTGGAAATGCTATTTGTTTGTCCATTGCGTTACCGTTCTTTGATAAGCATGTGTCATCAATGCATATGAATAAGGAGCTTCTGCCTGTCTGCTAGGAAACACAGCCCAAAGTGATTTACGTGAGTCATATGCAGTCTGTTTCATACCGTAATTAATCACCTGCCTCATTAGTGGACACCTTTCCTTCCTCCACACCAAGCCGGCAGAGAAAGATCCTGACAGCAGAGCTAGCACTGCTCACAGCGTGCTGGGTGATGACACGAGATTCTTTGATGTTCTGACCAACAGAAAGATGTGCTGGAACTGTACCCACGTGGCTCCTCCAGGAACCGCCTCATACTCAAGCTCCTTAAAAAAAACAGAAGTCAAACCCCAGCTTTTAAGAAAATCAAGGCTTGGGAAACAAAAAGAAAGTCCATGAGAGCAGCAGAAGAGCCAAAGAAGCCTGCAAGCAGGGCTGGCTGGCAGCTGAGAAGAGCCACAACATCCCACTGGCAGGAGATCTGAGTGACAGCAGCCACCTGAGTCCTCTGGCACAGGCCAGCCTTTGGCCACTCAGTCCATCGTGAAGAACAGGGTTAACTCCATCTAATCGACAGAAGGGCTATGACCATAAATATTTTAAGACACTTTGGTCAGTCTAAAGGTCGATTTGTGGCTGTAGCCAGTCTCTGGCAGTGACTACCAGCAGATGCTACTGCCAGGAAATGTGGCACGCAGAGGGACCTCTTGGCCACCACGAAGGTGTTGGAGGCTGCTCTCTGCCAAAGCTCGTACTTGATGGCCTTTCTTCTCCAAACCCATCCGATTCACCCAACATGTTTCCACTTTTACATCCAACACATCGTATGCAATGAGGTCCTGAGCTGTATTAACAGGCTGGGTGGAAAAACCCTCTCGCTCATTTGAAGCCAGATGTCTAAAGGCACCACTACGTTGCCCACTGCACAGGCTGTGAGACACAGGGAATGACTGTCCCCAACTGAACCACACCACGTGCATCTCAGTAGTCTCCTTCCCAGGCTAAAAGCCATAACTCATTTAATCTCTCCATGTGCAGAAGTCATTCACATTCCTTTTTTCCATGGTGCCCAGTGACAGGACAAGAAGGAACGGGCACAAACTTGTACATAAGAAGTTCCATCTAAACACAAGGAGGAACTTCTTCACTTTGAGGGTGGCAGAGGTGGTGGAGTCTCCATCTCTGGAGACATTCCAAACCCACCTGGGCAAGTTCCTCTGCAACCCACTCTGGGTGGACCTGCTCTGGCAGGGGGTTGGACTAGATCTCCAGAGGTCCTTTCCAACCCCATATAATTCTGTGATTCCTGGTTAACCTTATTGTCCTTCTCTGTTCCTAGCTCTACTGTATCTTCTTTTATTAATTAAAGCATCAGAAATGAGCTCTCTATTCAACACCCCGTATATGCAACAGTGACAAAGTGGTATTTTACCCTTTTTTCCTTTCCTTTTTCTTTTTTAATCATTTTAAAAGTAATTTCTAACATTCCATTTGCCTTTCAATTACTATTTTGATCAACTAGTATAATTGATCACTATAACAATTTTTTCAGAATCTTATGCATAATAATTTTAAATTGTTAAAGCTTATAGGAAAATTATCTTGTACATACATTTGGGATAGGTTTTTCCAGGTGCATTACTTCAAGTATATGGGCCCCAGACTTCATCTGCCATTTTTATTTTACAGTCAATTAATACAGTCAATCAATAATCCTTCTAATGCTCTTTGGAGTTGGTCTGAGTTTCAGCTACTCTGAAATATTTCACTTGATCAAGCAGCAGTCGTCAGCACATCACTCACCCCATTTCTCAGATCGTTTCTGAACACACTAGTGCATTAAAAGGGTAACACTTTAAGTGTGTAACACTATTATTTAGGAAGTTAATTAGTACAGGGTCTGGGACTGTGGACACTACTCTCTGTTGTGAAATGGAGATCCTTTATTCCTAGCCCGTGGCTTCTTTTGCCACTTCCCAACCATCCAAAAGAAAAAATATATATATTTTAAATAACAGGTTGGAAGTTAATTGTTCAGCAGATCCAGCCCTGAGTTCAGCGGGTACACACCAGGCCGACATCATCAGTTTGGTTCTTCTCTTTCCACCGACTTTTTCAAACCCTCTTCTGGTGTCATTTCGTGTCATTTCCTAGTGAGAGAGTTCCTCAGACTCACTTCCTATAAAGGAAGGTTTTACGGCAGGACACCTTTCCCAAGGGATGTCAACAGAGGGAATGTATTTCAGAAATTTAGAATTTTAGAATTCAGAAGTTTAGAATTCATTCCCCGCTTTCCCTGGGCTCGCCATATTTCCCTTCTGCTGAGTCAGAGATGTCAGTATCTTTATTCAAAATCAGCTCCTCTAGTCTGTACCTCTTCATTTTTAGATTTCTATTAGTGGTAGAAAAGTACTCATATTCATGAGGTTTTCCAGTACATATAAACTTGACTAAGCTGCCTATTTTTGTGTCTCATGTTTAAATAGATTTTAGGGTTTTTTAAAAGCAGCGGTGAAAACAAGGACCTTATTTTGCCCACACACCATCAGTTACATAACCTCATGTTTTATTGCACCCTATACCTAAGTGTAGGAAATACTNGACCTTATTTTGCCCACACACCATCAGTTACACAACCTCATGTTTTATTATCTATATTTATTTTATCTATTATTATCTTATTTATCTATACCTAAGTGTAGGAAATACTCCATCCCAGACCATCTAACAACCCCAACAATGAAGGATAACAGCACAAAGAATAAAATCAAGACAGCTAGCACTTTTAGTCTTATGTAAATTAGTTGTCCACCCCCCAATCCCCCTGCAAAATCAACTGTATTTAAATCAGATTACATTATTCAGGCGCAGTCTCAAGTGTGGAAAAGCAGATTCATGTTTCTGCTCTAGGTTTATTGTATGTCTCTGGACACACAGCAAATGTTCAACGTCATATTTATACTGCCACATGCCGTGATTTTTCCTGCCCGAGAGACTCCAGGGAATGTGCCCTCTGCTCATCCGCAGTTGTGAAAGCATTTAAGCTGCCATTTGTATGGCGGAGCAGTAGATGGGAACTGAAAGCACTAAACCATCCTTCTCAAACCACACAAAATCGCCTGGCTGAAAGCAACACCACCGTTTCAGTGCTCACTCACAAAAAGGAAACGCTGCAATATCTCTCGCCAATGGTGCTTCTGCTTTCACGACAGATCAACATTGGATATTGCCTGGATGGTAAAGCTGAAAAATGGTTTCTGCCCACAATTCAGCATCCCCACATTTGTCAGCACCATTTGCTTCTCATTCCTTCTAAATTAGTATTTTCTAGCAGCGTTATGTCCAGACCAATTAACCCTAACAGCAATCTTACCCAGGCAATACAAGACATTTTTAATTAAGGTCTCCTTTGAGAAGTCATAGAATCACAGAATGGTTAGAGTTGGAAGGGACCTTCAACATCATCTAGTTCCAACCCCCTGCCCTGGGCAGGGACACCTCCCACCACACCAGGTTGCTCCAAGCCCCATCCAGCCTGGCCCAGAACCCCTCCAGGGATGGGGCAAAGGCAATTTGTGGAAGCTGTGGTTAGGTTACTAGCATTTAATCTGCATACAAATTAGCTACACTGTGCAGTAATGTTTTGCTTTAAATACCGCACAGGTATTTAAAAGACGAGTACACAAAGTGTTTAGTGACATGGTTTAGTGATGGTTTTTATCAGTTAGGTTGATGGTTGAACTAGATGATCTTAAAGGTTCCCTTCCAACCCAGACAATTCTATGATTCCATGATTCTGTGATTCTCTTTGGGATACGGGATCTCGCTTTCTTTAGGAAGAACATCAGCATAACTGCATGACTGAGAGGAACCTCCAGGAGAAAGGCCAAAAGTGGGGAGGAGAAGGGCACCTGTTCTGGGGGGACCTCATCCCCCAGCAGCACGGGCAGATGACTAAGCGTCCAAAGTTCTGAGAACCCACAGAGTCACCACACTGACCAGCAGCACTGGGATGTCTCCTGCAGATGTGGGCACCTTTTTGTGACTTATGCCAGTACAGAAGCCCCTACCTGTCAAAATCCACAATCCTTTCTCACTATTAGCCTCAGTGGGACTACTTCCACAATTAAGGACTAATTGCATGAGAAGGGACTGCTTGATGAGGTTCTCAGATTTGCATGTTTCTGGTCAAGTTATCAACCGATGTAAATTAGCACAGCTTCAAAGAAATTAGTGAAGTGATGCCAAAGGTTTAGCTCCTACTATTTGTGTTTTAGAAGGAAGGTAATAGCAACAAAGAGATTTTATATGATAAAATTGTGTCTCTGCCAACATATTAGAATTCTTGTCAGCAGATTAATAGGCAAAGTAGGCTGCTAAGGTATAATTTATTTGGATTTTCATTAAGTTCTCTTAAGGAAACTAATTAGTCACAGGTTAAATGTCAAATCTCTGTCCTGGGATTTGAAACTGATTAAAAGTTTCTCTACAAAGGTAGAGAATTTAGGTATGCAAATGCTGAGATTTTAAAAGTAGCTCTAGAGGGGCAGTATTATTTAGTATATTCAAGTTATTAGTAAACAATCAGGAGATTATTTGCTGGGAGCCTATTTAGAGGACACAAAAACATTGAGGTGCATCAAGTCTGGAGGAGGTTTGAGGAATTAAAAGGGATGTAAGTACATAAGCAGACAGTTATCATTTCTAAGGCCACCAGATGCTGGAACACCCTGCTCTTAGAGTGAACGCCGTCACCAGCTGTCCTGTCCTTAATGCATCCAGAGAGGCTTGAGCTTCAGCTGAAAATTAGGAGAAGCCCAACTACTTTCATAGAAAACATCAGTTTGTGTGATCATTGCTAAAGCGCAAGTCAATGCTGGAGCCCCTCTGCTGCGAGGACAGGCTGAGAGCGTTGGGGTTGCTCAGCCTGGAGAAGAGGAGGCTCCAGGGAGACCTCAGAGCAGCCTTTCAATACTCACGGAGGCTTATGAGAAAGACGAAGACCTTTTACCAGGGCCTGTAGTAAAAAGCAAAGGGACAATTGCTTTAAATTGAAAGAGGATAGATTCAGATTGGATGTAAGGAAGAAGTTCTTTACGATGAAGGTAATGAGACACTTGAGAACAGGTTGCCCAAAGAAGTTTTGGATGCCCCATCCCTGGAGGCATTCAAGCTCAGGTTGGATGGAGCTTTGGGCAACCAGGTCTAGTGGGAGGTGTCCCTGCTGTCCCAGACTGGACCACAACCACCGTGCATCTCTTCAGAGAAGCCCTTTGCAGCTGCAAGTATTGATCTGCGAGAAGCAGCTGAGTGTAAAGGCAAACGATAGTTCTTTCTGCAAATTTTCTCGTTGCTATTTCACACTTCTACGGGCACAGCAGCTTCAGAAGATGAAGGAGTCTTGCATAGCAGCGTTTATACAAAAAAAAACTTTGTTCCCCACTGACCTTGAGTCCTGTATATCAGTAGGAGACATACGGGTATATAATAACAGCAGTGCTAGGGGAAGTTCAGTTCAGGCAGTCACAGCCTACGCACAGGTAAATGCATTTTATTAACTGTAAGCTTTCATTTTCTCTCGTGGGTTCACAGGAGCCTCATGTGACATTTTTCTAAGGAGAAAACAGAACTGAACGATCTTTCAAGAAAAGGACCCACAAAGCTCACAACTAATTCAGCTCTATAATATGCAGAACACAGGCCTGGAAGCCAATTTAAAAATCTTCAATGCAAGATCAAAAACTACTACAAAAGGATCTAAGTATTTTTCAACGGGAATGTTCTCTTCAGGAGTCAAACTACTTTGCAAGTTGACAACTTTGTATGTTCATCCCCAGGAGCTTCCCTTTGAAGCAACTTTTCACATTGAGATCTGATGGAATCACTCAATGTTACAAAAGAGGAAAGCACTATTAATTATGCTTCTTATTTTGAGGGTTACGAAAATACCATCACAGATAAAGATATCAAGGCATACACAGCCTAAAAAAAATCCCCAAAACTGACAAGTCCCTGCCTTACAGAGGTTAGAGCTGATATACAGGAGGGAAAGTGGACAAAATTACACAGGAAAGCAATGCAGCAATGAGGAGGGAAAAAAAGATCCATTAATTAGCATCCTGTTTCATGGGTTCACGTATAAAGAAACAGCAGGTCAACCAACTATTTATAGTTCTTTCCTAAACCAAAGCATGATTCCATTTCTACAGGGACATTGGAAATAAGACGCGTGTGCTGTCAGCACCTACCAAATTCAGCCTGAAAATAGCACTAGATGGAGAAGGAAGGAAAATTCCTAATTTAATCAACGTTATCGATGAAACAAAAAGGACCAGTAAGTAAATCAGTCGAGAGAGAGGATTGAACCCTACGAGTATAAATACACAGGCAGACAGTGAGGGATATCAGCCAAAGAAAATACTTGGCATTTTAGCATTGCTGTGGTATTGCAAACACAGAGCAAACCCAAAGCTCGAGTTCTCCTTAAAATCAGACAAGAAGTGGATGTGAGACTTTCCATTAGACCTCTATGCAGAAGTGAGTTTCATACAAAACCCTTATCATCGAGAAGCTGTGGCTGCCCCATCCCTGGAGGGGTTCAAGGCCAGGCTGGATGGGGCTTGGAGCAACCTGGGGTGGTGGGAGGTGTCCCTGCCCAGGGCAGGGGGTTAGAAATGGATGATATTCCAACTCAAACCATTCTATGATTCGATAAGTCCATTTCTCTTGCATATTTGTACCCACTGCAGAGCTCTTTGTCAATGAAACAGCTTCCCAAGTACACAGGCATTTTGCAGCTAACTCAAAATAAATTCCTAAATTTCTGTCGAACGAGTGGTGAAATTGGAGTGCTGTTTCTTCAGCATTAGATCACAATGGAGGAAAACACACACTTGGGGTTGCTCATGACATCTATCATTTTATTTTATCAAGCTCTGGTCTGTGGATAAGTCAAAGGCATGAAGTCAGAGACCCACAGCAGCTATTTAAACACTAAATAAGAAAATTTTCAGTCACAGAATGATTTGGGTTGGAACGGACCTTAAAAATCATCCAGTTCCAACACCCTGCCTGGGCAGGGACACCTTCCACCACACCAGGTTGCTCCAAGCCCCATCCAGCCTGGCCTTGAACCCCTCCAGGGATGGGGTAAAGGCGATTTGTGAAAGCTCTGGTTAGGATACTGGCATTAAATGCTCCCTGATTTGCATATAAATAAACTATATTGTGCAATCATTTTAAACTTTGTTTTCCTACATATTATTTCTATTGTTGCCTTACTCTTCTGAGATTTGCCATCTGTGCCTTGAGTATTAAAGTACTCCCTGGGATGCCACTTATCTTAATCTTTTTCTGACATTTTTCATATACAAAGTTCCCTGCATAGTGACAGGTTCAGCATTGTTAAAAAACAGCAGGAGAAAAACCCAATTAAACTTGCAATGTTCCACGGAGCAAGGCACACAGGCAATACGCCTGCCAGATGACTTTCTCCGTCCTTGCCTGCACAGGACCCATGTACAAGAAGATGATCCCCTGTG
This sequence comes from Pedionomus torquatus, assembly GCA_013398155.1. Classification (NCBI taxonomy): domain Eukaryota; kingdom Metazoa; phylum Chordata; class Aves; order Charadriiformes; family Pedionomidae; genus Pedionomus; species Pedionomus torquatus. The sequence continues at coordinate 19,045 of VZRU01004954.1, read as the reverse complement.
GGCACTGCGTGTCCTGTTTCCCAAAATTCTGCTACCTTCCATATAAATAAAACATATCCATAATAGCTCTCTTCAACTTATATATATACATATATATATATACATATATTGGATTTACACGAAGGGCTAATGTTTCAGATGATTCCCCAGATCTCTGAAAACCACCAAAACCACCAAAACCCACTTCTGGTTGCAGGTTCCTTGGACACATGAAAAGAGTTCCTGCTTCCCGTGTTGTTCAGGCTATTTTGGTGTGTAACTCCTCCATACTCATGTAATCATTTAATTTGCACCCATGCAGGATTTACAGGAGGAAGCCTGGACAGACATGTATGCTCCCAGAACATTCTCCTCCTTCGAGGTCCCATCTGCTCTTCAAAAATCAATCACATCAAGGAACTCCCCCCGTGTGATTCACGGCGAACTCAAACTCTGATTTATAGCAGACCCAGAGAACAATTCGTCTCCCACCACTTCAGCTGTCCACAAGCTCAACGCTTAGGGTGAGCAAGTCTTCTCTGTTCCCTTTGTACTCAAAGGAGCATTTTTTTGAAATAGGTATCTTTCTGATCAGCGATTCATCGGCATCTCCTGTTTCAGGATGCTGAGTCACTTTCTGGCTCGCTCTCTCTCTGCCCACTGATTAAGAGCCCAGATCATTTTCTTAATAAACAGCCAACTTGAAAGCAATTACCGTTACGACAGATGAATCTCACCCCCAATTAAACTGACGTTCTTCAAGTACTGTTTTTATTCTAGGAATGACATAAATACCAAGGAACTTGGGTGAAGTAACACTCTTAGAGTCGAGTCCAAGAGTCCCAGGTGTTAATCTCTGCTCCATTAGTAGTTATGTAGTTAGAACAAGACAGCGACTAGATAAAAAATACGAATAGTGATAGGAGAAACCCCTTTCTCCCAAACTGAGGCAGTTCTGTTTCCACAGGCTGTTTTGATGCACCCCTATGGACTCTCTAGTGCTAACACCCACCCTTGATGCCTAATTAAATTCATAAGGAAATGAAGCACTTAACAGAAGCTTAGAAATTCTATTTCCAGAGCAGGTGCTTAACATTGGGTCCAGTGTAAAACACGGTACAGAAATAGGGTGCCTGGCCCCTTCCTGAACTGTTGAATACGCTTCCCTGGGAGTCTGGAGACACCTTGTGTGGAGCTCCCAGACAGATACTGACAATCCCTTTACAGACAGTAAGAAGTGCAAAATCCATTAAAGAAGCCGTAGCAACCATATTTTCACTGGACTGACTTTGGTGGTTAGAACATTTTTGTTTAGATGCATTATCGTGCATGCATCCTACTGATCTTTGGATTTTTAAGAAAGAATTTCTTTTAGCCACGCTAAAGAGAAAGCATAAGCACCCAAACTGAGATGGATTTGCTCACCGCCCTGCAACAGACTCACACCACCTTTAACTTTTTTAAAAGCTTTTTAACTTAGCTTCACTAATAGGAAAGGAATTTGGAGGGTTTGCCTCCTGACAACCAGGTGTTAGTCAGCTCATTGCAACACAATCTGAAGGAAACCAGGGCTGGAGGAGATAAGGCATAAAATAACACTTAGCGTGGTTAACGCTTTTGAGGATCCTGCTGCATCAGACCCAAGGTTTTCCTCCATCCTGCCTGGCGGGTACGTCTTCAGCAGGATTCAGCACAGTGGTACCCAAATTATCAACCCAGCCTGTTCGTGGCAAACAGCGAGATCAAACTATCGTTGCCACAGCCTAGATCTCCTGCTCCTCAGCATGGTCCCACCTGCTCTGTTCTCAGAATTGGAAGGGACCTTAAAGATCATCCAGTTCCAACCCCCCTGCCCTGGGCAGGGACACCTCCCACCACACCAGGTTGCTCCAAGCCCCATCCAGCCTGGCCTTGAACCCCTCCAGGGATGGGGCAGCCACAGCTTCTCTGGGAAACCTGGGCCAGGGTCTCACCACCCTCAAAGCAAAGATTTTTTTTTTCCTAATACCTAGTCTAAATCTCCTCTCTTTCAGTTTAAAACCATTCCCCCTCATCCTATTGCTCCACTCCCTTCACCCAGTCCATCTGGCCCTGCCTTGTAGGAAGTACAGACAGCCATAAGGGAAGAGGAAACACCACCATCCCAAGCTGTCAGCCCACCACAAACTCTCTTACTTGATAGCAGAGGTCCTAAAAAAGCTATGCACGCAGGAATAAATCTTCCTGGAGGCACCTCCTGGATGGGCAAGGGCAGAACCAGCCAGGATAGCTTGCTCTGACCCAGTCCCTTTCCAAGTTCCCCATACTTGAACCTTCCCTCACTCCTGGAAAGTTCACATAACATCGCTTTCATTAACCAGGACACAGCTCAAGAGTGATCAATAAAGTAGACCAAACACATAAATCTCTATTCAAACGTCTGCATTTGACAATCTACAAATGAATAGCGTACAGTAGCTGAAATAGGGCACCTATGGTCACATCTGGAAATCCTCACAGGGCAGCATCCCTCACCCTACGGTCTACAGAAGGGAAAACACACATCACCGCAGAAAAAAGGGGCAGGTTCTGTATTATGCCTTCAAAAGATGAGACTCACATTTTGAAGGCCTGAATGTGAAGGCTCCTAGCAAAAAGGAACACAGCTCCTTTCACCTTCAGGAAGCGAAGCATCCATTTATGCCCAAACCTTTCATCTCTGAAGCCACTGCTGGAGTTATATAAAGCATTTGACTAAGGACACAAAAGCATATGAACACAGCTTTATAGAGAGGTGTAGAATACTTTCAATAGCTGGTGACTATGCTCATCCAAACCACATCAAACTCGCTCCTAGCTTTCATAAACTTCAAGAAAACTGGTGTATTTTGTGGGAGATTATAACTATAATGTTCAGATACCTCAGTTTGCCAATTTTACTCAAGCTATTAACCCTTAGGAACCAGGGTGGGTTGCACCAGGCTGAGATCCAAAACCAAGCCAGGAGATCTGGTCCTATATCCACCTCATCAGAATATTGCACCTGCCTTAAAATAATGGCTTAGCTTAAAACTGCAAACATTAAAATTATGTACATAATACATTTTCTAACTGATATATTTTGGTGTTTAATAACTTAGTTCATCTACTGAGACTAACGAACAGCACACTTTGACAGGTTTGCTGAGTCACTGGGGTTTACAAAACCAGTCCTACTTTGTGTATTCATGCTGTTAATAAACTATTCAGCTGCATCTTCCCTCGTGTGTGGGACACGTGCCGGGTCCATGTCTGAAGCACACGTTTGCATTTATGCTCCAAACCCACGATGGCACGACGACAAGCAGAGACAGTCATTCTCCTGCAACCTCCTTAAATCCTTTCCCTGGACACGACGTGAACTAGAGGCTGAAGCTACGCCAAAGGCAAAGTGTGGCAAATTGACCCGGGAATGGATAGGACCGTTTTACATTAAAATTATTTCTAGCTTCCCATATAAAACTAAGGAGGAAAATAAATATGAAATTTGCCATTAAATTTCTGAACGATGCACCTCTTTCCTCTGTATTTCTCAGTCTCGGAAACCACACGGATAACAAGAGGCAACTCACCAAGGAGAATCATTAGCCCTTTCTCGAGCACGAGCCTCAAACCCAGCTTTAAAAGAAGAAAGATTATCTCCTCTTCAAAACATAGAAAACAGATTTTAATCGTTTTCTGTCATTCTGCTTTTGGCTGATTCATTGCTGTACACAGACATGTTTATAAGCGGCAAAGAACAATGCTGAGTTTATTCAGAACTGAGTTATTAGTTATTATTAGTTATTATTAGTCCAGCTCATCCTAAAGCTGTGGGAAAATTAGCACAGGGATTCAGAAAGGATAAAGAAAGACCGTTTTGACGAGTACCGGTCAAAATATTTCTGAAGATTAGAAATCCAGGCATTTTCTTAAGACAATGAAACAGATTTAACAGTAAAACATTCTCATGGCTGGTTAAAATGCTGGCTAACCCAACAGAGAATTGCACTGAAAATAAAATAACTTCTTTTTATGTTCAGCAAATGTTTTTGCTAATAACCATTTAAATTTATTCGTAATAAGATTTTTTTAAAATATTTTACAACAGAGTGGACTTTCATTATTTTACATATCGCTGTCACATTTTGCTGACAGATCAGCTGGGCTTCAGTAAGAAGCATCTCTGGAAAATCACACCAAATGGCTCTTGCTGGTGATTTTTTTTTTAACACTTCTAAGCGCAGAATCAAACATTAAACACCAAACTAAAATCAAAGTAGTATTTCTATTTCTTATGGAGCTGACCTTTTTTTAATAGGTAGGATTCAACTCCACACGCTATAACAAAAGTGACTTTAATTTATGTATTTGATCCTCGAGAAGGATCTGCTCTCGGTATATTTAAACTGTCAACTTCAATCTACATTACGTCCTGCCGTAATGTTCCCAGTATTTCATGAGCAGATCTATTTTCTTTGCAGTTGTGTCTTCTCCTTGCCTGCCTTGCTGTAACAAACACTTTGTTCTCTCTTTCTTTGGGGGTGGGGAGGAGGGGGGAGGGAGGAATTGAAAAAAAAAGTAGAGAAGTAAAAGTCTGAATCATCCCCAAAACAGTTTGTGCATATATCTTATCAGAGAAGTCTCCAGATGGACTACTAATCTCCTGAGACTTTTTGTTTGTAATGAACCAAAAATCACAGAATCATGGAATGGTTTGAGTTGGAAGGCATCTTCAAGATCATCCAGTTCCAACCCCCTGCCCTGGGCAGGGACACCTCCCACCACCCCAGGTTGCTCCAAGCCCCATCCAGCCTGGCCTTGAACCCCTCCAGGGATGGGGCAGCCACAGCTTCTCTGGGCAACCTCTTCCAGTGCCTCACCACCCTCACAGCAAAGAAGTTCTTCCTAAAATCCAATCTATATCTCCCCAAAGATGTAGCACTTGAAGAGATACAGTCCACTAAAAATAATAGTATTCCTATTCTAATCAAATAACTTTATTTCAAAACTGAGTATAAAATCATATATTAATTCAACATCCAAGTTAATATTTAGACGGGTTTGAAAATTTAAACTACCTTAGTAACCCAAATATATTTCCAAATTAAATTTAGGCACATAAATGTCATTCATGATCAATAAGACTGAGGGTACAGTATGAAGACATTGGACCTTAAAAACGGAAAACCCCACTGTGTAACCACACACGCTTTTAGAAATCAAACACATTTAAGAATCCAGCTACTGGGAAAAAAATGTCCTTTGAAAATGGGAAAAATATGAACCCCGACCAACTCAGGAACCAGACTGGCTGAAGAAATTAGGCGCCAGTTTTCCTTCTCTGTGGCAATAGAGGGTTCCTTCTGTTTTTAAGTGTATTCTTCATGCAGGAAGGACACAACTACACCGTTTTCTCTATAATAACACGAAGAAAGAAACAGTTATTTCTGTGCCTTTTTTCCTGAGTAACTGTTGGGCAGGTTTCTAAAGAATTTCTGAAGTCAGCCTTGTCAATCTTTGATTCCAATGAGAACATGGTCCCTGGACACCTCCTTTAACCCAGTGGTAAGAGCAGCAGCCGGGACACAGGAAAACCCTCCGTGAACTCACACTGACTTATTCTCAGAAGGGGTGGAAGGAATAACAGGAGAGATTTAAACTAGTCAGGAGGAAAACAGGCACAACGGAACTTTAAGCTGTGTTCTCACCACAGATAATGTCACCGAGCAGTTTGTGCAACTGGAATTAGCACTCTTTAATCAGAAAATCCTGGTTTATTTTCAGGGAAAGGAGAACTTATTTCAGGTAAAATGGTCAGATTCTTGTTTTCTGTCTTTCCTTTCCCGAGGAAAGCATAGCACAGACCTGTCAGAGCATCAGAAGGGTGGCCTTTTCACACCAGCAGACCTACCTGCAATATTGTCTTAATGGCCAAGAGGAGCAAAGGGGAAAGAGCAGCAGCAACAGCTACTTCTACAGATTCCCTTGACAGGAATTTTCTAACTTTATCATCTAAAAGCCAGCTGCCTAAATGTCAGCCAGTCCCCTGGGCTCCTTTATAGTCGCAGGAGAGAGAAAGGCACCTCCAGAAGGCAATTCATCTCATCCTAAAGTAGGTATCTAAGACAGGTTCAATGAATCACTATCTCATTTCTTTCTTATCCCATAGCTATGAAGGGAATGTGACAAGTAACTTTTAGATGCCTGAGTCTGGTCAAATGAATCCTGCCCTCGAGTCATTTTTCATTCCGCTCTGAAATTTCACTTTTGGGTTTTCTTCACCTTGGTGGTCTTTGGGTCTTGGTTCCCCACTGCTGTCAAGCTCAATGGTGCCTGACCTGACCTCACTCACTGGTCCAAGCCCACTGGAAGATCCTCTTCGCTGTGAACGATCTTTGGATGGGAGCTGAAGGGAAAAACAATACAAGGGCAAAGACCCTCATCAAGATTATTAAAGAAGAGCAAGTGGTAACTCCAGTAAGTTAAGTAGCAGAACATCAAACTTTGATGTTCTTTACATAAGTCAATCAAAAACTCAGAGAGCTTTATCATTTTCTAATCAGAATTAACAAGATAGAGCCGCAACAAAATGTACCATTACTGGAATTTCATTATTACGCAATGCCATACTTTTATTATTACAATGTAAAATAACATTCAAATCTCTTGGTCCAACATGGATATTAACACCAAATAAAAAATAAGTAAGTAAGAGGAGAAGTTGAATCTTTAAGACAGGGTCAATGTATTGATCAGCCCACTTCAGAAGGTTAGCAGCTTTTTGACCTCATAGCTTGTGCTGTCATACATAACTTGATAAACTGCACCAAAATTGCTCCATACAGCGGTTTTTCACTCCTGGCCAGTAAGAAAGACTCTTGCAATACAGATTTCTGAGAGAGTCTTACACCTCTCGTTGGCCTTTCTGCAACAGACTGATAAAAAATGGACTTTCAGCCCGAATTCTTCAATTCCTTCTATTGCCAAGTTAATCAGAGTTTTATTAGATTTGGGCCACGAGTGAAAATATTGTTGTTTAAACAGCTCCATGCTTGTCATTGAAGCAAAATCACCTGATAATTAGCATGATTTTTTTTTCTCCTGAGAAGAGGATCATTTGAGCATATAAACAGTCCACTATTTCTAGTATCATAGAATGGTTAGAGTTGGAAGAGACCTTAAAGATCATCGAGTTCCAACCCCCCTGCCATGAGCATGGACACCTCCCACTAGAGCAGATATCATACAGCAGGATCATAAGAAAGTAAATATAGCAGAGGTTGCATTCACTGACAATGTATGAAAACGTTCTCAAATTTTCCACTCCAAGGTGAGTATTAAAGATTCCTTACTGAAATAAAAAAAAAAAAAGGAAACTTTTTTGTAATTTATAGTCAAAAGTGGCTCATTCACGCTTGAAGTGAATGGCTAAAGTTGTGTAAACAATGGAATCCTCATGAACTCTGGAAGCATACCTGAGAACTTCCAACATTGCAGATTCAGAAGGTTAAGAATAGGAATAAAAGCACCATTGCACTCAGATTTGCAAAACAACTTTCCTTATAAATAACAAAAAGTTTGTGTACAAAACCCATCCATGGCTTAAAACAGTTTCTAAGCAATGATTAGAAGGACGGAAAACAATTCACACTTTGAGTTCAGGTGTGTCTACCAACACATGCTCCTCTCCGCCTGGCTATATGAATCTACAAGTCAAACACCAGTGTGAACTTCATCAAATCAAACTTTGATGTTCTTTACATAATTCAATCAAAAACTCAGAGAGCTTTATCACTTTCTAATCAGAATTAACAAGATAGAGCCGCAACAAAATGTACCATTACTGGAATTTCATTATTACGCAATGCCATACTTTTATTATTACAATGTAAAATAACATTCAAATCTCTTGGTCCAACACGCATATTAACACCAAATAAAAAATATTAGCCAAAGAAATGGAAAGCAGGAAACTATTCCTAATGCTTCTCTGTCTTAGAGTAAATGGATGATTTAAATCTCCAATTGAACTCTGTTTTTCCTACTAGTAATCTCGTAATGAACACTGACATTTTAAATCTAGTCAAATAACTGTGAAGTGTTTCTTATGATGTTTTTATTACCTTTGCTTTCCTACATATATGTATATGTAACTGTTATACTACTCAGGTGGATTTTTAGTATGAAACCTAATCATATTACTGCCACGGGCAGGGACATCTCCCGCTAGACCAGGTAACCCATCCTAGGACAGTTCATTCAGGTTAAAATTTCTCTCTCCAACTCTGTCCCATAGCAACTGTTTTGAGAAAAAAAAAAAAAA
>VZRU01004954.1:0-10714 GCA_013398155.1 Pedionomus torquatus | reverse complement strand
AAAGAGGACATGAATAGAGTGATTTCTCCACGGTCCCAAGCAACCAGCAGAGTTCTTGAGACTCCCTCTTCAGGAGGTCATATCCAGACTCTGTCCTCCATTAATTCATCACACAAAGAGTTATGAACCCATTTATGAATGCATTTATCCTAATGTAAATGCAGGAAATAGTTGTGATGGATTCCATACGTTTTGTTCAACATTTGCTCCTTATTTTGTGTTAATGCAGCACACTTCCAGAGAATGACCAAAAAGGACCATACAGACTGGGCTAAAACACACAATGTCACTGAAACTACGCTTGGAAGCCAGGGACCTGCCTTCAACACTGCACCAGGTGGTGGAAGATTTTTTTCTTAAGATATTTTTTCTATCCTGTTTCGCCAAGTCGGTTTATTTTATTAAAATAAAAATAAAAAGATCAATTCATCTAGTTTTATTCGGAAAAAATGCCCACTTGACTTTCCCAGAAGCATGGCTATTAAAAAAAAATGCCGAAATAATATCAATTGACTTTTGCTTTTTACTTCCAGAAATGCTAAAATCTTGATGCGAAGGAACCAGGTACACGTGAACCGCAGTGAAACAAGATCTTAACACTTCAGAGATGGAAACATTCATACCTGATTGTAATCCAACTCCCATCTTACGGACCAAGGCCTTCAGGGAGCAGGACAAATCCACAGCATTCTTCTAAATGCCAATTTTGTGGTTTGACCTCTGGCTTGGGTATCAGGCAAAAAAAAAAAAAAAATGAAACACATCCACACAACTCCCTGGTGGTCACATTAATGCAGATGCTGAAAAGAATCCATTTTTTGATTCAAAGCCACGGCGAACTCAGGCAAACATAAAAATTACTTTCACATGTACCTTTCCCTGTTAAAAGGGAGCTTAGGCAATACATTGCCAGTCACTTTAGAAAATGCTTATTGCTCATTGTTGCTTTATGTTAATTCTACGTTGTTTGATCATATTACACTTTTATACAGCGCTTTCAGATCCGAGGATAAAAAGCAGTAGCTAAAAATCTTCTATTATCATTTCCATTGCAAAGGATTCAGAAAACGTGTATCTTTTTGTATGAGAGGGACATAAAGTATCCACCAGGGCTATAGAACCTGGCTTTAAATACGAATATAAAGTAGTTACTGAAAATTTCAACACAGGTCTAATGAAATCATTAACACAGAGAAAGTACACGCCTATATTTTGCAAGTAACCCATACATTTTCTTTTTTAGCACTGCTTAAATAGGAGAAATCCTGCTGGAATCACTCTCCAGAAGCACAGCCCTCTCATCTTCTCCAGCTCCTTTTCATACCGTTATCACAAACAGCATTTATATTCAAAACTCATTTCTCTGCCTAAGAAAAGGCAGTCATGTGTCTCCAGGTCTTAACACTGGACTGAAAGTCAACAAGAAGACCCCAGGGCCTTGGTGCCACTAGAGCCACCCAACAGAACTTTCTACCAAACAAAACCTCTACACTCTTTGGGCCAAGCAGAGCCCCTAGGCTTTGACTGGATCTCCAAAACAGAACCTGTCCTGCACACCAGAGTTTACCAGTGGATTATCTAAGAACCATAGAATGGCTTGGGTTGGGTCCTTCAAAATAAGTCATAGAATCACAGAATGCTTAGAATTGGAAGGGACCTTAAAGATCATCCAGTTCCAGCCCCCCTGCCCTGGGCAGGGACACCTCCCACCACACCAGGGTTGCTCCAAGCCCCATCCAGCCTGGCCTTGAACCCCTCCAGGGATGGGGATTCCACAACTTCTCCAGGCAAACTCTTCCACCACCCTCACACCAAAGAAGTTCTTCCTGAGATCTCATCTCAGTCTCCCCTTTTTCAGTTTAAAACTGTTACCCCTTGTCCTATGGCGCCCCTCCCTGATCAAGAGTCCCTCCTCATCTCTCCTAGAGCCCCTTCAGGGACTGGAAGGAGCTCTAAGGTCTCCCTGGAGCCTTCTCTTCTCCAGGATGAACTCCCCCAGCTCTCCCAGCTTGTCCTTACAGCAGAGGGGCTCCAGCCCTCCCAGCACCTTTTGGCCACGTGGCTGATACTTCACGAGGAAGGCTGTAAAGCTGCCTGTGCATTATTAACAAGGTTTTTTCGACCCACTTCGTTCCCATCGGCACACGACGCCGTATGTAATACGACTCTAAATTCAGAGTCATTTTCATACAGCGCAGATAAAAAAGGATGAGCAGTGAATTTCAAGCGCTTTCCCGCAGATGGCAATGCAGTGCAAAATGCTGTTCCATTTCCTCACACTCAGATAAGAAAGTATAAATGTCAAATAAACTGGAGATTGAAGAAAAATGCAAAAAAAAGTTAGAAACCAGTGCCTAGACGGAGCTCAGCAACCCCCATTTTGTCCCTTGTTATACAACAGGGTTTACTGCAAGCCAGTGGGTTGATTCACTGGAACGTGTCACTCCAAACCACTACATTCTGCAATCTCTTACTGCCATCTTATGCCATTTTTTGTCACTGCACAGCCCATGACATACTAAAAACGGTCAACAAAATGCTTTCTCACATACAGCATCTCCTTTCATAGGTGTTTATCACCCTATCGGCTCATTTATCAACTGGCCCTCTTTTCCACACCTCCAAATTCTGCCAGAAAATCGTCANTTTTTTCTCTCAAAAATTACACTAAATGGCAGTTTGGGGTGTCTGTCTTGAATTCCAAATCAAATTTCCAATTGATGGGTAAAGGAACAGTGCTGGGTGCCTCACTGGCAAAGCATGAATTTAGAACCTAAATTCTAAGACTTAAAGGAGTTTTTCTCCTTTTCTGGTCCCATCAACTCTAACAAATCTTCCAGCAGCCAAGATATTTCCCCAGCACTCTCTGTAAAAAAACACTCCATTTTAGTTCTGCTCTAGACATTGATGATTGGAGTTTAGTAAAGAAAGTATCTTGCGGCTCATCTATTAGAGTAAATAGATTCATTTCACTCCCATTCCCTTCTCCCACTCAGTTTTGGTTTTGTTCTTCTTGGTGCTGCGCTGATGAAAATTAAAATAGGGCTCAGCTTCTCAATACAGCCAATGCAAACAACCCTCCTGAATCACAGCAAATTCCACATTTTATGCCACATAAACTCCCATTTTCGTAAAAAGCATTGACTTCAGCCGTTCCCAGCTACTGTAATTCCCAATCACAACCTTGCAAGACAGCTAACATCTGTATTGATTTTTCAGTATGTGCTGCAATAATTCCTTTTAAAGACACGTCAGTGATCACTCACAATGACGACGCGATATCAAATGAGAGCTGCAAAGTATTTCATGGTTTGGCTTTCCCTAATGCTGGAGCAATTCCCACATCCCACTTAATAACACATACACAGGAGAATCAACTAATGCACTGGGACCCTACCGTCTAAAAAGCAGAATCATCTTCTTCTAGGCTCGGTTTCCTGACAGACTAGTATTTGACTAATATTCCTCAGAGAGGACAAACTGATGTGATGTTCTCCACTCTTAGACAGCATTTGGCTCCTGCCAAAACCCCTCTGGTCTGTGGCACGCTCTGCCGCGAGGAAATCAAAACGGTTATAAGTCGCTGGTTTCTGCCTCCTTGGAAGGAAAAGGATGCAGAATCTAACCTTGAAAACTCCCCAAATATGCCAGATTGGTACAAACACAACCATGTGGTTGATCTCGCAATTATATATTTTCCTTCACATTTGTAAAACTCCTTGTGGTCTGTATTTTTAAACATAATTCACCATTTCAGGTGCAAAATAGGGCCCCTGCTGTAAAAAAAGGACTATTAGAATCATACTTAGGGTCATTACAGTATTGATGCTTTTTTCCCCCTCAAACTAAACACAGTTATTTAAAGATCTTATTACTACAGAAAAAGAGAAACCATAGAGAAAAGTGGCGTGGATTAACAAGGCCAGACTATTTCTCCTGAAAATTGCATGTAAGTACAGTTGGCAGCTATGAAGTTCAGCTAGTATTAAAATAGCAAAAATACACTTAATTTTTTTAAAACAAAGTATAATATCATAGAAAAATAGAATCATAGAACGGTTCAAGTTGGAAGGGACCTTAAAGATCACCCAGTTCCAACCCCCCTGCCCTGGGCAGGGACACCTCCCACCACACCAGGTTGCTCCAAGCCCCATCCAGCCTGGCCTTGAACCCCTCCAGGGATGGGGCAGCCACAGCTTCTCTGGGCAATCTGGGCCAGGGTCTCACCACCCCCACAGAAAAGAGCTTCTTCCCAAGATCTGATCTCAATCTCCCTTCTTCCAGATTAAAACCATTCCCCTTCGTCCTAGGGCTCCTCTACCTGCTCAAGAGTCCTTCCCCATCTCTCCTAGAGCCCCTTCAGGGACTGGAAGGGGCTCCAAGGTCTCTTCAGCCTTCTCATCTCCAGGCTGAACACCCCCAACTCTCTCAGCCTGACATGATATATATGACATATTTATATGTGCTGAGGGGACTGAGATTATTTAGGGAGGAATTCAAACTTCAAGCTAGGTTCACAGACATTCTAGTGCAGAGACCTACAATAAATAAACTCAGGAACTTAACTTCAATAGCGAGCAAACGCATACTCTAAACCAAAGATGAGGCATTTGTATTGCTGAGGAGTATTCTACACATCCTCAGGTATGCAAAAAATGCCTATGTAAATTTTAAGAAAAAAAAAGCACCAGTTTCTTAGTATAGAGAAAAAAATAATGAAGTCTCTCTATTACACTTTGAAAAATACAAATTACAGTTTGAAGACCAGAAAAACCACCCAAGTCTTTTTCCATGCACTTTCCAAGGCTTTGGAACTGATCCCAATTGTTATTTTACATAAGTGTTTAAAAAATGTTGCTCCCACGGCATTAGGAACCCCAACATCAGTCTGCTCCACAGCTATTTCGCAACTGCTTAAAAGTTTCTTCACAAATCAGTCACCTCTACTTCTGAATTAATTTTACACTTCGTAGCAGTACTGGAAATCTCCGAATTCATAGTCCAAGCATGCACGCAAGTGCTCTCTTGAGACGGAGCTTTCAGATAATAGGCCTTTCTACCTCACTAGAACTATCGCCCTGATACCATCTGCTTTGACAGCTTTTCTTCCATGATCCCTTTTCCTGGCATTTGCTATACATTGTCCTCCTGTCTCTGCAGGTCTTACCTGCTCCATTTGCTCTCTCTGGCACTCGGCCATTTCTGATTAGGAAGCCTCCAGAGCTCTTCAAAAGCGTTTTTGTAAGCAATTTTTCCCGTGAATGTTTCCTCCTGGCTGATCTTTGAACTGTGATTCGGCTTTTCACCCGCTGTACCACTTAACATTTCCACCAACCCAGCTGCTGTTGCAATTGCAGTGGCTATTCTAAAAGTATCTGTCTCCGACATTCCTGCAAAACTGTTGAGATATCATTTCTTTAAATCTCGGTTACTAAGTGATCCACTCTGGGTGCTTAGTTACTCATTCACAAGTCATGGTACACTACTTCAATTCTAAAGCCTAGAAAAATCTTCTATATCTAGGATATAGACAAAACCCAGGATATTTAAAGGCAAGAATTCAAACCCTCATGCTGGAAAGAAAATGAGGGGTTACAGATGAAATCTTGACAAAACCAGAGAGAAAACACGGATTTCTGCTGCTCTTTCCAGTAACCTCTTATGTGTGAAGAAAAAGTCTTGGCACAAAAGTTAGGGAGACATTTCTAACACTCTCACTTGGTTGAGTTTAAGGTTGTCACTGTGTCACTATCTAACTTTCATTCCCCTGAGCTGATGAAAGCACTCATCCTCCCTTGCTGTCACTTGCCCCAGTCTGAACCTCCCATCCCCGCTGCCTCTTCTCACCCAAAATCCTTGCAAGTCATAATTCAGCTCATTTCTGAATTGACATACCCTGCCATAGCCATTCTTACATCTCTTGCTTCCAGCACCCGCAACTTAATCTTTAGATATCTATATTTAAAACAAGCATCTGTTAGGTGCACCTTTACAGCAGTTTTGTACATTCACCATTTCAGATGAGTAAGCATAATTAACAATAATCTTAAAGTCATTCAGGAGATCCACAACGAAACCAGTGTCACACCTTGCTGCAAACATTTAAAAGATGTGAAGCAGTGCCGTGAATTTTCTTTTAAAAAAGATGAAGCTCATCCAGCAACCAGCCTAGAGTTAATGCCACCAGTTCTTAACCCTTCCCTCCACCCACCGTGTAATAGTGAGATCCCAGCTGAATTGATGGCTTAAGGGATGAAAGACTAAGGAAAGGAAATCTTCCATCTGTTTATAATTAAACTATGGATTTCCTTGATGCAGGAGATTCAAATCACAGGGTCGAGTCTAATACTGGCTGCTTGGGTAATTTTAGGAAAGCTAACACTTTGTTACATCACAATCCCAATTAATCTTATGCTTTAAGACACTAAACGGTAATATGTCACCCCTGCTGGAAAAGAAGCTGGTTTTTCCTCCATGTCAGAGCATGGTGACACTGAGACAGGTTCAGTGTAGGTAAATAAATAAATAACACGTAAGGGAAAGAGCACCTTTTAATTAAAAAGAAATAATTTTCTAATTCAAAGTTATGGAGACAATTTTTAAGTATTGATTTTAAAAGTAGTCTATTTTCCATTGTGTAATTTCCATTATATTAACAGAAATGCCAGTGAGGGAACAAATTCTAGTAATAAGATGGATAAATCTGCCTGGGGGAAAAAAATGAGAAGTCTACATGTATGTTCATTCACAGTCATTGTTCACTTCTAAGAAAATATAAAAATATAGACAGGAAAAAATAGATGATTATTTCCTTCCTAACTCACAAAAGCTCAGATGGCATTTTAAATCGTGACAAACTGAAACTTAAAATCATTAAGCATGTAAATTTTAATTGAGTTGCTTATAGTATCCTAAGCTACACTTTAATTATCAGATTCTGCAAGATAACTATCCTTAAGTTATGAATTTCTTTATAATTTATTCTGAAAATATCGCTTCCTTTGACATATAAACTTTTGACAAAGATTTAGAGCTTCCAGAGAATAATTCCAGGCCATTTCCTCACAAATGCATTACTGAAGATCACTGCTCATACCCTTGAACGGAGACTGACTTTGTTAATTTTTAGGTGCTGCAGAGCACGGAACACGAGACATTTCAGTGACATCTACCACCAAGACCAGACACAAATCTTATTTCTACTCATCTTAACCCAACTTTCTCTCTGACAGTGTTATTAATATCAGTATGTTCCATGACTTAGAGCTTCATTCAATTGTGACCAAAGACAACCACAGTCTCTTCACCGATTTCAGTACCATCTGTTTTAAGTTCTTTACACTTTTACAGATAATGAGGTTCTGCTGGGGTTTTTGCACATGTGTTTTTGCACACTCCTGCATTCGAGGAGCAGATGAAACCTATCAGCTCGCTTCATCAACAGCTAGCTACAGTCAGAGAACAATTTCACTGCTCTAGAAAAATAGAGTGAAGAAGTCTCCATGTTTTTATTAACAGGATCAATTTAAAACTAGAAACAGTCTGATCGCATCCGAACTCAGCCTGAGTCTGTAGTTTTGTATGGAGTTATTTCCAAAACCACTTTATCTTGTTAAATCACTGTTTAGGAACAAGCCCGAGAGGAAAAGAAATGAGAGATGCCTTTTCTGAACCTGTGAGATGCTGAGCTCTTTAAAAGAAAGTAAAAACGTAACAAATCCATTACTATTTCCCAGCAACACTGCCACTTCCCATTCTCGGGCTGCAAATTCTACTCACAGGAGCGGGCCTTCCAGTAGGAGCATCTAGAGAAGAGACTCACTGACCCACTCCTGGAGCTACAGAAATTGTCAGCAGCCCTAGAAAATTCGGTAGGCAAGGTCAGAGAAGAGAAATACCTCCTGTCTTTCTTGATAAACCTCCATATGTTGTTAAAAGGAAAACCTTTGCCTTAAAATTGTCACCCACCACACCTACTGTGAGCCCCAGTACACTCCCTTCAAGCCTCTACAAATCTCAAGCTATCATCACTAGTCCGTGGGGGGTAAAAAGCTTCCTGAGGACTCACATTTCCTTAAAATACGAGATTTCACAGAAATCATTTAAGTTCTGCATTGGTTCCAGCTTCTCCAGTCCATTTTGATCTTGGAAATAAAACACCAGCAAGGATAGGACTACTAATTTTCTTCTCTCTTTGTCCCATGTATATTTCTTCTTAAAAGATAAAGAAATGTTCCAAGTAAAAGTTTGGAACTCTTTGGTGATGACTACTAAGCTAAGAATTCAGTAATTTAGAACTCTGACGCATTTCTTTTAAAATTGGAAGAAGAATTTTCTGTTTCCTCAGATCCAACCTTCTCAAAATTGAGTGGCACACAGCTTTGGAAAGGTAACAAATCTGGCTGACAGGGGGCATGTATTTGCCCTACAGAGTTATTGTCAGCATCCTGTGAGTGGGCAACCGACCAACTTCGCATAAAAACAGCGCAAGGAATAACCAAGCAATACGCCATACGATGAATACGACTCGGAGTCTCTATTCATTAAATGTTTTGCAGTACAAAAGTCAGCATCTGAGACACGTGACCAGAAGATATCATCAACACAGCCACCAAAAACCGTCTTTTCTTAAAAAAAAAAAAAAAGCCTTTGGCAGCAGTTTTAACAGAGATTTCCTTGTCACACACATTCCGAACCTCAAAATTCTTACCTCACTCAATAAAACCAGCTCCGTTGCTAGAAGTCGTAAGCAATGGTGCACTTCCCTGCTTCCAAACACAAAACCATCCATTTCCTAAGGAAAAAAAATCAAACAAATCCCATACGCAACTTGGCACTTTCTCCACCTCTTCATAGTCTGTAGGTACTATTTCAATTTTTTTAATTCAAGTTAGCAGAATGATATTCCCAATTAAATTAGCTTTTCCAACTCCGAAATGACAGTTTAATCCATCATTTTCAAAAATGCCTCCTACTCAAATTGTAAGTCAGCAAAAGCTTATTATCCATAGATTTGTCTTTATATTCAAATTCTGAGTGACAGATTCTCAATATACTTAAACTGGAGCTTCGCAAAGTACCCTTAAAGACTGCAAAGTAAAAATGTGGCTATAGTCATTAAATTATCTGAAGTGTATGTTTTTACAGTGCGTGCTAACTGCTCAATAACGATGGACCTCATTCCAAAAAAAAAGGTATTTTTCCATAGATTAACTTCTAATCAAGGTAATTTTGTAAGTGGTCTTAGAAAAGGTCTTCTAGGATTCACCCCATTAAGCTCCTCATGCTATTTTTTGGTAATGTTTCTACAAGACCCACTGTGTTGCCAGAAAAGTAAAGATCATGTAGCACTGAATTTTGAAGTGCACGTGTATGTGAGTGTAACTTTGGTCAGATTTTGTCTGACCCAGGCTCTCTTCACAAAGAGGCAAATGACTTACAATCAGTGGTTACATCAGAATAGCCTTGAACAAACAAAACCAATCTGGAGAGTACATGATTTGGCTTCATTACATTACCCAGCACTTCTTTAAAAGCTTCAGTGATGATTTGTTGATAAGCAGCCTTCAATACTTAGAGTGTGTTTATTGATGCTGTTACATATTATCTGGTAAATCCTCTAGAAGCATCTTGACTAAACAACAAAAAGAAAGTATCGCTGTGACAGACTGCTTTCAAAAGCATTTTTATCTGTTTAGTGGAAAAAATTCTGAGGAATATACGTTTCTAGTTTCCTCTGTATTTTCCTCTTTTTTATATATATTTTATTTCTTAAAGTCAGCAGTACCCAGAATTTATTCATGTAAAATCTCAAATGGATTTATGTTAAGCAACTAGGCACCAGTGTTTCCAGATTCTCTTACAAGCTTCTTCCTTGTCTTGTCATATAACTTTGATCAAAGTCGGTTACACTCAAAAATTTCAGGTGTCTCTACTTTTGGTTATTCGTGCTGAGAAACACAGAGTGTCATCCCCACAGGTAATGATGAATACCTAACAGGTTCAATCTGTTTCATTTGAAGCTTTAAGAGTTCAGAAAACCAGATTCAAAGGCAGAAGACTCAAGAAGCCATGAAGCAAACAAAAGTCTTTCTCTTAAGGCAGATGTGGTATTAACGGTGGGAAAGGAAGTTTGTCAGCTCCCTAGTGATGGGACACGAAGCAGACACCGCACCAAGAAGATTAATGGGGGGGGAGATGGTGGGGGAGGGAACAGGCTTCAATTCCCTTCGTATTTCTCTTTCCTTCCACCTCCAAGGAAGCTGTAAACAAGGACTTGTAAAATGAGGTCTTGATGTCTTTACGCTTGTAGTTAGAAGGAGAGTAAATAGCAATATTTATCTGTATCACGCCAGGCAGACTTCGCAATGTTTGTAAACTGAACCAGCCTCTATGCCCGATTCCAGGCTCCAGGTGACCAAAACACAAGGGACCACAAACACATAACAACACACCCCTCTTCTGTGAGCCTCTGAGAAGCAGAGGGCAGCAGTAGCAGGACTCAGTGAGACGCTACCAAAGCTACCGTGTGAGAGCTGCAAGGCCCCTCCACAGAGATGCGACACGAGAATGGTTTTTATTCACTCCTGGCACCGCAAAACCCCACATCCTCCCTCCACAGACAGCAACCTCCTCCAGCGCTCCCCCTCACGGGTTGCTCCACACCTTAATATGCCGAAAAAGAAAAAAAAATAAGATAATAGATCAAAAAACG
>VZRU01004953.1:140405-185025 GCA_013398155.1 Pedionomus torquatus | reverse complement strand
TAAAAAAAAAAATATATATATATATAAAGGATGACTGTGGAAATGCCAAAATGAAGCAAATCAAGTCTTTGGAACAATGTCTACCCGTTCTGACAGGCCATTGCATTGACTGCTTCAGAGAATACAGTGACAGAGCAACCAGCACTTTCTGCTGCCATGTGAAGGAGAGCAGAGCAAACCCTGCATGGGACCAGAGGAGACAAGTGTCTTGCTCTGGCTTGCAGCACAGGATGGAATACTTTTTTCTAAAAGGAGGATTACTCTGGCACAGAAGCCGGCACATATGAGGTTTGAGAAGTCACAATGTGCATGACTTACAGAGTTTTCAGTCAAAAATGTAAATAAACGAGTCTCCTTGCACTTAGTTCTGCTTTCATCACCTCAATTTTTAGGTAGACACCCCATTGTCCATCCCCTGGCCTGCTCCTCTTTGGAAATACCTTTCAGCCAGAGTTCTGGACGTTTTTAGCAACCTGAGGCAGATGTGTAAGACCCGTATGTGTAAGAACATTTGCATACCTAGTTCCCACCAAAACTCTTAAGGAACTATTAAGTATCTTTGAAGATCTGTCTATGTCTCTATCCATCAAAGCTTTTATAAAGGGGAAGAAACAATACCCAATGGATGGCAATCTTAGGTGATACAACAGTATTTCAGTTTATGCACTTCAGTACTTCAGTTAAAGTCGAGATCCTTGGGGTGACCTAACCTGGCAATGAAATCAGCAACACCCAGTGTTCTGGAAATGGCATCAAGCTCCTCCAGAATCCTGCCATCTGAACAGCTTGCCACCTTTAAGCAGAGGAAGGAATAAGAAACAAGCAGTAGTTACCCAGATCTTGATGGCTGAGGGTCAGCTTGACAAAGGTATGAAGAGATTTCAAACCGGGGTTGATTGCAGGTGGGAAACAAATTATATATGATAATTAGGTCAATGTTGGTTCAGCCAATGGCCTGCTTCTGCATTTGGTGTGTTCAGTTCACCTTGAACGAACTGCGGAGCAGATATTAAACCTGTAACTAGAGTATGTAGCTGAGGAGTCTGAAAACAGAAGCACAGACCTTTGAAGCTGTTAAAAAGAGATGTTGGGTCAAGTGGTACCAAGGTGATCTGTGCTGGCTGCATAAAGTGATCAGCAGACCACTAAAGTGGAATAGATGGTTACAAGAAGTCATGCTTCTGAGAGGCCCGGTGTCCCCCTGTAACTCATCTTCTTGGCAGGAGACAGAAGCGGGCATTAGGCAGGGCTAGGGGCCCTGGGGTTGTCCTGATTCAGTGCAGGTGCAGCCCAGGTTACATAGGTGGGTGGTGAAAAAGAGGTTGATTTGCTCCTGAACAAATCTTGTAACAGAGTAACTCCTAGTGGAGAAAAAGTAAAATAAAATCCTGGTACAGCTTGCATGTTTGAATTCAAAGAGGTACGCTCAAGGGCTGCTGGGGCAGAAACATGCACACCTCCAGTCCTGGGTGGGATGGTGCTGGGATGTAGCTGCTAATGGAAGCTGAGGCCTGTTTCTTTCTCTGGTAATTAAGTAGTTCCAGTGTTGGAAGCAAGCCTGTCAAATAATCAAAATGTAAATAATTGTGTTTTTTAACACAACGTGTTAAAACGTGAATTATTTATTCATTTTAATTGTTGACTGTGGATGTGATATAATATATTAAGTATCATGGAAATGCAGAGGTTTCTTGAAGTGAGGCAGCATGAAGACCAGAATGGAAGCTTCCTTTCGCTGGAACTGTGAAATGCAGGCAGGCTGGGCCGTGCTCACTGTATCTTGAATAGCAGAGGGCAGACCAAGGGTTAATGAACACAGTAATTCACGCTGATGGAAAACTCAAGAGACTGCAGCCTCACGAATGGGCTTTTTGCCCCCACCCTGCCCCGAGCTTCTGGCTTGAGATGCAGTTGCCCCCAGATGGTCCTTATGTTTCTTGCTGTGCCAGTAGTTGACCTTTGTTGGAGCATATGGGCCTGCGTGGGGCTGGGCATCTGGTTAACTGGTTCCTTTTCCCAGTAAGAACAGCGGTCTTGTGAACACAGCACCGAAATGTGCGTGTCTCCTCTAGAAGCGTAGTGCCTCTGAGCTACTACAGAAGACTTTTTTCTCTTTGTCGAAGTAGAACTATGGTTAAAGAGAGCCAGGCAAAACTGAGAGCAGACCTGCTTGGCTGCTTTAATCTGATCAGCAGAAATATCTGGCTGGCCTTAACTCATGTGTTTTTCTTAGTGGGTAGAGCTGCTACCTTGGTTAAAGGAAGGTGGGCAAATGTACATGGCATAATCACAGCAAATATTCAACTGATTCTGTTGTGAAATGTGTAAGGGTTTAGGGAAAAAGCAGGTATTTCCACACAAACTGCATTTTCTCAGCCCAAAACAGCAGGTGAGAGCATCAGCAGACATATTTTTGTCTGGGTATAATTAATTCTGTAATTCTACACTGGTATCTGTACACAGCGCTGGCAGTTTTTACGGATTTTACAGTGTGGTCTCCTATTTGTAAATGTTTTGCTTTCCCTTATTGTAGCCTGTGCGACACTTTTCCAGAGCAGATACCCAAGTATCAGCCACTGTCCAAGGCACAAAGCAATGCACTAAATGAAAGAGAACAACAGCTTATTTTTTCCTAATCTCTTTCAGTGATACTTGTCGTAGATGTTATTACCTACCTGAGGGTTATTTCAAACAGATGCGGATGCTGGATCTCATTGACTTCCTGTAACATAATTGACTGAAACCTACTACTTTTAAGTTCCAGCTCTTTTAAAATTTTTCTTTTTCTACAACATAGCCAGCAGGGATTCTTACATGGTCATTTGCTCAGATGTAGCAGAGTGTCTACACCTTGCTTTCAAAGAGGTCATCTCTAACAGGTAGCAAGCAGTAGAAATAAATCCAAGTGCGTATCACCAGTGTGGGTCGGTTTCAGGTACCATATGCTCAGCCCCGAATTCCTCTTGTACAGTGGGAGGTTTCACTGATCCTGGTTTGTACCACGCGGTTGGTAGAAAATGCGTTTCTTGAGTGCAGGAATGATATGCAATGATATCTCTTTGTTTACTTCTGGGAGTTGGAACTAAATGATTTTTAAGGTCTTTTCCAGCCCAAACCATTCTATGATCCTATTAACTAATGGGGTAATACTTTCCCTTCATGTCCCACAGCCGGAAGGAACAATAGCTGTGTTCGACAGGCACAGCTGGGGCAGGGCAGCCTGTCCACATGCCATCGATCCAATACTGTTTGCACTAAAGATTTGAGAATGAGTTATAGGGGAGCATTTATCCCCACCCTCAGCCACTACTAATCTCAGACTAGAAGCAAGTAATAAGGTAACTCTGAAAGACCAGCTTGGTCCTGATTCTCTGTGGATCAGTTCTTTCCATAGCCCTAGGGCAAGCTGGACAGCATGGGTGAAAAGCGCTAGCTGTGAGGTGAGTCAGCCTAGAAACAGAGCTTGGGGTTGAGCGATGTGGGGGTGTTGAGGATAGACCTGTATGAGGAGCTCTTGTACTAAAGAAAAGCATATTTTTTTGTTCTGATGGGGTGTCAGTGTAGGTATCCTGCATCATGGTGGCAGCTAAAGGATCAAAGGGATTATTTGGGCTACTTTATACCACCCAGGAGATGAGGAGGCTTTGGCCCAACTTGGAATTAGGCTGTTGGACATGTAAATCTCAGGATAACTGAAGGCCTCTCAGTCAGCCTTCTTCCCCCTCTGGGAGCCTTGTGCACCCTGGGCAAGCCTCTCTGTATGGAAAAGGAGCAGCCACTGCAGCACCCACAACACTCACACACTCTGTCTGCTGGCCCTTTCAGGGGAGGGAATGGGAATACTGGAAAAGCCCCAAGGAGGTACTAGCAGAAGGGGCATTGCATTGCTCACTTGTTGGGATGGCGTTTTCCATCGTTTTTCCCAGTAACATTTTGGAACCATTGAGTTCAGGTAATTATTTACCCACTCTGAAGGCTGTTTAGCTTCAGGGTAGCTGATGGGACAGAAGCTTTAGGATGAACCAGAGCTGACAGGTTATCAGTCACCCCTTTGGCTCTTAAAGAGGACCTCAAAGGAAGCAGTATCGCCTCGAGTTCCCTTCCTTCAGCAACTACTCTTTAAAAGATGGCATTACTTGCAGTTACATGAAGACACTTCATTTCTAGCTCTGCCACTTGCAATATTCATATTCTTGCAGATCTTAGCCCTCTGCTGCTAACACAACAGTTCATCTGTTGTAGAAAAGCTTGGATTTGGGTTCAAATTGTTTTTAGAAAGCCAGAGCTGTGTGTGCTGGGGTTGGTTGGCTGTAATATCCATGCCCCATCAGGTGCAAGAAGCCACGATCATCCCACAGGGCAGCCTCTGTGCAGCATCACCGTGTTGGCAAGATTCCCTCTCTTTTTTGCTCTCTGGCTCTTGCTAAGTGTTACACAGGCGCAAAAGGTCCATGTTACAAATTAGGAATAAATAGCAGAAATAAAGTTCTGTGGTTAGAAACACCACCCTAAAATGTCAAAAAATCATTTGTCTCCAACTTTAATTTTATTTTAGCACAGTGTCATATTACCATTGTGTGGATGAAAACATTGTAATGCTGGTAGGCTCATTGCTCTTGGGGAAATTCCTGACAGGCAAGGCTGTTGTCGGTGGTGCTGTGCTGATGGCTGGGCTCTGCTGTAGGTTTGGATGATGCAGAGCCCCTTCCAGGGAACGCTTATGGGTGTTGAGGTCTGACTGGTGGTGGTGGGACTTGCTGGAACTGCAGCCAGGTCCATCTCCGGACCAGAGCCAGACTGAAGAAGTGCTTCCACCCAGGGCATTCTCCAGCTGGTGTCTGTGCCTGCAAACCAGGTAAAGATGTAGAGGGGAACCATAAGGATATTCTCCCAATTGGGAAACAAGAAGAGTCAGAGCTGCTTTTTTCATTTTTCAAAAATTTTGAGAGAGAGAATTGTGGACTTGAGTAGAGAGGGGCTTTAAGGGGAGATTTGTAAGGTGTGAGCAATTATATCCCAGTCCTTCTCCCCACCCCATCCCTAATGAAAAAAGCCATGCAATCGTGCTCCATGCATGTTGTGGATGAAACCACCAGGGCAAAGGTGCATCCCACACAGCACCCTCCCGCTGACGGCTCAGGTGTGACCGGGGGGCACATGTACATCGAACCATCAGCTGCCACTGCTGTGCGCTGGCCCTGAGCACCATTTGCCAGCAGTTTGGTCCCCGCAGCACCGTTGTTCCTGTGCCCTGCCCAACCTTTGAGGCCTCTTAGGGAGTAAACACTGTATTGTCCATAGCATTCCGAAGACTAAACCCTTTTGGGATAACCACAGTAATAAACTGTGAATGGTATTTTATAAGTAAGTGTAGATATGTATGCCGTTCTTTTGAGGTAAGGTACTACGACATATGTAGCATAAACTGGTACTGCTGTTAAATGGGTCGATTATTAACTGAGCAGCTGTGTAAGGGGTAGCTAACTTTGAATGCACTAAACCACTGTTCCTTTGAAGAGGGGGACTGAAGGTAGTTGCTGGGTACTTGTCATTTCACAGTGGGGTATGTTAAGGGGAAAATGCAGATCAACGAAAACACATTTTATAGCTTTTTAATGTTGGAAATTGATACATATTTGATACATTATTCACTATGGTTTAAATCCTCTTTTTTTTTTTTTTTTTTTTTCCCAGTTTTTTGCAAGTTTTGCCCCAACACTGTAAGCTGGAATTTCTGAAGAGTTAGCAGCCCCTTGTGTAGGGAGAGGAAAATGCAGTCTCTTTCTGAAAAGAGACATATCCAAAATGTATTTCCTGACCTGGCAGTCTTGAACTGAACTATTGACTTTTCTGATGAGGCTCACATTCTCAGGACTGGAGAATGACATCACCTTCCCCTCAAAATCAAAGGCCAAGTCCCACCTGGGAGACAACACAGAAGCAGCACTAAGCTCCTGAGCTGGTGGCATTGGTGGGTGGCTGCCTCCATGGGCTGTGCTCCCTGTAGCCAGCCCAGCCCAGGGGAACCAGCCCAACCATCTGCTGGGAGGTGGGCAAGAGGCAGAGATAGGGAGGGCCTGGGTTTTAGCCAATTCTCCATGTTCTCAAAGTGCAAAGAGACAAACCAACAATACTTCTGCCTTATGAAGTACCTTCAGAAGAGAAGTATCAGCATGTTGGGGAATAGACTCATTTCTTGCGAAGTGATGCATTCAGAGTTAGCTGCCTTTCTGAAACAAAAAAAAAAAATACAAAAACTACTGTATGTTACTTTGAAAATGTGAATAGTATTTTTATAGCTTGTTAAAGACACAGCTAGTTGCATTTGTAAATAAGGATAATGTTGCTTTTATTTTCCTTGTGGACACCATTATTTGGAACATAATTGTCCTTAGGGTTGATTTGTATATAGGTAATTTGCTTGTGATTTAAGCCTCTCCTCCCCTTTTCTTTCTCTCCCTTCCCACCCTCTGGTTTTGGTTAGAAGTACCATTTTTGGCATTCTGTGTGATTCTGTGTTTTAGCACTATTGTGGTGTGTTCAGACTTTCTGCACTTGCTTACACAGTAGGGTATGCCAATTGCGTGTGGCGTAATGTTACTTTAACCTTTAGTTTCTCATATTTTAGCGATTGAGGATTATGCACTGTTAAAATACTGACCTGGGTTAATATTAGGTACATATTTTAGCATAATTTCCCTTCTTTTCATGGTTTCTTGGTTTTCTTTTCTTTTCTTCCCTCCCCTTTTGTCATGTTTGGAGGCTGGGGAGAAACCTGTGGAACTTCTCTTTGTGTGGTTATATTTTCCGCCCCGTGTGCAGTCCCGAGTTTCTCCTCATGGTCCTTGGGGTAGAGCTTTATCTGTTTGTTAAGGCAAATGTAGACTGCGACCCACCTTGCATCAACCCACGCTCATCCCAGCTGAACAATTTGAAAACGGTTCTGCCTTTTTGTTACATGAATCTGTCAGAAATATATTTTTAATTTAATATAAATGAAATTCAATAAAATATGAAACAAACTCTCTGTGGACATGTGAAATTTCTTGCTGGGGCTTGAGCACTTCCAGCAGCACAGACTTCCCATGTCGTTGCAGGGGACCCTGCTTGGCAAAAGCCTCCTGCTGGGCACTTTGGCTGGGCCGAGGGGACATCCTGACCTCAACCTACCCCTTCCCCAGCCCGCAGTGCTCCCAGGATCTGCTGAAAGATCACCCAACCAAAACCCCAGGTCCTCTCCATTTCTCCCCACTTTACCCCTGCAGCCGCAGCACTGCATACCCCTGGGGGTGGCTCTGTGCTGGGGAGAGCCCAGTGAGCCCTTGGGCAGCCCCACACTGCAGGCAGGGAGCCCTCGGGGGGCACTGGGTGGAGAACGCCACTCCAACCAGGTTTGCTCCAGCGGTTCAGCAGCTGAGGGTCACTGGGGGAGTCGGGGAGGGCAAAAGCTGAGCAGAACCCAAGGCCATGGCAGCCTGCAAGCAGCACAGCCTTCCTGAACCCCCAATTCTGGCACCCCGGGACTGCCCAGCTCCACTGGGGTGGCGATGCTGCCACACTGAAATTTGCTCTTTCAGCAAAACCCTTCTCTTCTGAACATGGACAACCCTGCCCCGCTGCAGTGTGTGTCACACCCCCAACTTGTTATGCAGCCCGGTTGTGCAATCCTGAGCTTTAGGCCTTTTTGCAAAAAAAGGGATGGTTTCTGAACACTCTCAGGCCCATGGCCCTGCGCCCTGCTCACCTGCTGACTGGCTGCCCCTCATCAACCCACACTCACCTGCTGCAGCCCTGGGTGGAGCCAGCTTGTAGCTCATTAACAATTAACAAATTGTTCACTATGTTAGCTCACGAACAGCTTTGTTGCTGAAGGAGATACTGGGTGGGGGATTGGGGATCACGCTTAATAAAACACAGAAATGCAAGACCATAAATAAAATTCAAACAAAAGAACCACACACACCCCCGCCCAGGCACTATGCGGGCATTCACCGCCCAGGCGCTTGCCTGCCTTCACCCCAACACTCCCACCATCGCTCCCTGCCCAATTGTGTCTCGGCTTTAGCAGATCCATCTTCACATCCAGTTAGAAAAGGCATAGCTGCTGCCCACCTGACCTTCCCCAAGGAGCTGAATAAGCCTGCAGGTGCTACCATGCGCCCTCACCCAACGGCCCACCGTTGCCAGCTTATATCCCGTGATCTGCACACAGTCCCGCCACCTCAGGGCTGACAGCCCGAGCACATGGCCACTTCTCCAGTGCAGCATTCACTCCAAAAGCCGTGGTTAATCCCACAGGGTCTGCCACATACCCTAAATCAAAAAGCTCCCAGTGCCTCCAGCCTGCCTCTTTGGCCGACCACATTACCCAGGGCTCTGGAGAGCATTTCAAATTTAGCGAGAAACAGTAAAGGTCATTTAGCTCTTTGAGGTGCATCTTAAAAGACTCCAATCTCCCTGGATTGCAACTATTTGTTTCGCCAATGACCTCAACATTTTATACCCAGTAGTCTGGAAAGGTCATTGCACAGATATATACATTTTCCTAACGGCCCGGTGCGGTGCTCGCTGCAGCCTCCCTCTTTCACTTTCCTTCCCAGGTGTGGGTCATGCTGCAGGGGGCAGCCAGCCATCAGCCAGGGGGAAACACAAGCTGTTGGTACAGCATTGCATGCTGAAAAGTGCTTAGTTTTACACTACTAAGCAGTCACGCTTTGCAACTGTAGATATTGTAAGCTATATTTTCGGGCGGCAGAACTGCATCCCCATTCACCTCCACAAAGTCCTTTCTACTGCTGGTCTGCACTCAGGGACAGAAACACCACGAATGGCTGCAGCTAATTTACTGTGTCACAAAGGAAATGGTTGTCTGAAGCAAAAGTGGAGGTTTGACATAAAAACTACTGATATGAGTACAGCAGAACCTCAGCAATGAATGTTTCAGCATAAATAAAATCTAGAGACATGACAGAGATGAGTGTCGTTAAGTATCCTTCTTTGCCAAGCAGGTCTTACTTATCTGGCTGAAAAAAACACCACATAAAATCCCCACCAAAACATTAATCAACCAACTATTTTTCCAGTGAAACAATACTACTTTAAAGTCCTCTGCCATTCAGAAAAGCTCAGCAAGGACCGCTGAATTCAGGCATTAAATCTCCTATCGAAAAAGGGCAATTTAACTTCAGTAAGCAGTTTCTCAAGGATGTGAAGCTGTTCAAACCTGAAGACTCATTTCTGCAGAAAGTTGATCTTGCTGTTTAAACCCCACCCCCTCCCCCAAAAGAGCCCCCAGACCCCCTCATGCTTCCAGGGGTGTTAGGGCCTAACAAAAACACACCAACACTGGGCTTTACAAACTGGCCCATGACTGCCCAGTGTTCGGCTTACACCACCAGAAAGGCATCATCTCCTGCCACTATAACCCTGTGCACTGAGCGCACAGGGAATTGGTTTTGCGCTCTCCAAAAGCAAATTATGCAACCGCTGCTGGTACTGTAACACTTCTGCTAAGGCCTGGGACCCTTCATACTATACCAGCCCCAGAAGGCAAACAAACCACTTTAAAGCTTGCATCAATGTGCAAACTATTATGATTGTAAAGTTACTAAAGGAGTCCAGTAAACATTCAATTTGAAATATACCTCCCCACCCCCTCATTAAAAATTGTATCAATTAAAATTCATCAGCAGATAAAAATCAGCCCAGATCCACTGAAGTGGAGATTAGTAAGGCCCAATTGCTGAACGCACTCCTGTATTGGCGCTCAAACTGGGCCAGCAAATATTTTGGAAATTACTGCCACAGGCTAAAAAAGTCAAAACATAAAAGTTAGAGCCCAGCAAATGAACTGGCTCCTTTAATCTGTTTATAACACATTGCTCAACTTAATTCCTTGCCAGAGTTATCACACTGGCAGGTACAGGCTGTGCAAAGCATTTACACCAACTGTGAGAGGTGCTCAGCCCAAAACCACCACAGCGCTCAAGTGTTTGCCCATCCCTCCTATGGGGATGGGTGAACAAAGGGCCTGGACACATAGAATTGGAAGAATGAGCTGGAGGTAGTGCTGTGAGCAGGAGTGGGTGAGCATCATAACTCAACAGGTGGATTTGCTGCCTGAGCCCTTTGTACTGGCAAGTCCTCTCGCTGCACAGGAAGGCCGAGCCTGAACTATGTCCTCCCAAGATATTTTAAGACCCCTTCACTAAATGTTTGCCCACTGAAGAGCTGGGAGCATTTTTGGTTTGAATCAACTGCAACATTTGCTTTATCCCTTTGAAAACTGGGTGAGGGGTGTAGGGTTAGGGGCCTTTTTTTTTTTTGTTGGGTCCAGGTTTTAGGGATGTGGGTTTTTTTTAAGCTCTGCTCCCTACATAGATCCAAGCAGGCAGTGCCTGGGGACGATTTGGAGCGTTGGTGCAGCTCTAATGCAGTCCGTCCTCCTGTTCACCTACCTCAAGGGGGGTCATCTGTTGTTCTCCTGCAGTCATGGCTTGTTCTTTTCTAGAGCAAAACTGATTTTGAAGTTTGGCCAGTGCAGCCTCCAAGGGGATGTCCCAGTCTGTGAAACACCATGTAAAACAAAGACTGCCTTAGGAGCCACAGAGAAAATGATATGGGAAATGGGGATTATGACATGGTGGGAGACAGAAGACATAAAGGTGAATTGTGTGAGCAGAGTCATGAATTCCTGTGAGTGCAGTTTGCCCCTGGAAGAGCCCCTGAGACCACAGGAAGCCTCCATGTCCTCCAAGAGGTGATACTGCTGGGACCAAAAAGCTGGGTGAAGCCCTCTGGCAAATGTGCAGCCCAGCTAAGGGAGCTGGTAAGAGTCCTTACAGGTTTCTATTAAAAATAAAAAATAATTAAAAAAATAGAATAATAGATTATCAGATAATAGATAATAATAATAGATAATCAGATGGTTTAGGTTTGAAGGGACCTTAAAGATCATCAGATTCAAACACCNAAGGCTGCTATAAGGTCGCCCTGGAGCCTTCTCTTCTCCAGGCTGAACAGCCCCAGCTCTCTCAGTCTGTCCTCATAGGAGGGGCACTCCATCCCTCTAATCATCTTCGGGGCCCTCTGCTGGAACTGTTCTAACAGTTCTGTGTCTTTTCTAAGTTGAGGACTCCAGGGTTGGACACAGTACTCCAGGTGGGGTCTCATGAGCACAGAGTAAAGGGGGAGAATCACCTCTAGTCACACTTCTTTTGATGCAGCCCAGGATCCCGTAGCTTTCTGGGCTGCCAGTGCACACTGCCGGCTCGTGTTGAGCTTCTCATCCATGAGCACTCCCAAGTCCTTCTCCTCAAGGCTGCTCTCCAGCCATTCTCTGCTCATCCTGTATTTGTGCCTGGTATTGCCATGTCCCAGGCTTTCCTCCCTACCCTCTGTTTTTTTTTTCTGGCAAGAAAAACCTTTACTACAAGCCTTCCCATTATTATGCAGAGAAAATCTGTATGAATTGCATCAGCAAGGCAAGAAGATTGTAGCAACAAGGGAACGTGCCGTGGTTTCCTTTCAGTGATCCCCACAGTAATCTGCTTTTGTCCCTGCTATACAGGACGCATGTTGCTATGCCCCATGCGAGGCCCTTGTGCACAGCTGAATGGAGGAATTACAACAAAGGAAACCTTTTGTTCCTACAGAATACAAATGTTTCTGATTTTTCAGACCTTTTTACCAAAGTGTGCTCCTGGCAAGGCAGGGACCAGGACCAGCGAGGGGATGAGAACAGGCGAGAGCGGGAGGAATGAAGAAATGACTGCACTGCATGAAGAGCAAACTGATCCCTTCATGAACTGCTGCTTTGGCACCTGTGTCTTTCTGTTCTCTACCTCTTTGCTGACCTTGCTTGTTCTGGTTGGGGCTGCAGGACTGCCCCTGATTTCCTCAGCAGCTGGACCATGGCTGTAGCTACAGCATGACACAGGGAAGGCAACCTGGAAAACAAATCTGGAGACAGCTCCAACCAAATCCTGCTTGCCGGCAACAGGCACTAATCACTCGAACACCATGTCAGTCAGCAGTGAGCGGTTCTGTGCACCCTTGGCTCCGAAGAGCAAACGGCAGCATCTGTGGATGGAAACAACCTTGTCATTTGCTCCTCCTTTGTTATGTATGGGAGCAGCTTTCCACAGGTGAGTTGTCTCGTTCTTCTATTACTTTCTAACAAAGCAGACGATGGGTTCAAAACTCCTATTTGATAGCTGCACCAAATGCCACTCATTGCTTTATATTTCAAAGGAGTTGTGGCAACCCCAGAGCCTGTCAAACCAAGGAAAACAAACTAGTTAATGAATCCGTACTTAATATGAATAAACACTGAATACCACTGTCAGTCTTATGCAAAGGCCTCCCCACCCGCATTGCTGTGTCTAAAAGTTCATTTACAAACGCGCAGCCCCAACAGTCCAGATAAACCCAGCAGAAGCCCCCAGCCTGTCTCTGTCAGGGTGCTTCCTCCCTGCTGCAAGTTCACAGGAGGGTAAGTTTGTACTTTCTAAGATGCACTGAGCACACAGCCACCCAGCAGCAGAGCAATGTACACATTAGTTGAATGAGGCGTTTCAGGAGAGCCTGCACAAATGGACGCACAGACACGTACACACAGAGGCCCAAGCCCATGAGCAAAGCCATCTGCCAAAACATGTTCCTGGTATGCAATGTGGCCTGTATGACCCGAGGAGAGATCACAGCAGCAGGAAAGAAGACATTGTTTGAGAAATATTTTCTTGTCTGAATTTGCTGATTTGCTAAAATGAGAGTGTTTGATGGGGTGATGATAGCTTCCAACCAGGAACCAGGAGTTGTGGCAGGAACAGGGGACAAAGCCTCCCAGGACCCCAGCAGAGATGATATTAACCAGACTGAGACATTAAATGTTTGTGTATCTGGGCAGACAGATTGCACGTCCTGCCATTAGATGTATTGTCTCAGCTAACAGAGAGAAATGAGGTAAGAACTTTCTTTCTCCTCCATTTTATCTGCTCTGTGCAGGATTGCCAGATTATGCAGAAATACTGGGTAGCAGACAGTGAAATATTTGCATTGTTCACAAGGAAGAGTAAAACATGCTCATTTTGATTGACCGTATTTACTGCGAGGGAGAAAATGATCGTGCATGGAAGGCAGGAGTAACAACTGAGTAATTTTCCAGTGCTGGTCCACAGCCGAGTTACCATGGCCTGAGCTGGCCCCCGAGTCCTCAAGGGCAGCAGAAGAACAGTGACCTAACCCTAGCAAGCCCTGGCTTGCCTGCACCAATGCACCCATATTTGCTCATCAGCTTCTGGGAAGAGGGTGCAGCTGTAAGCAGACACATCGATACATCACACAGAACGGTAAGTGAACAGATTCATTAAGGCAGCTTCGGTGAGTGCAAAGCTGTGCATACTGGTGAGGCTGGGAGTGATGGATCACTCTGGCCGGAGGAGCCCTCAGGCGTCCCGCCCAGCACTGCTGCTCCTCTTCCCACAGCCCTCTGGTCTCCAGCTATTTTTATCCCAGTCATGCTTCTGTACCAATGCTGGTGGAGTCCTTCTGTATGACGAGGGATGATAATTCAGTAGTAGTAACTTTACTGTTCCTGCATCATAAAACACTGTTTTCTTTGGTTCTGTAAGCCATAACCAGGGGCAAAGGAACCAAAATCTGTGAGCAGAGTTTCATTCTTCTGATGGCTTCCACAGTCAGACAAATTTACAAAGAAGTCTGCGGGTGACTTATAGCTATGCATTTGCAATGTAAATCAATACAGGCAACTCTTTGCTTTACAGGGTAGAGGCTGAAACACCTGAGGCTATGGAGCTGCAATAGTCCAGGCGCCACAGCGGTATGTGCCACAGCACCACAGCACAGAGGTCTGCCACTAAGCCCACTCATCTCAACCAGGGTGCTAACACCAACAGCAAATTTTCACTTGAGTCACGGTGATCTGCACACCAGTCTGTTCTCAGCAAAACCTTGCTGCTCCCAGTCACCTGCACCCACACAGCAGCTTGGCTTTTCCCTGTCCATTACCTCCCTGACCCGCATGCCTATGGGAAAAGCATCAGGCAGCTGTCCCTTATGACTGCAGATGGGGTGGGGAAGTCCAAGAGCATTTGCACAGCACTGCCACAGCAATGTGCAGGGAGACACCCCACCCTGTGGAGGGAGGGATGCTGGTGCATGAGGTGTGTCTGGGGATGGGGCTGTGGGATGAATCTGTCCCCAGTCCTGCAGCTGGCCTCACTGGGCAACACCAGGACTTAGCAGGCTTCACTAGGCTTTGCTGAGAGAGCTGCAAATCCAGGTCCGGTATGTCCTGGGCAATTTAATTTTTTCTTCTGACTACACCTGTTATCCCATTACCTCTGGCTAAATGCATGGTGGGAAAGGAGACTGCCTTCTGGTGGGCAGAGAGGATCTCAAAGCATCCAAGCACCAAACAAGGGAGAGAGGAGGAAGAAGTTAATCTCCTAATTGATTCAACTGACTGTAATTTGTATTTCATCAGAAGTCAGTTATTGTTATGGGTCTGTTGTCTGAGAGGGTAAAATCCCATCGAGCTTTAATGGTATGGAAGAACTTTACAAGGTGATTTTTCTGAGACTGCAATAGTTAAAATAAGTTAGACTCCAAATTTAACAAGGCTCAGAATAGCGAACTATTCAGAGGTGGTACCTCTGTGCAGGCGAGGAGCTTCACTTCAGTCAAATAGAGTGGAGAAACAATGGAGCATGTTTCCTGTCACATTAGAAATATTCTATACCTTTTAACAAAGACAAAAAGAGGAGGAGTAGGTGCATATTTTAGAAGCTATTGTTCAAATGCCAGTTTCAAATGGTATCTACAGTCAATTGGGATTAAATTTGAGGAATAACATCCACAGCACAACGGAGGGGCTATATCTCCTGCTACTCCTTGCAACTCGGACAGCAGAGGGAAAATTTGGAACCCTTGGAAGGTACAGTGGGCTCAGCCATCCCAGGTGTCAGTGCCTTTCTGAATAACAGTCAATGTGCTTTTGACATCAGCAGCAGAGCAAGGACTGAAGGGGTTTTGGATTAAAATCATGAGGCAGGCAAGAGATGGGCGGAGACATCTTGGCTAAGCTTCCCTTAGCTTACTTGCTTACTTGCCTCACTGGCAAGCCAGTGCCAGAGCTGCCAAATAAATCCCTGATTCCCAGCCCAGGGTCCCTGCTGAGCGGATGAGCACCCTGTCCTGTAGCACCACATGTCACTGCAGCACCAGGGCTTTGCTTGCTGCCTGCACAGGAAAGTGGGGAGGCAGAGGAACGTCACTCCTGTCCCACAGTCCTCATCAATCCAACACAGATGGCTTCAACTCATGGAAGCTGGTGACAGCATTAATATTCAAAGATCTGCCAGGAGAATGTGAAAGGGTGAAAAATGGGTTTTCTATACTGTTAAGAGGGTATTCCAGCATAAAGGAGAAGAAACAATGCAAAATTCAGACCTCTTCACATATCATTCTATTGTGCTTACATTCCCCATTGTGAGACCTGATAGCTGGGTGAGAACAGATGTGAGATTGCCCTGAATTTCATTATTTTTTAAACTCTTTCAACAATGGAGTTATCTTGCCAATTTTCCTGCCATTTTGTCAAAATACGCCTACCCTGCCTCGCTCCTTGGCAAACCTGCAGTGAGACCCCAGAAGACTGCATTGGGGTGACAGACAGAAAGTGCAGCCGTCACCACCACCCAGGCTGCCTCAGCAGGAGAAATTTGCCCATGCGCTTAGGCCTGCACCAGCCGTACCTACTCCTCTTCTCAGGAGCAGCCCTCTCAGCCCTTCATTGGGCAAGTTTCCCATCTGCCCCCATGAAGCTACTCTCACTGGCATGTTGTGCACTGTATGAAACACTTGGCACACACTGGTTTTCTCTCCTGGGAAGCTCCCAAGCAAACCAACCCAAAGACTGAAGTAGGAACAACTCCAAATAGGTGAAGGGTTGTACTGAAATGTGTCCGTGACTGGGACACCCAGTCAGTGACTGGGCGCTTGGTTTGCAATTGCCCAGGTGATGTTGTCTTTCATATCCGCAGAGCCTCCCTGCTCTTGTACTGTTAAGAGAAGGCTTAGACCTCTTCAGAACACGCCAGCAGGCTTTTGCTGCATCCTAGGTTTTAGAGAAAGCAGGGAAGTACTAAAATCAGTCCTTTTAAATTGGATGTGGAGAAAGGAGGTCACTGCCACAGCCCCTTTGCAAATCCAGCTGGAGACCAGACGATTACTCTCTTAAGAAAAAAAATATCATTTGCTCTTCATCTATGCCACTAATGACAGCAGAAACTTTAGATTTATTCTTACCATCCTCTGGGTATAGACAGCCCTCTGAAACCATCTGAGCAGACAGCTCTTCTTGCGGTTGTCACTGGCGCAAGCTTCACTGTGTCTGCAAAACACATTGTTGTAAACTAATTCCCTCCTCTGCCTCATTTGTGGCAGGAGGCTGGGACTGCTCCTAAGGATGAACACAGGGGCCTCTGAGGATGCTGCCAATCCAGCACAGCTAGAGGCTTTTCTTCAAATACCAAGAAATGCATTTTTCAAGACCAGCAGTGTATGGGACATACCCCAAATGAGAATTTCTGCAAGGTACAGTGCCTTGCGCTCTGGAGGACCTCTGGGTTGAGCTAGAATAAAATCTCTCCCCAGCTGAAAAGCACAAGTGCTTGGACGCTCAGTCACAGCAGAGGTCACTGTGGCCATCTGGGGAAGAAGACGAATGACTGCAGGGTTCCCGGTTGTCTCTCTTCACAGAGAGCATGATCCAGCTCAGGGAGAGTGCAGCAAGTTCAGTCCTCACTTTGAGAGGGCTTATGTATCTGGAGGGAAGAGGCTGAACAAAACCTGCCTGCAAATGCCACACGCCACCTGGAAGAAGGGATAAGGTGGGCAGGGATCATCAGTCCCATAAGGCTGAATTGCCCTGAACCAGCAGCACTGGGTTGCAGGTGCTGGGCTGGCCCCATCTTCCCTCGGTCCATCCTGTGGGCATTATTGCTCTTCCTGTGGCATCATGCTCACTGCTGCACTCCTAATGCTTATCCCCTGCTGTATTCACATCCTATTCCTGCTCCATGGAGGCAATAGCTTCTGTATGGCCAAACAACACTGGTTTCCACCACAATCCATGCTGTGCAGGCAAGAACCAGAGCTATATCTTTCCCCAAAAAATTCTTTAGAACGTAGCATCCATGCAGATTTGCAGACAACAGAGTGCCTAATCATCCCACATGACTGCGTACCAGCAGACGTCACCTCTGTAGACCATACAGCATATGTGGGGTTATTGCTGAGTGTCAACCAGGGTGATCACACAGACAGGATATTTCCTGGTACTCTGGTGCCTTTACATTAAAAACAGAACACTGTACAGTGTTAGTTTCCTCACTTCCTTCTAGAGCTAGGCATGAAGAAAATAGACATATTTTAGGATACTTGACATAAAACCAGAAGCTTTCTGGTCAGACAAGGGCATTGACAGCTCACTCAGAAGAGGAGAGAGCAACAGGAAATGACCTTGACCAGAAACGTTTTGCACCCATTTGCAATGTTTGTGTAGAACCACTGTGCCCATATGGGCTCCTCAATCGACAACTACTTTTCCTTTAAATTCAGTCCAGAATCACTCTAGCAGGACACTTCCCCATCATGAAGTCAACAGAGACCTCCAGGTGGGCAAAAGAGGGAAAATCTCAATCCTAAAGTTCACCTGGTCTTTTGACACCGATTGTTGGACAGCAAAGGGTCATCCATTAAAATCATGATTTCTCTCCATGGACATAAACCAGGACACCACAATCAAAAGACTGTGACATTTATGCCAGAAAACCACAGAAAAGTCTATTTTCCTCTGTGCCATACACCACCAAGCCTGAAAAAGAGAGAGAGGTGACTTTTCAACTTAATTAATAATGCAAAACCTGAGGAAGGGGTGAGCTGCACAAAATACAGAAGAAGAAAGATTGCAGAGTTGAATTTGCTGATAATACACTGCTTGCAAAGCAAGCTTCTGCTATTCCCCTCTTGACACAGCATCTGTTGCCTACCAGGGCAATCATATCCAAGTGTAATTGTCTAACAATTGTTCCGCACTGAGAAAATAGTTCTGATTACAGACATTAACACGTTTAGGCATTAAGCTTCCTCACTGTAATTACCCTTGAGCTTAGTCTCACAAATGAATTAATGTGCTGATCGCTTGGACTAATAGAACCAGCGAAAGGGTGATGAATTGCTTCCAAATCAGATAAAATCAAGCATGACAGAGTTTAATTAATTTCAGGGCTTGGGGGGAGGAGAAAGGGGGTCAGTATGATGCTGAAAAGAAACGTACCTCTCCCTTAGCAATTTCTTCGGAGATAGAAATGTGCAAACAGGGAAGGATGGGGCTGGAGAAAGAGAAGATGCATGTCATGTGAGAAGGGGGTTATCATAGAATCGTTAGGGTTGGAACGGACCTTAAAGATCATCGAGTTCCAACCCCCCTGCCATGGGCAGGGACACCTCCCGCTAGACCAGGCTGCTCAAAGCCTGGATTGCTGGAGATGCGGCTGGATAATATCTGTATGAGCATGCAGCCCTGTGTGGCTGCAGCTGTGTGACCAATTCAGTACAGCTGACATAGGTGCAATGTATGGATTTCTTCTGGGTATGAACATATGCACTGCCCACCTAGCTCTGATTTTGACTCTTCCTCCAAGTGCTGGGGCCCATGTGTAACACCTGATCCTTCCCCAAGCAGCAAGCCTGATCTTGGCCTTCCCCAGGTCAATTCCTTCATGGGAGCTGAGTGCTGGAGTGTGGCATTGCCAACGCCCCTCTCCTTTGTCATGTTTCCTGGTAGGGGATCATTTGTTCGGCTGTGAGCACAAGGCTTCAGTCATCCAAGAGCTGGGTTGGCCATTTGTACCATGAGCAGATATACTTAGTTACCCTCCTTGATTTCTCCTCCCCTGTGAAGGACCTTCTGATAATTTTTTTAAGAAAGGAACAAAATGGGTCAGTGGAAAGGACATGACAGAGCTCTGGACTGCTGCTGTTAAGTACAGACTTTCTCAAATTGAAGTTTCCCCTCGGATGGCTGCCCACCTGCAAAATAAAACATCATCGTAGAAGGAACCTGTAGGTCATGGGATTACACATAGGGCTTTCTCCTTGCAGCCCAGCAGATAACAATCCATCACCAATTTCAGATTTTGAATCACACAGAAATCCTACACAAAGAGCCACCACGAGAGAAGGTCTTATAAATCAAAGGTCTCCATTACAGCTTATATCTAGAACTGGCTTCCGCAATTTGAAAGCAGACTAGCTTTTTATGTACATATCTGGGGATACACACTTTACAAAGACACACAGTCCTGGACGTATGCCATTTTATACATATGTTAGAAGCATACACACAAACGCATACACTTATACAGACGCATATCTGCTGCCTGTAGTTAAAGAGGCATTCATCTCCATACCTGTCTAACAACATGTAACAAAAAATGCATGTGCAGGAACACACAAAAAGAACATGTGTTGTTAGAACAATGCACAGACAAATGCATGTGCCTGATTTCACACCATGTAAATAACAAGGAGTTTTGTCACTGCTGATTTCAGCGGGAGCCGTATAGGGCTTGCAATATTTTTAATCTATATTTTATTTTGCTGAATTTTGAAGCTGTGAAAGGATGTGATGAGACCTGTGAAACCTAAATTTGAAGACATGAAGCTTTTCATTCTCAAAAATGTGGAGAGGCAGCATGCTTTACCATAGAGGCTGGCTGCCTCTTTGATAGCAAAGGCGGAAGAAACAGGAGCCCAGTTCCTCCCAGCTGCTGAGAACGATCGCTCTGGAGTCTCCCTGTGACATGACTGTTTCTTGGGCTTTGCCAGAGACTACAGGTCCAGCAGCCCAATATCAACACCCTTTGGCAACATTCATCATTGGATATCTTGGATATTTTAATTCATCCAGTTGCCCTGAGGACAGTGAAGCTTATGACTCCATTTGTTTGATGCAGCCTTACAATAAATCTGGTTAGTGGAGGGGAGAGTGCAGGTGACAGTCATTGTGATATAAAGTAGTTTATTTCCAGAACCTGATCTTGCAAGGCATCAGGCATCTCCTGAGATGCTGGTAGCTCTATTTGCTCTATTCACTCTATTCTATGAACAACAACCACCAAACATCAGCAAAGAGCACTAGCAGCCAGGCACTAATTTTCCCACATGCAACAAGTTTGAAGGTCCTGAATTCCCTTTCCTAGTGGTGGTATAGCTGTATCACTGCAGTCTCACCTACCGGCACCTTCTCCAGATGAGAAGCTAGTCCTGGAGATCCAGTTTATGCCTTGTCTATCCAGTTTATGTCAGAAAGTGACAGTTCTGCCCTGATACCTCTGGCTGTGCCAAGCTGTGAGTCTTACTCTGTTCTGCTTTATTCCTTGATAAGAGGAGTAGCTCATTGCACTTGTCCTTCTTTCACACTAATGCACATGCTAGAGCCTAGTTTCTTTTAACACCAAACCAACACTAGATCCAAATGGTGCCGGATGTTCAAATAATTGGTGCTCGCATCTTTAGGAAATCACGCCATGCATTGCTTGACCCAGCTCTGCACTTGGAGGTCTTGGACTCAGCTTTAGGGCTGCAGAGACTCAGAACAAAGCAGTCTGGTGGTTAAGGACTGTTTTTAGACCCCTAAAGTAGACCCCCCTAAGTAAACTTCCAGCACGACCTTCCTGTCATCTGAAAATCAGGTGGGATGAACTTAGAACTCAGTCACAGGGGATTTATGCCTCTGAGCACCACAGGGGATATGGGGCTTTTTCTGTACTTCAGTTCTCCAAGTTTAAAGTAAAGTGGGAATAAAATAATTTTAGTTTAAAGTAAAGTGGGAATAAAATCATTTCCTCATCTCCAAGGGATGCTTTGCATGGAAAGGTTTATGAAATGCTCACAAACTGTGCTACAGGGAGAGTGCTCTCGTAAGCATCTTGCAGGGGCTTCTTGGCAGCATGAGAATGTCATGGCACTCTAAGTGCAAGAGAGGGATTTGCTTTTACAGTATGACATTTGCCAAACAATTAAGGTGAAGAGCAATGTGCTGTAATCACTTTTAGTATTAAACACACACAGTAAAAATAAATGTTTAAAAGGCACGTGGGTTTTTTTATGAGTATAGACCATGTTGCTTTGCACATTATTGTAAGAATCCTTGCTGCTACTGATCACAAGCTTCAATTCAAACTGTGTAATTATTACCAGGGACTTGCTTCTTCTCCCATTATGTATTAACTGCACTTAGGAGATCTGGAAATGAAAGGATCTGAGGTTTTCTAACTTAACAGTTGTTTGGAGGATTTGCTGTGAGAGTTTCTTATTTTGCTTTTGTCATAATTCAGCATAGCCTGAGAGATTAAAACAGATAAATAAAAATGCATTATGCACTTATTGCCCAGTGACTTAGAAATCTGCATTAAACTCATGAACTTATAGGGAGAGACAGGAAATCATATTACACTTCACATACCTTCTGTATTTCCACAGGACTATTTTAATCACTTCTGAGCTTGTATGTAAGGTTTTGGAGGCGGCCTTCTCTGACCTCCACTGTCATCCTCCAGCCATCAAATATCAAAGAACAAAAAATGTCATGGGAGCAAAACTAGCCAGTCCCTTACCCCAGGGACACTCTTTTCTTGTATCTAGAGGGCGTTATTTTATTTATGTTATTTTTCTAACTCACCTGAAAGCCCACAAAATTGCAGGTGGGGTGTTTCTATGTCTAGACAGGCACTTCCTTGTTTCAGCAATATAAACTCAAAAATGGGTAGTGACCTTTGAGTGCTGAGTCCAAACCAAAACACCACCTAGCTTCCTATCAAAAACTAGCTCCCCAAGACAGAATCTGCTAGAAACACGGGCATTGGCACAACCAGCAAATGAAATATCTGAAAGTGGGTGAGGTTCAGGCCCTGCCATAAAATAAATCCATGTTTTAGACCTAGTTGCTAGCTCAAATCATAAGGGAGGGTAGTTAATCTGAATTGCTAGTTAAACTGGACCTGCAGTCATGTTCTAATCCAGTTCCTCATAATAGATATTTCTAGACACAGCCCTGTTTTAATAAACCTAGGCAGAAATGCCCCAAAAAACACACAAAAAAGAAGACCTCGGGGCAGGAATCACGCTGAATGCAAAGTCCTATCCTTGCAAACAGTACACACTGTGTTCACATTTTTGCGTACGGTACGTTAATATTCATGTATTTGTATGCTGGCAGCCTTGGGAGCAAGCAAATGTCCTCTAACTGCAATTTCAGCCTGGTCAAGGTAACTGACCTTTTTCATTAAGTGCTTCCAAATTTCCCATCTACCCATGAATGTGAAAAATTTGTGCTAATTACAGGCCTGTCGTGAGGCCAAAAGTGCAGGTGGGAAATAAGGGGTTTTTTGAGCTTTATTTAAAGGAACAGCATCAACATCAACAGGGTTTTTTGTTTGCACTAACACAGTGTCCTGGTCTCCATTATTTGGATTATTTAAAAAAAGGGCCAAAAGTTTGGAAGGGCTTGAGGTATTGGGACCTGACATTGACTCAGATGGCCAAGGTGAAGCTCCTCGGCTATGCTCAGAAGAAGAGGAGCCACTGATATTTGTCCCAGTCCATTCTCCATGCTGAACATCTGATACCCTCGTGTACATTAAAATAACATCTCAAACTACACGTGCACAACACTTACAAAATAGTGCTTAAAACATAATGGCTTATTAATTTAACACATATAATTTGAGAAGTGATACGAGTTCTTTCCCTTTTTATACCCTTTTTAATAAAGCACATTTTGAAATTCAGTGACCTTTTTTCTTTTCTTCTTTTTTTTTTTTTTTTTTAATTCCCTGGCATTATGTAAAAAACCTCCATCAGTGTGAAGTGGAATATAATGCAGTTTATTACCACTAACAAGGGAATGGCCCATAACTCTAAAGAGACAAAGCCTCAAGTGAGCTATGAAGGTCATTTTCTTGCACCCAGAAAGAAAATGTGATACTGACTGTGTCATGCTTCCCATTTCAGAAACAACAATGTAGGCTGCTTTAGGTTTATTATAATAAATAGCAAAAATGAAGGGTTTTGTTTGTTTGTTTGTTTTTTTTTTTTAGGTGGAATTCCCTGGTTTGGAGGGAATGAAGGTGAATTTCTGTCTGGATTTTCCAGCATTATTTATGTTCCTCTGGATTTGATAGTTGGTTTGTTCACGAATCTTAAAGAAACACAAAACCCTGACTACACACCCAGACACTGCTTCTTCCTGCTGGGAATACTCAAACATCTCAGTGCATAAAAGCTCAAACAGCAAACTGGAAGACTTGATCATAGCAAGGGTTACCTGCAGAACTCTCCAGTAATATATTTTTTCAGTTGTCACGAAATCAGGCATTCTTGTGATACCCCATCCCTGTTTCATGCAGCCGTGAACTTTAGAGCAAGGTTAAAAGATGGCAATGTTGCGCTAAAGCCAGTGTGGCATCAACAGATCACCAAAGGGACCAGGCTGTAAATAATGTACTGGACAAATGCACAAGGCTGAAAAAAGCAGTTTAAGCCTTAGGTCATGAATGAAAATAAACATCCACCTGCTTTTCCAGCTCTTGCTGCATCAGAGGCAGGCCAGACCCCTGATGTAGCAAGCTCTGGAAAAAAGCACTGACATTGCTCTCCAAAAACATTGCTTTTTCTTTTTGTCCCTGGAAGAAACGTGTTTGTGCGCTGCTGCATCTTTCCAGTCAGAGATGACTGGAGTGTAAGTGGGATGGATACGGTTTTCCATATCCCCACTCCCCGGCCCACCTCCCTACCCTCTAACCCCCAGGCAGTCTTGGGGGAGGCAGATGGGTTGCACCTTCCTCCTCCTCTGCCTCTGTCCGGAGCGTTTGTTATACTGGCCTTGCTAAATAGCTTGGGTTTTGTGCTATAATAATAATTTGCAATATTTTCCTTGAATTTCAAAAGAAGTATCTTCCTTGGGTGACAGTAAGAAAAGTAAAGCCTAGTCTCTTCCCTCACATCACCCTTTCCTCACATATCTTTCCTTCCAGTTGCAAATAGATTCATATAGTGTCATGTTGTCAGAAAGTGTTGTGGTATTATGAGCTGCTACTCTGTTATCAAAATGATGACAAGGAAACACTGTCAATTAAGAAGCTCTTGGTCTCCTTATTTGGGGACGGAAAAGCAGGGGAACATGAAATCATTGGTGGCTATGTTAGGCTTGCAAGAGAAAAACACACAGCAAGCAACAAATGCTGAAACATGTGCCAGGTCCAAAAGGGAGAGCAGGCTGACTGTGAGCACACAAGCGAGCGGTGAGCTCTGCCTGCACACGCAAGGGAGCCTGCAGGGAATCAGCACTGAACACACAGTGTATTCACAGCTAAATAACTCTGGTCTTGCACCAGGAAAAAACAGTACTCTTTTGAGGTACATAGCTGGTAAAGTGTCTTAGCTGCACTTAAGTCAGCTGAAGGATGCTGGGGCCAATGAACATTTAGCTGCTTTGTCAAACACTGCAATTTGTCTTTCCTACTTGAATTGTCAAATGTCACCTTAGCAATGCATAAACAACAAAACTCAGGGAGTGTCCTCAGGACTGATATTTATCCATGCAAAGGAAATGCTGGACTTTGTGAATCCCAATCCTGAATTTTGATGCCATCCTTCAAGACAAGCTGGCGTG
Organism: Pedionomus torquatus; assembly: GCA_013398155.1. NCBI lineage: Eukaryota > Metazoa > Chordata > Aves > Charadriiformes > Pedionomidae > Pedionomus > Pedionomus torquatus. The sequence goes on along the minus strand of VZRU01004953.1, from coordinate 160,265 downwards.
TACTCCTATACACCAAGCCATTCACAAAGTTGTACAAGAATAACTTGGTTTTTATCCCTCAGAGAGATGAACCACATTGTCCAATCCAAAGACATTTTGGGAGAACCAGTCCTTGTATCACAGTTATCATGGCCAGGGCTACAAGACACAGAGCTGTGTGTAGGGCTAACATCATCACAAGCTTAGTGTAATACATCTGAAGAAACTAGAACAGAAACTGTGGTGGATCAGCATTTTTATGCCTTCCCAGAAGACCTGATCCAGCGAATCTGTGTTTAAGCTAATTTTTCCTGTGCAAGAGGCAATACACAGTTCCAGCCTCTGAATGACACCTCTGGCATCTCCCACCTTGCCAGCCTAGAGCTCCACAACAGAGCTGAGTGTATCTGAGGAGAATAATGCTGCCAGTGGTGCAAATTATCTGGAGGCAGGGACAAAAGCTAGTCCCACTGAAGGCAGCAGCAGTACTCAAGAAATGCAAGCATTGGAAAGCTCTGCCAAATCCAAAGTTTTGGCCATTCATTCTTTCTTTGTCTGGCCACATCTCTCACCCATGCTGTGCTGAGGCCAGGCTGGCCTGAAGAGTGACGAGGAAATGCTGGAGAAATTTCTTTAGTTTTCTAAATAACAAACACTGTCAAATGATTGTGATCCCGGTGTATGTATTCTCTCTTTTCAAAAAGACCAATATGACTTCTGGGTGCTCTCCAGGTTTCACTGCTCTGTGCCAATCCAGTCTGGGATCTAGTTTTCCAGCTATTTAATCCAGAAAAAAAGCACATTTCCTTTCCTAAAAAATGTTGTTAATTATGGGTCCTAACCTGCCACCACTTTGAGGAAGATACAGCAAATCCCCAGTACAAAATAACAACACTAATGCTAACTTTATTGGCTTATGAAAGCTGTATATTTCATATGCTTATTTTTATATGCTGATATATAACAATTTTTTATACTTATTCTATACTCACACCTCTATGTACCCAAAGTATTGATCCAGTACTGAAATCTGTTCTCTTTCAATTCTCCTTCTTCCTTGGTCAGGAACAGAACTGAGGGTCTTTGAGGATAACAGGGATGTTTCAGATATGAATTTGAAGGGAAAAGGCAACAGTTATTATCCCTGCTTCACACATAGCTAGCCCTATGAAAGCTCCCTGGCTGACTGGTTCATCCCCTTGGTGTTTTTCATTTTAACTCCTTTAAATTACTGATAAGCAGGAGTTCCACTGGTATGGTTCTCAAAGGAGAGCAGAATTGGGACGATCATACTAAGCACTGAAACCAGTGCTCCTCAGGTGATGACAGGTTGTTGGCACATTCCCTTAGTGCAAAAGAAGAGGTCAAACAAATCAAGAGAGTATCTGTATTTGCATTTCCGCACACCTATCCTGTTTGCATAGTAAAGAGCAGTTAAGCATCGTATCACCCATTTTGACTGACCATCCTCTGATTTTGACAGATTAAATACCAGCTACACATACTGGAAGTGCTGCACACCTCCCCTTGCTGGCCCTGTAGTGGCCCCATTCCTGGCACCACCCTGGCCAGGGTGAGATGCCAGCTCCAGACTGTGTGCTGCAGGGCACTGGAGCAGCACTCTGGGTATCCTGCACCAGCCTCCAAAGGTGGGAATGCAGTGACTCCAGATCTGTGTGGCACAGGATGAGGTGACCATGCAAGGCAAGTCAGAGCACAGGCTCTCAGGCTTAGCCTTCAGTAATACCACACTTCCCAGTTTGTCTAAGACCTCTGCAGCTATCTAATGTTAATTTTATGCACAAGTGTAATTTCTTTTTAATCATATATCTTCAGAAGTTTTGCAGCCATGTGGGATTCTGCACCCAAATATAGAGTTTAGTGTGTCATCAAGGGAAATGTCTCATATCCAAATAGCAAAAAAGAACTAGTGTTTAACATCAAGGAAGGAAAGCAAATTTCAAAACATTTAGAAAATCCCCACACTGGTGCAGATAGCACGCAAGTGCAGACATGAGCAGGTACAGTGAGAGGAGACCTGTACAAACAGGGAGATAGAAAGATGGTGTCTAAAGGATATTCATCCCTGGGACTTACCATCCCTGACAAAGCAGGACTGAAACACTGAGTGCTTGATATCCTCCACTTGCCACTGCACCCCACTACTCTCCTTGAGCAAGCCCAGAAGGTGCTACAGGGGCTCTGGGCAGCTTTCCTGTCTTACTTGCAATATCTGGAAGGTTATATTTGGCAGTTGAGGGTTCAAGTTTTTTTTTCTTCTTTCTCTCTTGGTCTTAAGAAATCATCTGAGAGATGAGAGCAGCTATCACTTAAATACGTAACAGGAGTCCATTTTGGAGTTAGCTATCTGAGAGTGGTGCCCCAATGCTGTAAATCTGGCTTTATTTACTTACACGTGGCATTTCCCTGCCTATTACCATTCTGAACCACCCAAATCTGTCAATCTAATGGAGATACGTGGACAGTAAAAACACACACTAGAAAACTGCTGGCAGGTTGTACAAAATTATCAGATTTAATCAGCTGATATATTATTCACTCCAATTGAGAGTCAAACATACTATCTGAGTCTATTTATGGATGTCCGATTAGTGCAAGTAATTTTCCATCACTTTATTATGTTTGCTAATACATTATGAAAACCATGTTGTGATAATGGTCTTACTTAAGTCATTTTGTTGTATGAGCATATACCAGAAAGCTCATTCCACCCAAGGCCAGGGACACGTTCCAGTGTTCATCAGTCAGTTACACACACCACTATGCCATTTCCAAGGGTTCCTGCAAAGAGCAAAGCTACCAACCATTTCATTTCCATTACACTGCCAGGCTCTCTAAGTGGCACCGCACTTTTTTCAGACACAGTTGCCATTGTGACAAAGTGCAGGAAGAGGACTGGGTTGGTTGCTCCCCAGACCTAGATGGATATCTCTAGTGGCTGGATAGGGGATACAGCAGTAAATTGCATCACATTGTTGAGTATTTGTGCAGTAACACAAGGATGAAAGTTGTAGTACCAGCACCTAATGCAGCAGCTTGCCAAATCAAGTCCTTGGGGCTACAGGCAAACCTTGGAGTCAAAGGAGAGCACTATAGGCTGTCGAGTCCAACCTCTAATATGAAAGCGGCTTGAGCATGTCATCCTATTAGCCTGTACTGAGCAATCTTTAAACAGCTGCATGCAGGTATAAAAAAAGTAGCAGCCACAGGCAGAATGATGGAGAAAGTCCTTGATTTCATCACTTCACCCTCTAATGCTGCAGGCCCACCATTTGTCCAGAAGCAAGGCTTGTACCCCAGAAGGCCCAGATAATTTTTTTTTTTTTTTTTTTTTGGCTTAGGTGTGGATTCAAAGGAGTACAACAGCAACTGTCACATCTGCAGAGTTCCAGCTCCTCTGCCCTGGGTGGTGATGCATTTTTGGAAAAGGCCAGCCAAGAAAGAAGTCAGAACTGAAAAAAAGCCAGATGGCACAGGTCTTATGGCCAGGTCTGCCACCAAACCCATCCTGGTACATGATTTCAGAGAATGGTATAGAGTGAGGCACTCTCAAAATCTGTCTAAGTAACCCTCTTCTAAAGATCAACTGCAGCAGAGCCCCCTGTCACCATCCTAATTCTTCCCTGCCTCCTGACCTCTTCCCCATGCTGCAGAGCTGCTGCTTCTAGCTGCATAGCATTAGACTTTTATTTCACTCAAGGTATCAGTCTCTCTTTCCTGCAGCCCATGGAAAGCTCTGGCTGCTGGAACTGCAAGAACTGCACTCATAAGCAGTAGCACTACAAATGAGAGCATAACGTGTAAGCGTTATAAATAAGAGCAACTGGAGTAAGAAGAAGATGAGGATCCTGAGTTCAGCCAGCTCCTGGGCCAGTCTCATGGCGGTTACTCATGGCTGTAGGGCAGGGTGAAGTTCTACTACACAGACAATGCAGAGTTTACCCATTTCTCGTATTTCTGCCAGGAATGTCAAGCAGGTGAATCCATCCAAGTTTTAACCTTGCAGTAGCATCATGGTACTGAAAACTCCTGTGCATGACTATGGTAAACTCAAGCTGGAAAAGGCAGTAAGGTCCACATCCCAGGACCAGCTGGAGGCACTGGTATGACAGGGACTTGAACATTTTCAAATTCCTAGTCAGTTTTTGACATTGTTTAATTTTTAGCAGTTTTCCCCTTCTCTCTGTATTCTTTGGCTTTTTCAAGTTTGCTAAAGAAGGTGGATCCAGCTGTGCCATGGCCAGGGAAGGGTCTGCACAGCTGCCCTATTGCCCACAAGGCAAATATGGCTGGCAGTGCTTCAGGGAGACACTGCTGCCCTTTCCCAGCTACAGGACGGCTGTAGGACTGTGCTTGCTTTTAGTAATTGTGAAAGGTGCTAGATTGACAGAGATCCTTTCAGACCCCCAGGGAAACATATGCTCCCACACACCCTTCATCTTCCAGGAACCAACTTGCAAAAGGTGAGAGACAGCTCCCATGTGAGAAACACCTGCAAAAGCACCTGTACAACCCTACAGCTAATGGAGGGGGAGCTTCATGATCACTAGCTCATTGCCTCCAGCAACTGCTTCCAGCTGTGAAAAGCCCAGGGTCCCCGTAATAGGGTCTCCCAGCTGCCACACTGCCCTCTTGACCACAGGTCAGGTCCAAGTCCCTCTCTCAACATCATGCACATGCCATTAAAGGAAGAAGCAGGCAGTGGGAGTGAGAAGGCAGGGGGGAACCTTTTGTTAAGACTGTGGAAATTTTCAGTAAAATGAAAACAAATTGCTCTAAGTAAACCATTTGTCACAGTCTGATTACTCTGCTGCCACTCTGGGAACACCAATTTGTCATGCTAGATCAGGATAACAGCAGGCTGACTGTACGAAATGGCACACTGCCTTCTGTCCTTTTTGCTCACAACCGGTGAGGACAGCAGGGATCTCCCACAGCTCCTTCCTGGTGCCCCATCCCTTCTGACAGCACAGGCACAGAATCGGGTCTCCCCACCTAGTGCCACACTGCTGACAGCCCCCTCCCTACTTCCCAGCAAGTGCCTCCATCTCCTGGTACTGCAACTCCACCTGAGACCTGTTGAATAGGTTGCTTTTACATACTAATCCCAGCACATATACCTAGACTACAAGGTATTTTTGTAAGGGATTACTTCTTGCATTAGTGGTCAGTATAATACTGCCCTGAACTGAATTTTGGCACTTAAATGTCCTAACAATACACCTATCGATCATCATTTCTCTTACTTTAAAAGCCCATGTCTCCTATTTGCTACACTTTCAGAACTGCTGCAGCTGAGCCTGCAGCTCTTGCTGGCCCAGTCCTGATCCATGTTTCCCTCCCCTTGGTGATTCTTGAAGTTTCAGCAGTTTGTAGGCGGAACTATTAAAATAAAATAAGCACAGAGAAAACAAAAACTTGCTGAGAGATTCACAATTAAGGACGTGCTTAAAGAAAGTGGGCTAATGCAAGAGAGCGAGAAGCAAAAATTAGCCAAAATGCATAAAGCATGGCAAAACAGCATAAAAAAATCCCACGTCTAAGAGTTAATTCCCTCAGCTTCACTGTCCATAGCTAATAAACAATTATTGGAGTCTCCCCTGCTTGCGTCTCTCTGGAATTATGAAGCAGTCCCTAATGCTGAAACAAAACAATTAACTGTAGTCTAAATAAAAATATCTTTCAGCCAACAAAAAGAAAAGCCTCAAAATGCCGTTTTGGGTAAACTGTTCCAGTCCAACACAAAATCCTTCATCTCATTTTGAGATTATTGATCTATTCTCTAAGCCTCTTCTCCTTTTAAATTGGCCAATATTTAAATAAAGAAATGCCTTTTTGGAAGGAAAACAAAACAACTAAGAAATTTTGTTTGCAAACCACAGAAATGAACTAGCTGAGAATTTCCTATTTCTTTAATTAAAAAAAAGGAGAAAATCAGAAAGATTTTGAATTTCAGAAATTGTCCCCTCCCCTTTTGGGACTGTTAGAGCTTGCGGGGTCCCCACTGCACTATTAAATGTTGTCAGTTCTCTTCAATTTTCTGATTTATTCAGTATTTGTCAAGAGCTTTTCCCACTGCTACTCTGGGCAGTCTCTGGCTGGCAGCAGGTGGAACCAACAAATTGGCATTTATGCTTCTGACATCTCCCATGTTTTATATGCATGACCCAGTTCACAGTCATTTATCCAGAGGTAAATATGACAACCAAAAGACTAGTGCATGAAAAACTGCAGCTACTCTTGACAGCTGAACTTAGTAGTAGCTGTGCCTTCGTTTTGTTGCTAAGTAGTATGGTATTCAGCACTGTGCAGAACAAAATACAGATGTACCAGCAAATACAGACTGGAACTTGTCTTCCTTCCAACTGAACACAGTGCCTCAGGGCTATGCCACACCACTCCCTGATGATATAAAAAAGTATCATCATCATTCTTTGACATTGCCATAAACGTGCCCATGTGCATGTCATCTCACCTTGTGGGAGAAACCCTTGAAACACGAGGGTTTCACAGTTTGGCAGCTAAACACAGCCAGAGTTGAGCTGTACAGTCCTCTGTGCTGTTCTTATTCACCGAGGATGTCTTTCACAGCCCTTTCAGCATTAAGCTTACGTAGGTGATGGCTAAGAAAGTAAGCAATCCCTTCCTGGCTTCACATCTGAGCAAAGGCTCTAACTCCTCAGCACTAGGATTCAGGAGCGCCTTGTTTGGATTGTAAGAGCTGTTTTTCCCCCATGCTGACAGCAGGAATGAAGGTGAACTTGAAAAACTGGGGAAACTTGAAAACCTGTTGTGCTAAATTATTTGTATTATAGGGTGGAGAAATTCACCTCTTGTATATCTGAAAAACTTTTAGCAGAAAGTGACAGAACTGTAGCTATGGGTTCCAGCTAAGCATTGTATGGCAGTAATAGTGTATTACATAGTATGGCAATTTTATAAATCAAATGCATGGTGTTTCGATGCATGGGCAAACAACCTTTGGGACCACTTCTAAGAAACCCACAAGAAGTAAGAAAGGAAAGCAAGCAATCAACATACTTGCCATTTCCAAATGAATCTACATTGCATGTTAGAGTCAATTTTCAGGGCTCAACAAGAAGTACCCTCCTACTGATTTAAGCATTGATATTACTGACTGTAGCGCAGTAATATCAAGGAGGTATCAAGTAACTACTAACCAATCATAATTTCCTAAATCTTATTAGCTTTTTTAAGCCATTTTAATAATGGTTACACTTCTCACTCACAGGGATGAATGAGTCACTACTGCAGCTAAGAGAAAAAGTCTTACAGGAAGAAAGGTAGCTGATTATCACTATCCTTTAAATCCTAACAAAAGAGCAAGGACCTTCCTCATCCCATCTCTGGGTCTGCTCCAGAAGACGACACATTCAAACCAACACAAGTGAAATGCTGGCAAAACCAAGACAGTAAATCACAGCAGTGGGAGATCAAACTACAACAGTATTTTCTTTTCCTCTACAGAGACCATTAGCTAAATCATGCTAGTCTCCAGCCTAAGTCATCAATTCACCTTCATCGTATTAGTCACAATCATCTGTCAACAGCCAAGCACAGCTCTTGCAGGGAATACACTGCAAGGTAATGGAGACAGAAGTGCTCATAATTCAAAAGGCAGGTTCAGTGTGTGCTGCTTTAGTGCAAAGAGTGTACTTTCCTCTTTACCATGGCCCTGCAAATTCCAGTTGATCTGAAACCAACTTGTATTTTCTAAATGTTGCTGCTGAGTTTGAACTTCAGAGAAAAATCCATTTGCTAGAAATGAAAGTTGCCAATTAAAATCAGTCTGTTTATGTTGCTTTGGGGAGCTGAGGGGGAGAGAGAAAGAGAGACAGGAAAACCAAATAATTCATTAAGTGATCTATATTGTGCCAGTACAATTGGCAATTATAATTATCGTAATAAGACTTTCTCACTTATATAAGCCCTTCCATTCAGGGATCTCAAAACACTTTGCAACCATTAATGATGTTAGCTTCATAACATTCCTGACCTTGTTTACAGGGGAGGGAATTGAGGAAAAGAGAGAAAACAACACCATTTCCTATAACAGATAGCTTTTCTTTACAGGCAGTTACCTGTAAAGTTTATACCTGAAACTAAATCACACTTAAAATCAGGGTCAGTTTTGGGCTCTTGAGCCAGTAGCAGTCCTTGACTCACATAATGGGTGCAAAAAACCATAACCGAAAAAGACTAGTGGAAATTACGTGAGCAGGGAAGGCCTATCTGCAAACCTTCGACCAAAAGAGCCTTGGATCATTGAAATTTATCACCCTGGAAATGTGGCATCCTCAAGGAGAGAGCTTTTGCCTCAGGCTCTCACACAAAACCATTCCTCTTTCTCCCTCAAACAGTACTCACATGTGGGATGAGGGTTATTTGTGTTCACTTCTCTAAATCCATGGGTCCTGGGTTTGGCTTCTTCTCTGAAAGGAAAAATGAAATAGAAGCAACATGAAAACCCGGGAAGAGAAAGGAAAAAATAATCTGGACCTAATAGATGAACACATTGTATGCACCGAAGAGAAAGCAGGGATTAAGTAGCAGACACCATGAATTTCTCAAGAAAGTATTGTTCCAAACCTACATAATTTCTTCCTGTGAAAGGGTGACAGGTTCTGTAAGTAGAAGAACAGTAGCGAATGTCATGTGTCCCAACTTCAGGCAATATTTTTTATAGCAGTCTCATAGCTGAATTAAGGAAGTATGGGTGATGCACATTACAGGGAGAATGCAAAGGTGCTTGGAAAGCAGCACTCAGAAAGCAGTTATCAATGTTTCAGCATCAAAATAGCAGTGTGGACCTGTCTGTTCCACAGGGAGCTGCCCTGGGTCTAGGACTATTCAATACTTCCACTAATGATCTGGATGATAAAACAGAGAGCATGCTCATTAAGTCTGCAGACGATGCCAATTGACGAAGAGCAACACATCCTTTGGAGAACATACCTGGAATTGAAAATGATTTAACAAATGAGAGTTCTAGCCCCAATCACCAGAATGCTCTTTACAGGGCTGAGGGCTCATTTGCCTGTGAGGTACATTAAATAATCCTCCTGCTCTCTTCAGTAGGGAGAAGACCTTGTTGAAGCACCACATTCAGGCTTTGCATTTCTAGAAAATCAGATGCCATCTGGGAAGAGTTTAAACAGTAGCACTATACAGGATCAGAGGTCCAGAAAACAAAATTTATGTGGAAAGCATTGCAAGAATGTAAATAGTTTACCCTAAAAGGGGAAAACTGAGACAGGACCAAATAAACATCTTCAGCTATGGTAAAAAATCTGTTTTCTACTTCTGTAATGGATGGGATAACACCATTCAGAGGAGGGTTCAAAATGGACAAGAGACACTCTTGCACTGGACTAGCACAGTAGCTGTTAACCCAACAATCCATTCCCCCTGGGCTCTCTGAGGAGAATCTAAGTTCCTCTCCATGGGCTATACAGGGCACCTTATAAGATTAGCCTTATTAAGCTAAAGTTGGTCTATAGAAGTAATTCCCCTGTGTTGTGTCTGTAGTCCCACTTGGGCCTGCTGTAGGGCCTGGTGCTGGAGGAAAAAGGCCAGCGGGTTTGCAAAGTAGGTTGGGACCAGACAAGGTTCAAAAAGAAAGGATAATTGCAGCTCTCATATGGGAGTTGAAACTAGAATCCAGGCAACGAAGACTGAGGCATGTCAGGCACATCACAGGGAGCTGGGTCCCTGTTGAGAGCACTGGGGACAGGGACACAAAGACAACATGAACAGCAAAACGAGCTGCCCAGTCAGTCTGGAAAGCCTCAGGAGCAGAAATACTACCATCCAGCACTGCAACAGCTGCACCCATTCCTACCGTGGTCCTGGGGAAACTGAGGGAGGGCATGGCTTAGACCTTCCATCACCATAAATCTGAGGTCTCTAAAGAATCTACAGAAAAGTGGTAGCCCAAATTTTAGAGTTTGGCAGAATAAGGACATTATTGTAAAGGCAGGGAGGAGCTTGTTGGGGTTTCTAAAACTTTTCTTTTGTAAAAAGAAAATAATTTTATCATTGCAGACCATTTGTGAATCTGCTAGAGAGAAGACAAATCCCACAAATTCTCTTTGTGTGGCTCTTCTCCACCCATTCTTCTAAAAATGAAATTAGCATTCTTGCTCACATCATTGAAATTCCCTATTTAACCAGATAGCCAAATAATGTTAAGACTAATTTTAATTCTAAAAAGCATACAAAAATGTGGATTTTTTCTCATTATTGATGGAAGAAAAAGTCAATTTAGCATATCTAAATGAAAAGTGTAAGATCTATAACCCCTACAATAGCAATCATGAAAAAGCTACAAGATGGAATTATTCTCCCAGGGCTTTTATCAAGGTAGTTATCATAAGTTAAATGTAAAATCCACCTAGAAATCACTAAGAGAATTCAGTATTCACACAATTCTCTACTGTAAATAATCCCCCATGCAACAGTAAAAGTTCTCTGTTTATGACTCCATAACTTAGGTTTTGTCAGCAATTAGCACTTGAAGATATAGCGCTGTGCTACATTTTCCAAGAGTTAGAGGCAGTTGTGTATTGCAGGCAGCCAGGCTGCTGCCTGATTTGCCAGCAAGGCCAGAATAGAGGACATGGCAGAATGCAAGTGTTAGTGCTGGCCTCCAGGACCCACGGACACCTGGGGAAGGGAATGTGGACCACTCATGCTTAGCGCTTCCTCAGCTCCATGACATTCCAACTGACCTCAAATGAAATAAAGGCACGAAGCTGCTTCCCACATGGAAAACACCCCCATACACTTCGGCAGAATTAAAATAGAGACTTCCCTGTGTAAGTTTAAAAGCAGTAAAGTCTGCCCCACAGTAATACCTTTGTCAGAGGAAGATGACATTTAACTCTTTATGTTTCAAAAGTTCTCCTAGTTAGGTATTACAATGGGATTTTATTTGTGGAGAAGCCACTTTAACTACTCCTAACACTTACTGTGGCGAATTACTGAGTATTCTCCTGCCCCATACTCATGGCAAGAGAAGAACAATGTGCCAGGTTGCTAAAAATATAGTGGTATTTATCAGCTGGTCTTCTATAAATAAGAGAGGGCCCACATAATGTCCAGTGAACTCCAAAGTGCAAAATAACCTCCTTCCTCTATTTAGCTCTTGCAACACCAGATTATGTCCATGGCAAATCAGTATCTTCAAGAGGCAGCACGCAGCCTGAGAGGGGACAGGAGAAAATCTTTATTCATTCCCTGACTGTCTCTGCTTTTCACTCTGTGTTCCTGGACTCTGGTGGTTCTCTTGCAGGCAACACACTGGGGAATAAGGTGAAAAACTGGATATCATCTGAAATTTGTCTGACCTCTCCAAGCCCAGCTCCAAGTTATATTTCCTAGGAGGTGAATTTTGAAGGTGATATATTTTTGTGTGCTCAAATTTTAATCTATCTGGACATGTTAAAATCATAGAATTGGAGAAAAAGCACTTTAAAAATGGTTCGTTGGAAATCATATAAAAGGTAAGCCTCCACAGACAAACACATCTTCTAGCAATGGAGCCAGATGTAAAACTCAGGAATATCTGAAGAGGAACAGACTTGAGTGCTAACTCCAAAGGCGGTACTGTGCACAGGAACCACCCTCCAAAGTTTGTTAATTGTATTAGCAGACAATATCATGAGTGCACTGATACCCTTGGGCAAGTCTGCAGGGTGTGAGCAATGCAGAACACCTGTAAGATCAGCTGTGCTCTGTGGGACAGACTGAAGCAGTTCCAATCATTTAATGCCATAAATTTACCAAAGAAATCCAGAGTGGAAAATGGAAGAGAGTGCATTGGGCAGATAACATATCTATTATTTACTTCTAAAAAGTTCAGAAGTCTGACACCAGGAGTCTGCATTAAATAAATGTGTTTCTTTCTATATTCATTAATGCAATTGCTATTTTCATTACACTAATGATATGAATTCATTACTGCACAGTGTCTTTGTATATTCTCATGAACTAATTGTTTTTTGTAACTAAATTAGCAATAACAGGCAAATGAAATCCCAGAACTTGTTACAATAACCCTGTTTGGAGTATACACCGATATTGTCCTTTAAGAATATTCTCAGATATAGTGAGTCTAAACTTGATTCTGCAGGACCAGAGGTGGCTGAAGCCAACAGGAACAAGGGTTCAAGTGGAAGCTAGACAGGTAAATATGGGCTGTACAGCCTATTTTAAAGCTGCTAACTTATTGTCTTGGGGAACATAAACTTTGGTAAAAAAGCCATAATTATAACCTAAAAGCTTAAGCAAATCTTGCTGGTCTCTAACCAAAGACCCAGGGTGAACATTTCAGTTAACAGCAGCTCCTTAATCTAGCACACAAAGGCATAAAAAGACTTAGTGGCCAGGGGATAAGGCTACATAAATTCAGGCCACATTAAGCATTATTTTCTTTTAATAGCGAGGAGTAATTAACCATTGAAACAATTGGGCTAGAGACTTGATAGAAGCATCTGATGTCTTTAAACCTAGGCAGGACATCTGCCTTTTAAAAGTTCTATGGTAACTAAAAAAGGTTAGCAATTTAACACAGGAATAAGCGCAGAACAAAATACTATGGGCTGTTTTATTCATGAGGTCAGTCTAAAACCATTGGGAATCATTGTTATAAGCTGCAATGTATGAGACTGTATGAAGTCCTTTGGTTCTCCTGCAACTGGTCCTCCTCTAACAACATATTGTATTTAGAAGGTCTCAGATTATCTGAGAAGAATAAAGAAGCCCAAACCATCCCCATTGCATATTCACATGTCATTTTACAAATCACAAGGCCAGATCTTTAGCTACAGTAAATCAGTGCAGTGCCACTGAAGGAAGTGGAGTTTGATCAGTTGTCATGAGATGAAAAATCTGATTCCCTAGTTGCATGCACCTATATATTTTCCCTTTTTCCCACATTACTCACCTAAATCTTCCCTTGATTTCCATCTAAGACTAATGGCTGTGACCAGAAATCTCTTAATCTTCAGCACTGTGTTCTAGACTTTCTTTATTATTTCCTTGATAATTCCATTTATCTAGATTTTGTCATGTGTACACCTTGTTTTCAGCATGTTTTGTCAGTACTTAAAGGGAATAATCAAGCCTAGAACTAATCAACAAATAAATAGACTTAGTGAGGCTATGGCAACAACATAATATGCATTAGCACTTCAGGAGGACAGGACGAACACAGATGGGTACTCAACGACCAGGTTTCACAATCAAGCCAAGAGTGCCATGTTAAGCAAGGACAGGGGAGCTCTCAATGCTTTTCTTTCTAACCAGAGATCTTCAGGAAAATACAGTACTGCATAGTGGAAACTTAATACTTATTAACAATTACACAACCAGTGAATTCCATAGGAATCATGACAATATTGTTTATTGTCCTTTGCTAAAAGTCTGTAAATATAGGGTAAAGCACACATAACTGTATGCAATGTGCAACACACATAACACATGCAATCATGCTGTCACAGAATAAACAAAGTGGGAAGGGGCCTTTGGAGGGAATCTCCTGGTCTGATCAGGGTTAACATTAAACCTGAATCTGATTGCTCAGCATCTTTTCCAAATTCTCAAAACTTGCAACAAAGGAAATTGCACCAAACCACAACCAGGACCAAACCTTCTACCCAACAAGAATTGCTCTTATTGTAGTCTGTGCCTGCTGCTTCTTGTCCTGTTGCTGTGCACCCCCAGGAACAGTCTAGGACCTCTATTCTGAGCCCCCTTTGGTAGTGACAGTCTACAGTTAGATCCCCCCATACCCAAAGCCTTCTCTCCTCCAGGCTGAACATGCCTGTACCCCGTTTCCCTGGTTTCTGTGCTCCAACTGCCAAACACCTTACCTTCATAGTCCCCACTGGACTCACTCCAGCTTGTCAGCATCTCTCTTGCAGCCTCCAAACCAGACATGCTCCAATATAGACCAATCCCTGTGGTATTTGCAAAAAATGGCTGAAATGGAAAGCCTCAAACACCTAACTACTGTCCTACTGTCTTTTGAAATCCTCACAATCTTTCATTGCTAATGGTCAAAACCAAAACTCACCCATTCAACCCAACAAAAGCGGAGAAGTAAAAATAATTTCTGTCAGTCCCAAGCAATTGCCATCTGCATTTTCAAGCCTTATGGCCCATCGTTTTACCTGCGTAGGAGTGAAAATAGCTTTTGCCACATGCTGAGGATTGAACATATAGAATTTATGGGCTCAAGGGAGAATTCAAAATGTTTTTGAGAGTTTTCTACCATCTTCCTCATACTGAAACCAGAGAGTTTTCATCCTGATAGTGTCCAAGCTACAGCAGAAGGACATGACCATGCTCTGAGAAGTGTGTCCCAGAGCCATGCGTGGCCTTATGCAGCTGCCACTCACAAAATCAATACAGAGCTTGCCACTTCCACGTGGGAAAATGTAGGTTAGGATAGACCCAATAAAGAGCAAGTAATAAATCATTTTTTGTGCTAGAAAAGGGCTTGAGCAAAAGTAAATTAGGTTCAAATGAATGAATTGTTAATTATTCCCTTTAAAAGAGGATTCATTTGGCTACAGGGAAGGAGTGGGGTTGTTTATCCAAAGGATTCAACAGGATTTTTTGTTAGGTGCCAGACATTTGGACCTGTTCAGAGATACTTTGTCATTCCACAGTTCCAGCACAGGGAAGAGGAACTATATAGTGCCATGTCTTCATCCAGTGCCTGAGAAGAGACTCCCTTGGCAAACATGCTCTCCCCTTTAATTTCACAACTGGTTCAGGGAAGTGAGAAACCACTATATGGGAAGAAAACCTGAGGCATTGAAGGACTCTTTGAACTAATGCAAAAAGGAAGAACACCAATATGGAGTTTGAAACAGCAATTTCAAACTGCAAATAGACAGATCTTTAGAAGCTATGTATTTACCATAAGAAACAACTGACATAATCACAGGTCTTTAGAATTATTTTTTTTTCCAATTAATAACCATCATCTTGCAAAACACATACGACGAGAAGTAGGAGGAATATTCTTAAATCTGCAGATTTCCATGCAGAAACCAAAACAACTTCTAGAAATGTTACAAAATGGGTGCATCACATCACAGGCAAGAGAGAGTAGGAGAAAGAGAAAAACCAAGCACTTCTGGTGCACTAAGAGATCATTTATCTTTGTTCCCTAGTAGCCTTTGTGAATGCAATTGCTCTACTGAACTTGGCATATTGCCTGTAACATTTGAGGACTTTCCTGCCTTAGCAAAGTGTCTCTCCTGAATTTATCCCATTCACAGGTTGTTGCTGAATAAAGGAGACTGTCCTTTTTATTTTTGTCATCTAAGGAAGCTTGCAGGATAACAGTTACAGAGCCTGTAGCCCTTGAAAAAAGCTTGTGTAAATAACTTCCACTCTCCACTTCAGAAACACCACTGTTACAATTTTGATACTGCCATAAGGATATTTGTGTCTAGTTTTTAAATTTAAAAAAAAAAATAAAATAAAGAAGTTTGGGTTATTGTTTTTGCTTGATGTCCTAATAAAACTGGAAATCTTAATGCATAGACTGATGCTGACATAACCATGTTGAGGCATGATTAACAGCATTACTGGAGTTCAAGACTCTCATCATGCCAANTGTCTAGTTTTTAAATTTAAAAAAAAAAAAAAAAAAAAAAAAGAAGTTTGGGTTATTGTTTTTGCTTGATGTCCTAATAAAACTGGAAATCTTAATGCATAGACTGATGCTGACATAACCATGTTGAGGCATGATTAACAGCGTTACTGGAGTTCAAGACTCTCATCATGCCAAAGAGAAAAAATTTCCAGACTTGCTTTTCCTTCTCCACCACATACCTAACTGAGGACATAGTATTCAGTGACAATACACTCAGATCTGCACGCTTAATCTCCCTCTGCGTCCCCTGTGCTGCTGGCTGCTGCAAGTAACTGAACATACTTATTACCCCTATTATCCTTTTAGAGCTCAACTCCTCTATATCACAAAAAAACAGGTGGAGAAATATTTCATTTTGACTGTGCCTCCCTTTCCTGCATGACAAAAAGAGCTTAACCATGCTTCACCTTGGACAAACCCCGTTCTCCACATGGCCACTGCTGAGGACACAGCAGCTCCTCTGCACTCATGGCAAAACAGCCTTTCCTCTCGTTTCCCTGCTATACATGATTTTTATTTTTTTAAATTTTTCTGTCTGTTCTCCAGGAGATGGCTTCTTATCAGAGGGAAAAGGTACTGAGAGAAGATGGCTTGTTTATTGTTCAAAGAGCTCTGCAAACAGCCCTAGGTCTCAGCTGGCATAAACCATTGTCACTGAAGTCAAGAGAACCACCATTATTAACATCAGCTAAGCTCTAGGTTGCCAACATCTGAATTCTTCCCTTTTATCTAAGCTGCCTAGACCCAAGAGAAGAAAAATATTGTTATTCCCAATATGTATCAAAATTATTTATTTTCCCAGAACATTGTCCTCTCTCCTCCAGGAAGAGGACAATGTTGAGTATTTAAACTTCATTGAAAGTAGCAGAGGAGGCCTGGCCTCAGTTGTGGGCTCATCAGGACAAGCCACTTTCCCTCTCGGCAGACCAGATTCTTCCCTTGTGAAATGGCGATATTCCTGGCAACATGAAGCACATTGAAACTTCCAGCTGAAAAGGCTTGTGGTAAAGTGAACTATGATTCGTGTTGAGATGAACAATGGCCTGCTACCAAATACGGTAGAGAAAGCGGTTATACATGAAGTTGGCTCGGTCTTCTTGCCAAATCTAAGATGCATATTTAGCATGCTTGATAAATACAGAAGTGTGACTAAAGGTCACTGAGAGGACACAGAGAGGAAGACTTCAGCCTTCATCCAAAGGACCACCAGAGGGAC
Organism: Pedionomus torquatus; assembly: GCA_013398155.1. Taxonomy (NCBI): domain Eukaryota; kingdom Metazoa; phylum Chordata; class Aves; order Charadriiformes; family Pedionomidae; genus Pedionomus; species Pedionomus torquatus. Next base: position 143,355 of record VZRU01004953.1, on the reverse strand, counting down.
ACCTTGGACCCCCACACTGACTCCATGCAAGCACATTAACATAGAGGTGGTGTCACAACGACTTCCTGGAATTGATTTGCATACCTCTGTGGTTTCCCGGAACTTGTTACATATTATTAGGAAATCTACTGCATATATATATGCCCAAATGTATAAAAAGAAACTTCGGGTATGTGACCGTGTGCGTGTTGGCGGAGCAGACTCCCCGCAAACCCAGTGCTGCTTGCTTATCTCCCATCAAAGAACACAATAAAGAAATTGTCTCCTAAAATTTGATACTTGGTAAGCTTCTTAATTTATAACAGGCTGAAGAAACTCCAGACATCATCACTACTGTTGTTCCTATTAATAACATTTCAGGTCAACTGCACATTGACCATTTAGCTGCTGTGTTCAACCTGACACATGGATTCATCAGGTCAGACACATCTGTAGGATGGTACAGGCTACTGGATGTCTCTTGTATACACAAAGCTAAAAGGAAAAGTGGGTCTGCTGCATTTATTTTAAAATCTTTTAAGCTTATTCGTAGACACTGAAGAGAAGTACTCCCTTCAGGTTTAAATTAATGAGAGGAGTTGGTACTAGCTGAAACAAGATCAAGAAATGTAGGAAAGCCTTTGATGTTGCAAAGTAGTCTAACTTTTACTGTTTATCTAAGTACTCGGTAAATTACACTTCATAAGAAAGTATGTCCTTTAGTCAAAGCTACTTTGCATAGGCAGATGGTTTTTGTTTCATTTTGCTTAGCCTTTGTGTTTAAAAACTTTTTCTAGTTTTCTTTTTGTTTTAATTGTTTGTATGGATGTTAGTTGGAGCCACTTGGAGAAAGGTACTTTAAAGGAATCTCAGTAATGCAATGAAAAAGGTAATTTATTTCTTCTTACTGTTCTAAGCCATACATTGGCAGAGGAACGTGGGGCACTCATGGTGCTGTTCTGGAGTCAGGAGAATGCAGGCAAAACACAGCCCTCTGCTCACCATCAAAATTCTGGATATCCAAGTCAGCTGTGACAATATTTCCACAGTGATAGGTGTGGGAAGAACTGTTCTGGTCACAAATGAAGACCATACACTGGTCTTTTAGAAGAGAAAATTTATTCCCATCTTTGTACTATGCTCCAGAAGTCACACTAAAGAAAAGTCTGTGTGGATTCAGAGACTAAAATGAAATACATCCCAAAGATAGTCATCTTAAGCTGCTGTATTATTGTGAACTAAAACTAAATAGATTCAAGAACTGTAGCTGTGATGAAGAAGATGAGCTTGCCCACGAAACTGTTGGGTGCTAAGGGGCCTCTGAGCATGGCTAGGAGTCATGCAAATATCCACTCATTTCAGTCACACTTTACATTATACCCATATGCTCCTCTAGACACAAAAGACTGCATATGAAAATGTTTTCATAGAATCATAGAATCATCCAGGCTGGAAGGGACCTCCAAAGATCATCTAGTCTGACCTCCCTGCAGTCACAGGGACACCCCCAACTAGACCAGGTTGCCCAGGGTCTCATCGAGTCTCACCTTGAATATCTCCAGGGAAGGGGCCTCAACCACCTCCCTGGGCAACATGTTCCAGTGGTCCACCACCCTCATAGTAAAGAAGTGGTTTCTAATATCCAATCTAAATCTGCTTTTCTCCAACTTAAAGCCATTGCCCCTCATCTTATCACTGTGGGCCTTTGTAAACAGACTCTCCCAAGCCTTCCTGTAGGTCCCCTTCAGGTACTGAAAGTCTGCTATTAGGTCTCCTCAGAGCCTCCTTTTCTCCAGGCTGAACAACCCCAGCTCCTTCAGCTTATCCTTGTAGCAAAGGTGCTCCAGCCCTCTGATCGTCTTTGTGGCCCTCCTCTGGACCCTCTCCATACCCTTCGTATATTAGGGCTCCAGACCTGCACACAGTTTTGGTGTCCATTGTCCTTGTGGTAATTTTCATGTGATCGCCTGGTGTGCGATTAGCACTTATTTCCGATCTCTGCTAACCCGATGCGATAGATAGCACAACTCCAAAATACAAGCAATATGACAAGTTTTCAAAATTGTCTGTAATATACAGCTAACCCACTGGCTGTTTATTGCAGCATGTCAGATTTCATCTCTCCATGAGACAGAGTTTCCCCCTTCAAAAAAGAAAACCAGAACAAACACTAATAATTTTAAAAAAAGAGAAAACCACACACAAAATGAAAGACAAATACCTTTTCCCAGCACTTTCTGTTATAGCTCCTAAATTACCTTTGTCATGCAGATGCAGGAATGTGGGGAAACTACTTGTGAAGATGGGAGCTTTGGAGAATATTTCCCCTCCTGGCCTCCAGCTGTCAGTTAGCCTGCTGTGCAAACTGCCCTGGTGAGGGAGATAAGGGGAGTTATCTGATGGAATATTACCCTCTTGTCCCACCCCAGGAAGGTGGGCCACAGGCAGTGAGGCAGGAGCACCACCATGCAGTAGCAGTCTGTGCCCAAAGCACTCGGAGACCCAATTGTTTGAGCAATAGTAAGCCTCAGGATCCAACATCCAGTTGCCTCAAGACAGGATTTGTGAAGACCTCATGATCCTTCTTTATATCCTTCTCCCAAATTCCTGCAGTGGGAAGCACGCACACCTCCAAAGCAGGCAGGTAATATTGACTCCAGTGCCAATCCCAGTTATGCTGATATAAACAGGAACTGTGCTGAAGCTTTGCTGGGACTGCAGCTTTCTGTGCAAATGAAGAGTTCATCTCCCAAGCGCAGAGGTATGTCAAAAGACATGTAGGAGATGGATATTACAAGGCCTTCAAGTCCAGTGGGTGCCTTAAAGTCTGGCGGATGGGTGGGACCCAAGATCTTGGTCCCACCCAAGATCTTTTTTGGCTGTTTTGTGAGCTCCAAACTGGATACAAATTTAAGACTACAGATATAAAATGTGTAAGTATATTAAAATGTGTATATATATATATATATAT